>CM062808.1:653637552-654214661 GCA_031772625.1 Pinus tabuliformis | reverse complement strand
TTTTTATGGCAACAAGCTAAAATTTCAAGCAGCAATGAACAACAACTGGGATATGAGATAAATCATCAAGTTATGTTGATTTATAAAGGGAGAATGTATGTACCTAACTAGAAAAACATTAGAGACTTGATTTTGGACGAATATCATAATATTCCATATGCAGGCCACCCTGAATACCAGAAGCCAATTACTGTGCTTAGAAAGGAATATTTCTATCCTGGTATGAAGAAGGAAGTAGTTGAGTATTTGACTCGCTGTCTGGAATGTCAGCAAGTGAAAGAGGAACATCGACACCCAATAGGATTGGTGCATCCGCTGCCTATTCCAGAATGGAAGTGGGAAACCATTTCCATAGATTTTATTACAGGATACCTAAGTCAAAAAAGCAAGATGATTTGATAATGGTGGTAGTGAATAAGTTGAGCAAATCTTCTCACTTCATACTGGTGCAGTCAAATTACAAGGTTGTACAAATTGCTAACATATTTACATCAGCTTTCTGGAAAGATTTACTTGAAGTTTTAGGCACACAACTACATTTCAGCACTACTTACTACCCTCAAACGGATGGGCAGACTGAGTGAGTAAATCAGGTAGTCTAGGACATGCTGTGAATTTATGTAATGTAGCAGCCAACCAAATGGGAGGATTACATACATTTGGTAGAATTTTCTTATAACAACGACTATCATACATCGCTACAAATGAGCCCGTTTGAAGTTTCATATAGATGCAAGTGAAGGACACCATCAAGTTAGGCAGGGCCAGAGGATAAATTAATGTTAGGTCTCAACATGTTAAAAGAAATGTAGTAGATGGTCAAAAAGGCATGTTCTAATTTAAAGGATGCACGAGACCGACAAAAGAACTTTATTGATTGAAAGAGGAGTTTTTAGGAATTTCAAATTAGAGATCATTTTTGTGTGCGAGTACGAGCCAAGAAGAGTACATTACAATGGAGTGGATGTGCTAAATTGGCACCCCAATTTTTTGCTCCTTTCTAGATCCTGGCTCGAATCAACCAGTGGCTTACCAGCTCACCTTGCCTAGCCACATACGTATGCACAATGTTTTCCATGTTTCTTCGTTAAAAAAATATGTTTATGATCTTAACCATATAATCAATTGGAAAAATATACAGTAATTTAATTCTAATAAGTCTGTCAAGGAAAGTTACTAAAGGAAAAGGACTGACTATTTATTTTTTCTTGCATGTAGGTTGAATTGGAAGGCGAGTTCTCAGTCAAACCTACGGTTATACTCGATCGGAGATAAGTAATGCGCGGAAACGAGTTATCACATAGGTTAAATTGCAACGGCAGCACTTTGGACCAGAGGAGGCCACTTGGAAGATGAGCAGGTTATGAGGGAGACTTTTTCGGATCTATTTGCAGCAGAAAAACATTGGTACGATGTTTAATTTGAGGGGGCGAGATGTGATGTCCCCAGAATTTGTAAATAATTATTTACCACAGTAAAATAAAACTTGATATTATTATTATAATTATTTAAATTTATACATTTAATATTTTAATTAAGTTATGCATGAAACAAATGTTTGAGTGATAACAAGTCTTGTAATTCTCACATGATAAGTAGTTAGGATAGGTAGTTACCTATCCCTAAGTACTTCCCTGATTATGAATTCTCCAGGAAGGGAATCAAGAGGATATGGGTACCTGAGATGACCTAAGGAGAGGGAAAAAGGAAAAAAAAAACGGATGTTTCCATGCTGATATGTCAGATGATTCAGGAGCTAATTTTGGTTGAGACCAGATAGTTGCATTTCTTAGATTGATAAGTCTTACAAAAAATCATATGTCATGTGAGCAACAACTTGAGTGGAGACTTTGGCCTAAAGGTGAGTCTCAAGGTTGGGAGGAACTTGTCAACTTATAGTTGATAATGGTCCAGGAGGAAAACAGTGGAAATCTATAGAACCAGATAAGTGTTTGGAACTCTGAAACATGAAATATGCTATCAAAGAATTGAACTTTGATGTTTTGTAGAAACTAACGAATGGGTTATTATAGTAGAAGTTCTATCTAGAACTCTGAAAAAGCATAAAATATACAGCTAACACTAGAACTCTGATTTTCTATTAAAAAAATAATAGATTAGTTATTTTCATAGAAAATCTCATGTCAAACTCTAGATTTAATTTTTTTAAATGTCCAATAGTAGGTACATATATATATATTTAACAAAAAGAACACAAAGGAAAGGAAAACTGTAAGAGAATCTACATGATTCATTATGTATAAATCTTACAACATGAAAGATAGACAAGTAAGGAACCCCTATAAAAAGAATACTGCTAGGAAACCTTCTAATGAGGTAAGAAAATTTTTAGAAAAGAACTAGTATGAAAGAAAACAATATACTTAGGGAAATACCCATGTGGGGTTCGCAATCCCCTATTTCCTTTAACTATGAAATTATATGGCAAAGACGACAGACTAAAGTATGTGGTAAATCTAGCCTTAAGGCGCCTTGATAAAGAAGGAAGCTCTAAAAATCACTTTCTATGATAAGGTAAAATAACAAAAGAATTATACAAATAACGTGTGGGAAGTTATCACCGAAAAAACCCAGAAATATCTTAAAGAGGTATATACGAAAACTGGTACAATATATATTACAGTAGTATAATTAAGAGAAAATTCGTGATGAGGTTTAGCTAAACCCCAAAACCCCAAAAAACATAATCATTCTGAATACAGATTTAACTATGAACCAGAAGTAAACTCACGCCAATAAAACCAAACATTAAGAAATTGGCCGACCAATTTAACAGCTTGGTCATATTTGAACAGGCGAGTCAATCATGATAGAACCAAAAACGAATTTATCTTGAAAAACAAACATGCGAGGAAATTAAAAAAAGCTCAAATCATTCCTTTATAAATGATAATTAAACTTACAAGTTCTGAACTTGGAGTATCAAAACCCTCTAACCATGAAATAACAATACTTTAATTTACATCATATGTCATCATTTAAATTACATTATGAATTTTCAAGAAGACCCAGCATCATGTTCGGGTATGAAAACCCAAAACTGTAAATCAACATACTGATGACAATACAGGAGCAAAGCTAAGGAAAAACAACAGATGGTGCCATAGTCAACTAAAGCTTCATTATGGAATTTAAAATGCTCAGGCACTATTGACAAGAGCTTTAAACAATTCTGTAACCGATGAGATATGCTATTTAACCCATAAAAAAAACTACGAATTCTGCAACCAATATGTCTTTCACATTATCCGGAAGTTGGTAGCAACTCAATGACTGAGAACCCATTTTCCAGCACAACAAGGAAGGGATTTTACTTGGAGAGGCCATCCATTGCTGCTGCAAACCCTCGGTGGACACAAAAGCACAGAAGGATACTGTTAGAAAGGAAAAGCAAGAAAATGACTACAAAACCAAAAATAATGCTAAACAAAAGAATGACAGTATGTGTGAGGAAAATCTTTGTGTGAAACCCTCCATGAGGAAGCTCCAGTGTCGTTGAAGGATTAAACACCCAGCCTGTAACCACGGAGGTAAAGCATCTGTACAAGGAACGTAAAGACATGTCTGAACCGAGGAAGGGGCGAACGAGAGAGGAATCGTAGAGTCGAGGACCAAAGTCAGAGAAAAGCAACTCTACCAAATGGAGAAGGGAATGTCAAGACTGCCAAAAGGTGTCAAGACAAGAGATTAATGAAATCAACCTTGACCATCTGATGGAAGGAAGTGTGGAGGACCGTCGATGGGGAACCCTTACGCATGCAATGTCAAACAACTGGAAAGCATTCCCAATTACCCAGAGGCACAATCCCGCCATTACTTGGCTTTGTGATGCAATGCATTAAAATTTAGATTGTGTAGAATGGCCATATCATATGTGTAGTGTATGCGTATGTACATTAATAAAAAAATAAATCAAAACAGATGAACCATATAAAGTGAATAAATAATCCATCGTGTAGCACTGAAACTGCAATGTTGTTAATTAAAAAGAAATAATATAATGCGTATTATGTTATGATATATACAAATTATTGTTACTAGGAAGAGATATGTTAGTACATTAAAAAATTTAAATGTGAAAACTTTCTAGTAGTATCCGCTAAACTTTATGCAATTCTTTACTCCTCAATAGGCAATTTTTTTTCAATTTCATATATGAGTTTGCAATTCTTTTAAAATCTTATTGTCAACCACTTAATTAATATGTAACTTAATTAAATTATGGTTAAGAAGTTGAAAATTAATAAATATTGTTAGTTAACTAGTTTAAAATTTTAATAGTCAAATTAAATAACTTTTGGGTAAACAATTATAATAAGACAAACTCATTAATAAATAAGCAAAAATTATTTTAGATAATATTTGTTTATTTTATGTGTATTAAAAATTATTACACAAATAAAAGAATTAATATAGAGTGATTTAGTTATTCCATATTATTCTTAAAATAAAAAAATACTCATTTATATGATGAGGCATTTATTATTTATTAAAATATTAGTTTAAGCAGATAAAATGAAATGAATTTTAACAAATAATTTAGATTATAGTAAACAAATTATACAGTTTTTACTTATTACCAACAACAAATTACTAAAAAAATTATTAACAATAAATTAAACATTAAACATGTTATCAATTTAAACAAATTTGGCAATAACTACTCTTAAATCTTTCACAGGCATATGGAAGAATGACTACCTTTTTATTATATTTAGCTATTATTTCCAAAAAAAATGTAAAATTCTAACTCTGTAAAAAGCTTTCTCAACAAAAATGTTATAACTACAATAAAACAATATTATCGTTTGATAAAAGATGTGGATGTTATACTACCACAATACATAATTACTATAAAAAAATTAATTTAATTTACTAATAACTAAAAACTCAAATTAACTAGATTCTAGATCTTAATACTAACTTAAATTCAATAATTTTAATTTAATTATATTAATTTAGAATAAACACCCACCTCTCTATTACACTTATTTGCGACCCATGATTCAAACAACTTATTTAAAAAATAATAATATTTTTCCATGACAACTGCGTTATTATTATTATTTAATCTTACGCACCTCCTTCGTAATACTATTCAATCACCTCTTTTTCTATTGATTACACTTTATCTAACCTAATTGTCTCTATTTTAATACTATTTAATGACCATACTACGCCACATTTTCGATGATTTATATTAACGTGTCTCTTATAATACTATTCAATCTTCCGCTTTTTTAATAAATGTGTTATTCTTTATTTTAAATTAGTTTGTTTTTTATATATATATACCTCGAAACTTCTCCTCCCTATTCTGAGCATTGGTCAAAAAACTATGCCTACATTAATTTTGTTTTGGGAGAATGAAATGACTTCTTTAGAATGTTTTTTAGTATATGTAATTGTTTTTAAAATGATATAGATTATGTGTATGTATGATATAGATGTAAACCAATATAAATAGCTACCTTATTATTAAATATTTTGAATTCAATTATGATGTAATATTAGTATATATATTTTATTATGTATTTACCCAGAGTTTAAAGAGATTATAAGATTATAATAATTTTTTAAAATGTAAAATTTAAAATATTTATATATAAAAAGATTTTTTTTTTTTTAATATTTGATAAATGTAACATATTCATGTAAAAAAAAATGTTTTTAGTTTTACTATATCAAATTTGCAAATTACAAAAAAGACATATCTAACGAATAATGCTATATAGGTTTTTATTGAAATTACGCAAGCAGATTTATGTGCAACCATAGTACAAACAATAAAAGGGTTCATGACTTTTATAGTTTCATAACTAACCCAATATCGTGAATGACATAATCACTCCATCCTAAACCTTACACAAGATTCTACACATTACATTCGATGTATTATCATTAAATAATTCTTGGTTGGTCTGTTGCGAGTTGGTACCAATCCTTACAGTGGACTTTTAATCAGGGATGGCCACATGCCAGGAAAATGGTGTGCTTTCTCTAGAGGCTTCTCCGTAGTGGATAGTTGTCTCCTTGCTGCTTGGTTGACTGTGCCCCGTCAAGGGCTCTCCTCGTTGCTATGCATCGGACGATGGAGTTTGTTGTTGCTGAACTTATTCTTGGTCGGGCTTGGGAAGGGTTTTTTTTTTTGCATCATTCCAGTGGAGGGGTTCAACTCCAGCTCTCATGTAGAGGGTTTTTTTCCTGTGAGTAAACACTGAACCTTATCCTCCATTAGTTTGTTTGTGTCGTTGTTCTGGTGAGACCTCCCACATTCTAAATTCCTTCTACTTGAAAACAGTATGTGGCTATGGTTATGCTCATTGCTACAGGGATGCCAGAGGAGTTCTTTGACAGCCCAGGTAAGGAATTAATTCTTAAGGGTTGTATACATTTGTAAATCTGCCTTTCCATTTTCGAATGATAGTGTTTCTAACTAAGTCATGTTGACAGGGTTTGCAGGTTCAGTCTCGGGTGACCTAGCTCCAACTTTCGACTCTTCAAAATCTCCTAATGGCCTTTAATGAATAGGGCATTGACGTTGTATTCTTAAGAAAATGATGAAAGAGCATTTTCAGAAGTTTTCGCCCCTGTTTTAATGAGAATTGGGTCTCACGGTTTATGACAATAGAGCTGTGATACTTGTCCTAGTTTTGGTTGAGGGCTTTTATCTAGGTCATGAACATTATTTATTTTTGTTTAATGAGACTCCGAGTATCTTGATCCTTCAGACGATGTTCTTATTTGGTTATAAGTTGGACCAAATGTCTCTATTTTCTTTCAGAATACTGTAACTTCTCTTTTTAAACTTATGGTTTACTATTTTAATTAAGTTGCTTGCATGATTAAGTCTGTTCGACTCGAGGTCTCGGTTACATTAAAGGGTTGTATATTTTCCTTCTGAACTTTAATTTTTGAAGACTGATTTCTAGCTTCAGTTACTGTAATTTACTCATTATTTCATGAATGCCTCACAGAGGTCTTGCAAGGCTCTTTTGTTTACTCATTGCTT
This sequence comes from Pinus tabuliformis, assembly GCA_031772625.1. Taxonomy (NCBI): domain Eukaryota; kingdom Viridiplantae; phylum Streptophyta; class Pinopsida; order Pinales; family Pinaceae; genus Pinus; species Pinus tabuliformis. The sequence goes on along the minus strand of CM062808.1, from coordinate 654,207,628 downwards.
GTACCGAAACAATGTTAAGAACCACCTTTCGCATTATGTGGTTAAGATACTCTGTTTCATTAATTACTTCATTTCTTAAGTTCAAAAGCTTTTAGCTTTCCCTTCCATAGCTAAGGTAACTGTGTATTATTTTACTTACAGTTCTTATTGGTTCTTACGATAATGCATGTTTCCTACTGTTGTAATAAATTCAAAGATCAATTATTAAATATCCCAACTTTGGGACTTCTCTTAATATAAAGTATGATTGTGCTCTTATCTTAAAAATGTTAATGGTTCTCCGGAGTTAATGGAATGAAGCTACTTATTTTTTATTTGTTGTGGTCCATATAAAAGATATAGACACTACTTTGAACTATGTATAGGTTCTCTGTCAGGGTTTTCCCTTTTACTACCTGATTCATGCCTTAAGAATTATGATGTTATTTGGTTAATCTTTCATTTCCTTCTAGTTTAGTAGTTCAGATTTATCTCCTTATTTTGAGTTAAATCGTTATTACATGCTTCTTAAACTAAAACTTCCAACATATGCATGCACAGTGTTAATATCATCTATAGTTACTATTCATATGTTATCTAGATTAAAATTTAGATTTCGATCCTATTATTAACATAATAATTCTGATAATAGTTAAATAATGTATTTCCAACTTAGAATTATCTCATAGCTGAACCATTTATAAACCTTTAATTCAATTTGCCTCCCAACTCATTGAGAATCGTGTTGTAGCGCCCTCAGTCTCCCTCGCACCTAGCCATTATGGGTATTTTCTTCAAGAATCTCAGTCTTGAACAACAACAAGTATCTGGTCATGGCCAGACTAACTACTACTGTAGCTATTGTCTTTACACATAGTTCTCTCTTTCCTTTCCTCAGTATTCTTACACTCCCCTCTTCCCCTAATCGCAGATGCCCCCCGTCCTCTTGTTCTTTTGCGATAAATCTTTCATAGGAGTAGTTAGGTTTGGGTAACTGCCCAACTTAACTGTTCTGAGAACTTCTTCCATCACCCTTTGACAGATATCTTCTCATGAAATTATATCAATTTATTTGCTTGCCAAATTTCCAGCACTAAATTTCTTTTAACAATTAGACAAAAATTTCTAATTACATCAGCTTAAATCGGTTCGAGTTTGTTTTAACTTGCAGTAAAAAAACATTCACATTCACGGGGGACATCACATCTACCCCTCCATGATTGAACAATCCCAATGTTCCTCTATGGGAATTCACCTCTTACAATATCTTTAAGCATGGGGTTCATCCTTCTCTGTGGTTGCCTCACTGGTCGAATACTAGTGTCTGTATAGATATGGTGAGTGCAAGTTTCTGGTTGAATTCCCTGCATGTCAGTGTAGTCTCAAGCAAATTCCTTTTGGTATTTGGTCAGCAAAACAAGCAATTTCTGTTCCTGAGATGAATCTAAAAATGCTCCAATGTTCAGTGTTTTTCCTGGGCTGATTTCTACAGTCTTGCTTTGTGTGTTTGCAATGGAGTTGATTGGAAAGATATCTTCAAATAATGTTTTTAAAGAATATAAGGTACAAGTTTCCTGGAAGATATGTGCCAATATTTGATCTGCAGCAATGTATTGCTCATTTCTCAATTCCTTTGAAACATCAGGTTGATATATAAACATTTCTACCAAATCTTCATTATTGTCTTCCCCGATATCATAAATTTGATTGATGCTTAAAACATATTTTATTTCTTCCCTATCATTGTATTTGTCATGAAGCCATAGGTTATGTGTTACTGTTGGAGCTTGGGCTGATGGGTATAAGGTAAGTTTTTTTCTCTCTAATCCTTTGGGAATGATCATATTACCCGATCTACACCCAATAAATGCATCAACAGTTGGAAACCATGGTCTGCCAAGTACGAGAGGGTGTCCTCCTAAATTTGACTTTGGCTGGAGAACTAGGAAATCAAATGGATACTCACAAGAGTCCAGTGAAACAACTATATCTTCCAATATCCCTTCAAAAATGACTTTAGTGTGATCTGCTAATTCTAAAATAATTGGTGTTGACTATAAATTTTTTAGCTGTAAGGTTTTCATTTTGTCCAATGTCATGACATTTATTGTTGCTCCCAAATCAATGAGAATATTTGGAATGGAGATTTTGTTGATGATTTTAGTAACTCTAGGTATACCAGGGTCAAAATACTTCTCCATGGAAATGACATTTGACATAAGCCCAACTAAATTGCCAATAACATGAATGGTCTATGGATTAAATCTTTTCCATGCAGGGTTTCTAAGGCAGAGTTTTTTGATGGCTTTGGTATAGATTGGAATATCCTTAATTGCTTGGAGCAATAGACTTTTTACATACACATTTCTTAGCTCATCTAGAACATCGTATTGTGGCAGAGGTGTGGTTAATTTTGGTTGAAGTAACCACTCAGGATAAGGAGGTGACTACATTGTCCTATTTTGTTTACCTTGTCCTAAATTATCTTATTTACTGTGTGTTGGCAATTCTTGTTCATCATTTTTATTCGAACTCTCTTTCGTTGAAATAGGTGCAGGTGAAGGTTCTGTGTGAAGAGTTCGACTAGATCTAAGTTCTATGTTTTACAGAGGTAAAATTGGGTATGATGGTCCCTCATCCACACTGTACACTGGTCTGTCCAGTCAATTATTTGGATTAGCTACTGTTTGAGAAGGTATCTACATAGTTTAGGAGGTTGATTAGATGGTAATTATAGCTGTGGTTGATTCATTAGTGGAGGAGCGGGTAAGGTTTGCTAAGGATTTTTCTGCTGATAAGCAATTGGTCCCTGAGGGTATTCCTGTGTGTATTGTGGTGGATACAGATGAGTCTATTGCTGCTGATATCGTTGAGGATATGGGTTTGGAAATGACTGTTGATATTGTTGAGGTGGTTGTTGAAGAAATTTTTGAGGATATGAATATCCTCTCCATCCCTGTTGTGGATAAGATTGCTGCTGCTGATTAAACAAAGTTTACCATGGCATAGGTACATTCCAAGAATTCTGAACAGGCATTTGATAATTTTTTGGATTTAGATTTTGAAACATACCTAGAGGTCTTGGCTGCCATGGTCTTCGAGCTCCCACAAAATATAAGTTCTCCATCTCTACATTAGCTTCCAAATTATAACTCTCCAAAACTTTCATCTTAGAACAATCATTAGTGTCATGATTTTCTGTAAAAAAACACAGAGATCTGAACATTATCTAATGGACATTCTTTCAAAGAATGTTTTTTTGAGCATTTAGTATAGAATATAGACAACACTTGTTCATGTTCATATTGTCTTTTCTTTGCTTCCAGTGTGTCTATTTCATTTCCCAAAGTTCTTAAGAGGTCTATTTTAAAATCTTCAAATAGATTTCCTGGTCCAGCTCCGGTAATATTTCCTGTGGTAGATTTAGTGATTCTAGATGTCGCAGTTCTTCTTCCATTTCTATCTCTACTTCTGGAGTACTTCTGACACAAGTCAACAATCTCTTCTAAAGGTAAATTAGAAATCTCCCCTTTACCCTTGATATTGAGGTCATCTAGATATTCGTCTCAGATGCCCTTAAGAAATATTGTTCGAATAAGATCAGTAGACATGGTTCTATGTTTTGATTTTTGCAGATTGTATGAAAATATTTCGAAGTATTTTTCTAAGGTCTCATCTTCTTGTTGATTAATTCTAAAGATGTCATCTTTAGATTCGTTTTATCGACAGTAAGGTTGATACTTTTTCAAAAATATTTTTCCCATGTTATCCCAATCAATGAATGTGTGTTAACCTAATACAATGAACCACCTAAGTGTTGCTGCTTTTAGTGTGGCAGGAAAAAGTCGAAGTTCGTGTGCATCATCGGTATGTCCATAGGTTCAACATACTATATCAAATTCAAACAAAAATAAGGCATGGTCTTTAGATGCCATACCATAAAAGTTTGGTAATACAGATGGTGGAATATTTTCCATTTTAATTTCCTCATCCATGTACTCTCCTCTATCTTGAATTGGAAATTTAAATGTTTATTTCTCTTCTTTTGGTGGATTTTGATTCCCTCTAAATAGAGTAACATTTCCTTGTTTTTCTTCAAGCTCTCTCTGTCTTCTCCTTTCTTCCACTTATCTCTCATACTCTTTGAGTTGTTCTGCAGTAGGTCCTCTGGATCATCCATCTTCGGCCATTGTGATATGTGACTTGTCTAAGGTTTCTATCTCTTCTTCCTATTTTGATTCTTGAGGAACAATCTGTTCAAGGATAGGTTGTTGGATTCTTATACTACTCTCTTTTTGTTTCCCTACTGTAGAAGTCTCAAGTATATATCTTTTCTTTTCCTCATGAGCTAGTAGGATTTGTCTTTCAATGAGAGTAAGTCTCTGGCCCGATCTTTGTTTTTCCTCAAGTTTTTCCATAGTAACTTTTCTAGTTGGTGTTGTGTACTCAATCCTCTCTAAAGTTTCTTCTCCCAATGGAGGGTTAGTTGTTTAGTGGGGGCTTTTTATGAAGCTTCATTTTGCACCCCTAGATCTAGACATAAAGAATCATGTCTTAAAGAATTAAAACTAAATATGTGTTTTTGTTGGTTTTTTTTAAAGATTTTAAGATTTTTTTTTAAATATTCCTAGTTTGCACCTCCCGGAAACGGTGCCAAAATGTTGGGCCTTACTTACTGATGTAAATCAGGCTTCATTTTTTCTGTCAACCCGAGTAGGTACACTTAGAGGTGCTGTCTAATATATATAGATCTAGAAGGATTTAGTTTCTAAATGATAGCTTAGTGTGGAAAAATCAACAATGCTCTTTTACAAGAGGTTTTTCTTTGTGTTTCTACCACTTAAGCATTTACTTAAATGAAACAAATCTAATTGTCTATATGGAAAAAAGAGTCCTAATTACCCATCACACAAAAAAATGAATAAAATATGTAGCACTGGAGATCAACAATAGTGGAACCTCTTATAAGGTTTAGTCAACAAACACCAATTGAGCTCTGCAACTACAAATCATAGCTAATGAACAGTAAAGTCTAGATCAAGCTATGAGATAAAAACCATGAAATAGCAAGCACAATTGTCAATTTCAAGATGAATATCAATTGAGGTTTTTTTACAAAACTCTTTCATAACATATGTGGATCTATTCAATTAACAATTTCCAATTTCATAAACTTGCAGCATATTAATTGAATGTCAATTCTAAGTATCAGATCTATCTATGCAATTGTAAAAGAGAAATCAAGAAAAACTGTACCATCTCTGTATTGGGGGCCCTCCACACTTTTCAAGCACACCTTAGTCTAAATCAAATGAATACAACTACTGGTTTTGAAACATAAATATGGACTCCAAACTGTATCTCTGTATTCAAGTCTGAAATAAAAAATACATAAACTGTGTTCCAAGTTTTTCATGTATCAACAACTACTAAACTACATAATTTTCCTTTTGAGTTATTTATCCTAAATATTCACAAAAAGAGGAAGCTATTTCTACCCCTCATAATACTAATGAAATAATAACAATTACATCAAAAGAGGTTGAATTAGTTCAGATCCTCAATTTTAGCAAAATCTCAAAAATAACAAAGTTTGTTCACAAAATCTGGAATTTCTGCTAAAATGGCTATGTTTGACTGGCGTTGACCGAGAGCCTAGAATCTTCAAATCTGAGAGTGGATAAGTATTCCACCATCCTTGTACATTTTGGATCAAACCCCATGTCTTGAATTTACCAATCTATCCTGCAACATGTCAAACCATGGAGCAATTATAGGAAGTTACAACAACTTGTAATTTTCTGGAAATTTCCAATTTCAACACAAATAATTCTAAGATTAATTCCAAGATAAAAATAATGCAAATAAAATTATATCAATCAGTTCCTAAGGAATATGGAGGAAATTTAAAGGCCAAATAAAGGAAAACGATGAATAAATGAGGGCTTTTACATAAAATAATAAGTCATAAATTAGTATCAACAATGATCTTTGAGCAATGATGGAGGAATTGATTGAGATAAAATATTGGTATGCCTCACTCTTTGGCATCTTCATACAAATTTAAAATGAAGAGAAGGATCCGCATGTTTTACCAAAGTTTTCCACGGATAAGCTCGTCATAAAAGAAGTGTCATATCACATTTTGACAAGGTTGTCAAGGAGACTTCAATGGAAGAAGAAGGCACCTTGTCCTGCTCTTCCTTTCCGGATCGAGTTGTATGAGATATGGAATCTCAATCGCGCTCAGGATAAGATGGAGGAATTCAAGATATTCACCTTTGGCACCAAAAGTTTCAATCGGTATGTCCTACATTACTTAGTAAAGGACCACTGTGTGATAGTACATCACCTCTGGATCCACGTGGCTTGTCATTGGCTTGAGGAAGATCCATGGAGATACTGCTCTCACTTCTCAAGGCTTAATGAACCAGACAACATAGGTATCAAGTGGTTATCAAAGCATAAGGCAACAACATCTTAGGGAGTAGCATCATCAGCAATAGCAGAGTGCAGAATACCTGCACTTGACAAAGGTGGTAACAAATTTTGAGTTAACAAATAGGAATCCATCTTTACATACCGCGCTCTAGGTGCCTGCTCGAGGCCATAGAGAGACTTTTTTAGTTTGCATACTAGAGATGAATTTGGCATGTACCCTTCAAACTGCCCCATGTAGATTTCATCCTCAAGATCATGAAAAAGAAAGGAATTCTTCACATATATATGATGCACCTCTGGTTCTCTTGTTGTTGCAATTAAGATAGATAGCCAAATGGAATCCACTGCTTCCACAAGAGAAAAAATCTCATCCGAGTCAACCACTTGTACTTTCTATAAACCTTTTTCAACGAACCGTACCTTATATCATCTAACTTGGCCATCTACTACTTTCTTAGTCTGGTAAACCAACTAGCACCTGACAAGTTTATGATTGGAAGGTAGCAGAACTAGGTCCCAAGTTTAGCTCTCAATGAGAGATCCGTATTTCCTCACCTTTAGTTTCTTCCCATCTAGTATTTTGAGCTACTTCTGCATAAGTATGTGGATTAGATGAATGCATCATATAAGCATGCATGGACATGCATGGCTCCATAGCTAAGAGTTCTTGTTGAGCTTCCTCAAATTGAGGCATGGTGGCAGAATCATCTCAAAGATCACTCAGGTTGTGCCATTTTTGTGTTAGTGATGATTGAGAAACTTCCGAATTGCATGAGGAAGTATTATCTTGATGTTCAACAGCTAGTGGCCCAACAAGTGTGATAGGAAAAATCTCATCTAGATCATAATTATGATTTTAAGTATCATCTACATACTCATTAATTAGTGGTGAGGGCAACTTTGTATTAGGTTCATTTTATGGTGCATGCAAAGCATCTTCTTCAAACTTTACACTCCTTTGAATAAATATCTCTTTAGTGTTGATGTGAAATGATCTTTAACCTTTGACATTGTTAGAATACCCGACATACATGCATGCCTTGCTTTGAGGCTCCAAAGCCTTTCTCTTCTCTTTCGGTATGTGGTACCATGCTCGAGATTAAAAAATTTAGAAATGACTGAATTTTGGTTGCATGCCATTCCAAGCCTCAAAAGATATTTTTCCAATATAAAATTTATGAAGAGATATATTTTCGATGTATGAGGCACAATTCATAGCTACAACCCAAAATTTTGATGGAAGAGATCTTGCATGCAACATGCAATTGACCATCTCTTTCAAATATCTATTCTTCCTTCCAACCAGCCCATTCTTTCATGGTACAAGGAATTGTATGCTCTAATTGTATTCCTACTTCATTACAATGATATTGGATATCTTTGTCAACATATTCCTTCCGATTGTTTGTGCAAAGGATCTTTATGTGTTTTCCAAACTAATTTTCTGCATGCTCTTTGAAAATCTTTAGATATTAAAGAACTTCAGACTTGAGTTTAAAGAACTAAACCCAAGTGAATCTAGTGTAATCACCTACAAATGACACACATATCTTGCCTTTCTCATTGAAGGTACTAGAAATGGACATATGAGATCACTATTTAAAATATCCAAAGGTGAAGAGGCTCTCCATGAATGTCCCTTCACGAACTTGTCTTGTGGGTGCTTTCCAAGAGCACATCCTTTACAAACACCATTTTAAAATTCAATGGCTGGAAATCCTTTAACCATCCCTTACTCGCTAAGTTTCTACATATATATGAAATTCAAGTGCCCAAACCTCTTGTGCCAAATCCTACTTTCTTCATTTGCACATGTAAGTAGAAAAATAGAGTATGATTGAGGAACAAAATAAAAAAATGTATGCATACAAGATTGATCATTTACCTTGTCAGATGTAATCTTCATGTTGGTTTGCATATAATAAATTCTCATAGAATCTAAGTTAAAGTTCACTTTCCTTTCGGTGCCAGTGTGTGTCATCGAATACACTGAAAGAATATTCAAAGAAAACCTCGAAATATGCAATACATTCTCAAAAATTCCACCTTCGAATTGCACTCGTCCTTGTCTAGTTTCTTCAACTGTAGGGTTCCCCCCATGAGAATAGAAGGACTTGATTATGCATGTAGAGAAGAAAAATATTCCTTTGAAGAAGTCATATGATGTGAAGCGCCTGAATCAATAATCCATTCTTGTAGTGTAGAATGAAGGAAAATCAAAGCATCACCTTTACCCCTTGATTTTGATGGGATTTTCTCAATCTTCTTCTTAGCACCTTCTAGAATGTGATGACCAGGATTATTTTGTTGAAGAGTATTTTCCATTAGAATGTGATGACCAGGATTATTTTGTTGAAGAGTATTTTCCATTAGATCAATATTCTTCTACATGTAAGAGGATTCAAGATGATAACCTCTATTAGAATAAGGACACTTGGAGATTCTTTTCTTTCCCTTCTTACACTTGGAGTTGGGAGAATCATCTGTAGGTTTTGCATTTCCTCCCTCTCCTGGATATAGATCTCTTGCCTTCCATTTACCTTTGGATTGTTGATTTGATTTTTAGTTGGACTTTCCTTTCTCATGCATGGCAAGTGCATGTGGATTTGAAGACTTTAATGAAACCATCTTGAAGACTTTATCTTGCTCATGAATGAGAGACTCAATAAATGCATCAAGTTCAGACATTTTCCATTTTTCTACAATTGCAAATATAACTATATGAAATGTGGAAACAAAAATGACATATTCACGACCTAATTTAGACAAAATAGAAAGGATCAATTGACCCTCCTGTTTGGATTTATTGATCCCGTAATCTAGTAATTGTAGAAATAATGATTTGAATTACATACAGAAACCCTGAATATTCTCAAAGTTATTTGGATCTAAGGAATTTATCTCATATTGGAGAATATGAGCCCACACCTCATCTTGCTTTCCATATAAATTGTCCAAGGTTGAAAAAACTTCATTCAAAGTGGTGCATGTGTCAACAAGGAAACAAAATGTTGGAGATATGGTAAACAATAGAAGACCAAAAGCCTCATCCATCCCGTTGAAGTATTTGGATTTTTCAATGGTGGAATTAGGTTAAGCTTCTATATTCATAACTATCTAATACAAGCCTTTACCTCTGAGGTGAAGCAAAATCCATGCCTTCCATTAGAAGTAGTTATACAGAGCAAGAATAGATAAATATGGGAACCCCATTCTTTCACCTTGCAGTTGTAGCAACAATTGGGGCAGTTCTCCAATATTCTGATCTGCAAATGAAATCTCCAAATAATTTCCAATCCTTGAGCTTCAAACCTACAAAATATTATTCATGCACCGTCTCTAGACCCTTGTGGTTGTGATACCATGAAGAGGGTTTTTGTTATACCAAAACCCAAAGGCTTTGGTAAGTTTCAAAATTGGTAATTAGGATCCCTGGGGTGGAAATTACTGATTTCATAGAGGTGTGATGAACAGGGAATAAATAAGTTATCATGAAAAAATCTTGAGAGTCTTAAAGACACACCATTGGTTGATTATACATTTTATTGTGAGCTTGTGGGGAGTCTTCTTTATCTCACTCACTCCCATCCTGATCTCTCATATGTCGTAGGATCAATTTCCAAATACATGTAGGAGCCACATGAGTTACACTAGAAAGATGTGAAATGGATCCTTAGATATGTCCAAGGGATAATCACGTATGGGATTAATTTTGCAACAAAGTGTTCTTTAGATCTCATTGGATTCCAAGATTCAGATTAGACTTGGGACAACCTTGACAGCAAGTCCACCTCTGGGTTATATACTTAGTTTGGGATCTAGCCCGATTTGTTGGTCAAGCAAGAAGAAGGTTCCCATTTCTTTATCATCAGTAGGATCCAAGTACAAAGGAGAAACCAATGCCACTACTCAAGCCATTTGGCTACAACATTTCCTTTCTAAGCTTGGTATCAGTGTGCATCCTCTCACTGTCATATGGTGTGATAATCAAAGTATACTAATTTTTTTAGAGATCTAGCGTAGTAGAAATCGACCAAACATATCGAGGTCCACATGGGCTTCATTAAAGAAATGATTCATGATGGGATTATCGATCTGCAGTATTGCCCAAGTTCTGAGCATACTGATAACATCTTCACTAAGACATTAACTAAGTAGAAGTTTCAATTTCTATGATACCGTCTTAGCGTGAAGGAAACGACTGCGTAGGAGTTTTCGATTCTCTACCTTTTTCATTATATTTTGAGAGGGGTGTTTCTTCCCACCGGGTTTTCCCTCTTTCCTCTTTTTCATCCATTTTGCATGGGTACGTAAAATGGCCTTATTGTCGGGACCCATTCATTTTGTGTCACTAAGTTAAGCTTTGTTGTACATGAAATAACTAAGGCTAACTAAAGCCAAGTGTGATTTATGTTATGTTAATGTGCACATGCAAGCACCACATGTAAGCACTCGAGTTAACTAACTGAAAATAAATGTACAACACATATAAGCACTAGATTTGACTAACGCCAACTAAGTACACAGCACATGTAAAGAGTTGAACTAAAATTAATTAAAACTAACTAACGAAAAGCACATCGCTCTCATGGCATTTCGTCCACAATGATTTCACTATGGATCACCTCTCATCATCAATCACCTTGATACAATTATTTTCCTTCACTTCATCTCACCACCTTGTCGTCCTCATCGAAGGGAGGCTTAACATTCTCCTTATGCATGATTCACTCACATGGGTTGTCTCCTCTACTGCAACGACATCATTGATATTGATCTGTATATGTGGCAGATCACCATTGTTTCTCTTTCAATCATGAGTAAAAGTCAAATAAGATCTGTGACATTCGTGCCTCTACGCTTCCTCCAGTCAAGGCTCTCGCAAAACTCATGATATGCGCATTTGGGCCTCTAGCGAACAATACATTATATTGTTCATCTTAACCTTTCACCTGCAGAATGAATAAAATACCCCGTCCTTCGTCATAGGTATTATGATGCGCTCCAAATTTCTCTCATAGTTTCATACTTCGGCTGCACTGCTTTGGATACTTTCCCCTCATCATATCTATCTGTCTTGACGACGGGTAGTCACAGAAATTGCGAGTAACTCCATTGCTTCCTCGTCCCATAGTTATATGAGTTTCAACCTGCCATCTCTTCAGCTATTTGCTTGCCTTGCTTTTCTCCCTGTCAATATGCTATGCAGTCTCTCCTCGGTAATCAAAATTTAAACCATGGATTTCAATTTCATTGCCCTTTTCCTGGGCTTCTATGGTCTTGTCCCTCACCTCGGGCTTCTATGGTATTGTCCCTAGTCGGAGTCGTTGCTCGATAAAAAGACCAGATTCTGCTCCCTGGCGACTGCATATTCACCATATGCCTTAGAACTCCATCAGTGAAGAAACGATATCGTGATAGTGTCCCTTTCTTTCTTCACCTCTGGAGTCATGAAAACCCCCACGCTCGTTCCTCACAACTTCGAAGGAAAATAACCTAGCTTATCATCACATCACACCAGATCCACATTTTCCATAGGCGTTCACATTACTCATCTCATACAGGTTGTTATTATCTTGGGCTCTGTTACTTAACATTCTAGCTCTGATACCAAGCATGCGGGGAACCCCGCTCAATCCTGTGTCCCTTACGGGACACTGTACCCAACCCTTGGCACTGGGCACACTTACAATGGAGAGTGCCACTTACAATGGAGATAAATAAGCTTATTTATAGTCTTTCATCTGTCCATCTAACCATCTGTCCATCTAACCAAATAGAATTAGTATAATACCACGAGCCATGGATCTGTCCATCTAACCAAATAGAATTAGTATAATACCACGAGCCATGTGTACAAAATCATTAGTTGTAGACTCCCACTAATAACTCAAGTTTGTCCTAGCATTGGATTCCAAAAGGAGAAGATAGATACTAGGATATAGGAAATGTGTCATAGCCCTGATCTTTGAGATCAACAAGTTCCTATCAAGCACATTATTCAACAAATACTCAATATCACAATTTCACAAGTACGATATTACAATATCACTTCTCACAAATATACATAAAATGCCATTACTAACCTGATTTATATAGTATATAGTGTTTTTCTTCTTTTCTTATATAACACAAAGGTGACACTGACATATTTTATTTACTAGGAAAATTTATATCATTTTTAAATGTTTTTATTATTATTATTATATTTTTAAATACATTATAATGTTGCTTAAGTTTGTATATTTAGATATTGTATTTGTAATTTATAATAATATTATTATTTAATAATATTTTATAGATGTCATATTTCAATTTATATTAAGAATTCAATAAATTAGGTTTTTTTTAAGTAGTAATTGAATTTTTGTATTTTCAATTACTTGCTATATTTAAACATTAAAATATTTTAATATGGTCAGCATATATATATATTATATTTCATTTTTTATTTTTTAAATTATTTATTTTACTTTCTAACTTTACATGTATATTTATATATAAAAAATTAAATAATATTAAAATGTTTTTAAAAATACAAATATATATATATATATATATATATATATATATATATATATATATACAAAATTATCTTACATAATTCCCGGTCTTGCTTCCCTCGCCTGCTAAGGTGTTCTGCTGGTGGTGTACGGCTTTCAGATCTGCCATGATATGATCTGCGGCTTTGCCGCACATTTAATATACATTCCCGGTCTGGCTTCCCTCGCCTGCTAAGGAGAACATTCTCTAGATGGCTCCGAGCTTCGCGAAAATAGTTGCTTGCTCTCCGTCCTCATCTGGGGGGAAGCTCCTGCCCATATCGTCAGTGAAGCCCCAGCTCCCACTGTCCAGGTGGTTCAAGCTTCACTCGATGAGGCTTTGAAGTTCTCTGAAAGTGCCCTAATATGCCGATTCAATGGTTTTTGGCCGCAACTAACAGCTCTCCACAGTTGGATCTCGGAGATATGGAAGCCTCTAATTCCTGATGCAATTAGTATCTACCCCTGTGTTAGGGGTTTCTTTATAGTAGATTTTGAAAACCGTGAAAGCAGACAATGTATTCTAGATTTCAGCCCTTGGTTTTGGGATAAATCAGGCCTAGTTATGAGGCCATGGAACCCATCATTCGATCCGTCAACAACAGTCATAACCTCAGCACTAGTTTGGGTGAGATTGCCAAACCTACCCTTGCATCTCTGGAATTTCTCTTCGCTAGAGGCCATTGGAAATGCAATTGGGAAATTTTACTGCAGGTGTCCAGAAACAAAGGAATATGCCGGAACCACGTATGCATGCATCTGTGTGGAAATGGACTTCAGTGCCGGATTCCCAGCTGAAATACACCTAACAAATAAAGACTATGTGTGGAACTAGAAACTCGATTATGAAAGTGTCATCTTCAGATGTCGATCTTTCTTTGAGACAGGCCACTTAGCCAAAAATTTCCCAAAAGCCTCCCAGAAAAATTCTGCTAGAAAAAATCACCACAGATCTACATGGTGGGAAGGAGCACAAAAAGAACACTACACTGTCATGTAAGAAGAATACTCTCGAGAAAAATTTGAATTACAAGAAATCGGGCAAGATAGAAACAACTCTCAAGACAAGCAGGGGAAAGCCCCGCCCAACAACAAAATGGTGAACTCAACAACCCCTCAATCATCGACAATTATGAAGTTTCGAATAACATGCAAAATAAATTTTCATTTAACAGCAAAGCAGATCTCCTAGACCAAACTTCTTCTCCAACTATCTCCAAAAGGACGAACACAATAGATCACGAAGCTAAGACACCAATGTCCGAAGAATCAGAAGAGATGAAGGAGATGCAAGATAAAGAAAGTTGGAAGACCGTAGAGAAGAAAAAAAAGCTACATCACCAATCTCGCCAAGAAAGATGAGGAGCCAGACAATTAGAAATTAAGAAATTATAGATCCGATAAACCAATTTAGTTTCAATGGACGTTAACCATCATCAATATATACATAATGAAAAATTCCTCTTTTTTTTAATCTGATCTCTTCCATATTGGTGGCAGCATCAATGATTGCTCAATTTAACAGAATTATTATTTTATTATATATAAAATCAAGATTGTTTATTTATTTAGAAAATATTGTTTATTTTAAAAAGTATTTGAATTTTATTTAAAGAAAAACAGGTTATTGAAATGTAAATTACATTTCCTATCCTATTAAAAATAATATACATAGAAAGTTAATTGTTTATATTAAATTTGATAGCAAACCTCAACGATTTGAGTAAAGGGAAAAGAAGCATACATACAAAGTTAACTATTTATATAATTTGCTAGCAAACCTCAACGATTTGAGTAAATCGTAAAGAATGATACATACAAAAATGAATTATTTACATAATATGATAGAAAAACTTTATTTATATAATTTAATAGGAAAACTCAAACATCTGAGTAAAGGGAAAGAAAAGAAGGATTCGAAAATATTGATTAAAATCCATGCGACATGGAACTAGGGACTTAAAGCAAATATTCTGGACACGCATTTTCATATAGAATTTATTCGCAGGAGCCTCGAGGTTTTGGCGGATGGCTGGTTTTATTCGCGTACATCCCCACATTACCTAAACGTTTCAGATCATCATATCAGTTGACAAAAGCACAGTGTTTCCTAATCTCTCCTGCACTCCCGGTAAGCAGTTCAATTTCTCCCATCCGTTGCATCGAAAGTTTGAAGTTTTCGAAAAACTCGGTTTGATTCCGCTGATTATCAACGTTGGCCTTGGAAGCAAAATTGGTGAGAAGCGCGGCATCCGATTGAAGCAGGCCCCTATTTAGCTCCAGGTTATCGAAAAAATGGCTATCGAAGGCGAGGGAGCTGCCAGGATCCATTTCCACTTTCGTTATATTGTCCGTTAAATTCTTGCACTGCGTCGTAAGCAGTTGTGCATACAAGTTTTCCAGGGTAGGATCCATGCGTCCACTACCTCCAAAGTTGTACAGTCTGTTGCTGAACGAACTGCAGTGTGACATTCCAATAGTATGCGCACCTGGACGATAAGATGATCAGCATATGATATGTGCAGAAACACTATTGAATTGAATCTTTATAGATCTAACTAATTCGGTTTGACAGGCACTATACCAGATAGCACAACCAAGTCTTGAACATTGAGTCCTTTACTGGCGAAGGAGTCCTTTAGCTGTTGAAAGTTAAATGTTGGCCCTGGAATGTTGGACAATGCCTCACTATCCACCGATATCCTTCCGTCCCTGCGACCTGTCTTCACCTGCCAGAATGGTCCCCCCCTCTGAAAATTAAGGCAACAAAATTAGATGGACCTAACACGGACTTACGTAGTGCAATTAGATGGACCAAATTGCAGCAGCAATTAGATTTAGAATTGATAGGAGCATTTTTAAAATGGATTTATATAGCTGTTGTTTAAAAAACGGACTACAGATTTGTAATAAATATGAACTAATGGTAATGGTATTGAATTATGAATACCGCAAAAACAGCATCGCGAGCTACCAGAGCGAGAATGTCAGCACATGAGACCACTCCTGGACATCTTTGCTCTATTTGTGCCTTGACATTGTCGATAACTTCAAATCCACGCACGGTGAAATTAGGTATTGCGTCTTTTTCTGCTTTGTTGTTTTGTGTAGAATTCAAGAGCAGTGACGCATCGCAACCCTGGAGTAGCACCAATTTAGATCACATTAATCATCAGAGCACAACCTAAATACCAATATCTAACACATACAATAATGTATTTAGGCTTTCAACCGTCTACATACAATAATGTGTTTAGACATTCAACAGTTTACATACCCTCACAAAACAATCATGGAAGTGTAGCCTCAAAAGAGAAGCAGCTATTGTCTGATCTGCAGCTATGTACTTATTCACCACTTGTCGAACAAGGCCCTCAACCCCTGGGCAGCTTTTCATATAGAAATTATATATGGGTTGCCCTTGTGCCTCACACGTTGGCACACATAGCCCTGCAGCAATCACTGCAATTCCAAACATAACAACAAAAGTTGCACGAATGACTGAATTAAAAACAACACATCGGCTGTTATTAGTCCACATCGTGCACAGGCAGGAGTTGTTCTTCACAAGAAAACAAACAATTGCACACAAATATTTCGAGTAGATAGAGAGGCTGAGAGACTACAATTAGATTTATAGCATTTGTGTTGTTCACAGAACAGAAAACTCTAGATTTAATGGCCTAACCCTTCCTTCTGCTTCTTTGTTCATGGCAGACACATTTATTTTCTCAAGTAAAATAACATTTTCAACGCAATTCCTGTTCCAGTTGTGCCAGCAAGTTCCACGAATTGACAGAACAGACAACTCTAGATTTAATGGTGTAACCCTTCCTTCAGTTTCTTTGTTCATGGGGCACATTCATGTTTTCATTTTTCATGGAAGCATATTCATGTTTTCATGTAAAATAACATTTTCCAAGCAAGTCCTCCAGTTGTGCCAGCAAGATCCATGAATTTTATGTGTGCTATGTGCTTTATAATCTGGAAGAAAGTAAAAATCAGTGATTCTTACTCTGCCTATTTCATTTTTTTTTCCCGACTAAGAAGACAACTATGAAAACTTATTCATATCGGTCGATTCAAAAGTTTTGGTTTCTCAGCTTTGCTTTTACAGATAAGCTTTTAGAAAGTGGTTCATTACTTCTTAAATTTATAGCTTTGCTTTTATGTATAACTTTTTCTAGAACGGTGGTATGTGACATGTGGGTTGTTTTTAGTTTTATGTATGTTGTTCATGTATGTTAGTTGTTTTTATTTTTATATATACTGTTGTGGGTGGTTTTTATTTTTATTTTTATTGTTTTGGTTTATAAGATTTTAAATTTCAGCCTTATTTTTTAGACAATACTTCGTCACAGGGAAATTGATTTGTTATTTTGTTTTAATTAATTTTAAAAATATAAAAAGTTAAATCTAAAGAAAATAATAACTTTATAAAAACAAAATATGGTTTAATTCGTTACTTAACAGCTCAATTGATATGTTTTATTTTTGTATTTTTAATGGCTTTTAAAAAATATAATAAATTAAAATTAAAGAAAATAATGATTTCATATTTTTTTATAAGGTCAAAATATTGTTTAGCTAATTAATTATTAAATATTTGAAAAAATCAAAGAAAATAAATATTTTTTGGAACAACATTTTTTAATTGTAAAAAAGGTTATCGAAAATAAAATATATATGATAATATTTTGATATTTATTTTTTAATTATTAAAATTAGGAATTTTTTATAAAATTTAATTTAAAAGTATTAGATCATGTTATTGTGAATGCATTTCAGCAATTCTAAATGGTAATGGTTAAAGATTTGTGTTAAGAATGGAGAAAAAGGAAAATAAATTATGTTAAAGTTAGTGTCATTAATGTGTAATTTTTTTGTTGAATTCAATGTTTAAATTGTTTTGGGACAAGACATTAAAAAATAGAACATTCTCATATTGGATACAATCTTAGATAATTTTGATAACTCAGATACTCAATCACAATTTAAAAATATTTTAATTATATTTTCTTATACCGTATGTTAGTCTCTCAAATAATGACAAATTAACAAACTAATAAAAAATACAATTTCAAATTTAATAAAATGTATATTCAATAAATATTTTTTTTAAATAATAAATAAAATGATTATTTTACAAGATATTAAAAGCTAAGAATTAAATATTATTATAATTGCCACATGCCAGGTATTATGCATTTGGTTTTTCCTTTTTCCGCATATTATTTTGTTTTGAGAAAAAAATTGCACCTTATCCATAATTTAACATTATGAATTGAATTTTAATATTTTTTTATTAATAGTTAAAACTAATTATCTACAATATGATCTTTCAGGCCTTATTTTATAGGGGTTGTTATTAGATTCTTTGCATAATTTTTCGATGCAATTGCATTATTTATGTCATGATTTTTTTTATAGTTTCAAATTTTTAATTGTTAAAAATCATAGAACACCACCAAAAATTAAAATCCTTGAAAATAACTCAAACTCATTGTGAATAACAAACTTACGGTCAAGTACTACCGACCATAATTTATGTCACCCTTATTTATGTTTCTTGAACACTTTAATAAGTACATGTGATGTACCCAGAATTTGTAAATATTTATTTGCCACAGTAAAATAAAAATGAATATTATTGTTATTATTATTTAAATTTATACATTTAAGATTTTAATTAAGTTATGCATGAAACAACTGTTTGAGCTATAACAAATCTTGTAACTCTCACATGACAAGTAGTTAGGATAGGCGGTTACCTATCCCTAACTACTTCCGTGATTATGAATTCTTCTCTAGGAAGGGAATCAAGAGGGTATGGGTACCTGAAATGACCTAAGGAGAAGGAGAAAGGAAAAAAAGGGATGTTTCTGTGGTGATATGTCAAATGGTTTAGGAGCTAAGTCTAGTTGAGACCAGATTACTGCATTTTCTTAGACTGATTAGTCTAATAGAAAAGCATCTGTCATGTGAGAAAGAACACGGGGGGGAGACTTTGGCCTGAAAGTGAATCTCAAGGTTCAGAGGAACTTTTCAACTTATAGTTGATTTTGGTCCATGAGGACAACATTGGAAATCTAGAGAACCAAATAATTATCTAGAACTCTGAAACATGAAATATAATGTCGAATAATTGAACTCTGATTTTCTGTAGAAAGTACCAGTTGGGTTATTACAATAGAAGTTCTATCAAGAACTCTGAAAAAGCATAAAATATACAGTTAAATCTAGAACTCTATTTTTCTGTTAAGAATGATAGATGAGTTATTACCATAGAAAATCTCATGTCAAGCTCTAGAATTATTTTCTTTAAATGTCCAAGAGTAGGTACATAAATCTATTTAACAAAGAACATAGAGGAAAGGAAAATCGTAAGAGAATCTATAAGATTCATTAAGTATAAATCTTACAACATGAGAGATAGGCAATTAAGGAACCCTTGTAAAAGAATACTACTAGGAAACCTTCTGATGAGGTAGGATACTTTTAGAAAAGAAACAATATGAAAAAAAACAATACAGTTAAGGAAATACCAATGTGGGGTTCATAACTCCCTATTCCCTTTAACTATGAAGTTATAGGGCAAAGACAATAGACTAAAATCTGTGGTAATTCTAGCCTTAAGGCACCTTGATAAGAAGGAAACTTGAAAAATAATCACTTTCTATGATAAGGTAAAATAATGACAACAATTCTACAAATACGTGCGGGAAGTTATGGCCAAAAAACCTAGAAATATCTTAAATAGGTATAAATGAAATCTGTTACAATATATATTACAGTATTATAATTCAAAGAAAACTTGTGATGAGGTTCGGTTAAGCCCCAAATCCACATCAATGCAACCATTCTAAATACAGCTTTAACTATGAACCAGAAGTAAACTTGCGCTAGTAAACCAAACATTAAGAAATTGTCTAACCAATTTAAACAGCTTCATCATATTTGAATAGGCAAGTCAATCATGATAGAACCTGAAATGAATTTATATGGAAAAGCAAACCATGCCAGGAAATTTGAAAAATCTTAAATCAATCCTTTATAAATGATAATTAAACTTACAGGTTCTAAAACCTGGAGTATCAAAACCCTCTGACCATGAAATAACATTACTTAAATTACATCATATGTAAAAATTTAAATTACATTATGAATTTTCAAAGAAGACTAGCACCCTGTTTAGGTATGAAAATACATAACTGTAAATTAACATAATGACGACAATACAGGACTAGAGCCGAGGAAAAACAACAAATAGTGCCATAGTCAACTAAAACTTCACTCTGGAACTCAAAATGATCAGCCACTACAAAGCTGAGACCTTTGGGAATAGATGATGAACAATGTTTGTGATTTTCATAGAGAAAGAAAGAAAAATATCCAGCATGAGGAGGGTTGGTAATACACCTCATAGATCTGTGACAGGATTAAGATCGACATCTTTTCAAGAAGCCAATCTTGAGGTATGGGTGTAATTAGGGAAGAACCACGAAACACCAACACTGCAATCTTGGAAACTATGCAAGGAATAAAGGATGAAATGGTCCAGTTGCGGGCAGATAATGAAAGGCTGATGTAGGAGTAGGAAAATATTACGAAGAGTTGTTTGATAGACAAAATTAGCGACAGACAATTCCCAACCCAAAGCACGGGAACATGACTGGTGAACAATAATTTCGAACAGATTATTTAGGAATGGAAGGAGGTGAAGAAAATCAAGAAGAGAAATATGATAATGCATCACAACACAAAGCACAGAAAAAACAAAAGATAGAACTACAAGGAGAATTTCGGAAAATAGAACTGCATCTCTTTGATGGTGAGCAGGAAGAGGCAGTTGAAGCTAGATTATTAATATGAATAAGTACTTTCAATTGTATGAATATGACCAGAACTTAAAAGTCCGCTTGGCCATTTTCTATACAAAAGCCTACCTTGTGGTGGGCAGAAGTAAATGCTATACGTGAAGTGAGAGAGGAGAGCATAACTTGGGAAAAATTTTGAAGTTATTTTAAGGACAAATACTTAACTGAAAGATTTTATGATGAAAAGGAAAAAGAGTTTCACGATATTCGACTGGGAAAGTTGAAAATGGATGAGTTCATTACAAAATTTATGTCCTTGCTTTGATATGTTCCTTACATATCAGAGGAAAAGGCAAAGGTGCAACAATTTATGAATAGTTTCCCACTGTTCATGAAAGAGCATCCCGAATCCGATAACCCAAAGACAATGGACAAAGTTATCCGAAAATCTCGGATACGCTATCAATAAAACAAACAAAAGGGAGACGTGTGGAAAATATGGACCGATAAAAATGGAATTAAGTTTGCTACTGACAGCAAGAGAAATAAAGCCATCATTAATAGGGGACCCCATAAAGGACAAGTAAATAGAAATTTGAACAGAAATCAATCTAGATTTAGACTTCCAAATGAGTCCAAAAAAAAAGAACAGTTAGGTAGAACTTCAGTAGAAATAGCAGCAAGGCCCCTAGTACAGTGTTAGGGGTGTGGAGGACCTCATTACATAAAAAATTGTTTCAACTACAAGGGAACTAATCAGATTGCATAGATTCAGGAAGCATCAACTGTAGGATAAGTGGCCAAAAGAATTCCAAAAATTAATGTTGCCTTTGAAGACCATCAGGCAGAATACCAACCAACCATGATGGAATTTGGAGGTAAAATCTTTGACCAAAATTTATCTATTTTAATTGACCTAGCAGCTACTTTGAGTTATATAATCCCTAAGATAATAGAATAATGTTGTTTGAAAGTTGTTAATTTCAAGAGTCCTTCGTTAGTACAGCTAGCCAGGGGGGCAAAGAGAAGGGTGTTGGCCAAGGTCAGCAACTGACCCGTGAAAATAGCAGGTCAGTCTCTTGTAGTAGACTTGGATGTATTTCCCTTAGGATCATATGATGCCCTAATAGGCATCGATTGGTTGGAAAATAATTGGTCCCCTTTTAAGTATAAAACCAAAGCTATTAGCTATATTGATGAAGAGGGAAAGAGGCAGGAAATTCAAGGCATATTAAGGCCTCTAAAATTAAGACTAGTAACAACATCTCAGTTGGCAAAGTGTATCACAAAAGGATGTTTGATTTATGTGATTTAGGTAGGATATGCTAACTCAAAAGAAAAATATGCTTCTTTAGAAAATATACCTGTAATACATAATTTTCTTGACATGTTTCCTAAAGAAATTTCGGGAGTCCCTGCGAAAAGAGATATAGACTTCACCATTGAATTGATTCGGAGAGCCTCTCTAGTATGTTGGGCTCCTTATCGCATGAGTATACCAGAATTGGGAGAATTAAAAGTGCGGTTAGAAGAACTGCTTGATAAAAAATGCATTCGGCCAAATGTATCGCCTTGGGGAGCCCCAATGCTTTTCGTTAAAAAGGAAGATGGAACCCTGCGAATGTGCATGGATTATTGCCAATTAAATAAACTAACCATTAAAAATTAATACCCTTTACCTCATATAGATGAGTTGTTTGATCGGGTGAGGGGTGCAACTGTGTTTTCAAAGATTTAGATTTGGTCGGATAACATTAGATCAGAATTAAGGAAGAAGACATAGATAAAAAAATTTAGACTTGTTATGGACATTACGAGTTCGTTATTTTTCCCTTTGGGCTAACTAATATTCGCACGAGCTTCATGTGTCTCATGAACAATATATTCCATCAGACTTTGGATAAATTTGTGTTGACTTTTATGGATGATATATTAGTTTATTCTCAGAATATAGAAGAATGTAAAGAACATCTCAAGATAGTTTTGAAGACTCTCATAGAACATCAACTGTATGATAAGTACAACAAATGTAATTTCTTAAAAGAACATATCTAGTATTTAGGACAGATCATCACCAAGGATAGAATTGATGTGGACCTGAAGAAGATAAAAGCTATAGTGGAGTGGTCAGTTCCAAAAGACATGGCGGATATAAGGTCATTCATGGGTCTGGATGGATACTACAGGTGATTGTTCAAGGATTTTCTAGGGTAGCATACCCCATTACCTCCCTGTAGAAGAAATGAAAAATCTTTGAATGGACTATAGAGTGTCAAAAGAATTTTCATCATCTTAAGCATTTACTAACCAATGCGCTTATTTTAAGCATTGGAGATCCAAATAAGGAATATGTGGTTTTTATGGATGCGAGCGAGGAAGGTGCTTTTGGCGTCGTAATGCAGGAGGGTAGAGTAATTGCATAGGAGTCTAGGAAACTTAAGGAGAACGAGAAAAAATATTCAGCCTATGACCTGCAACTAACAGCTGTCATTCATGCATTAAAGATGTGCCAGCATTACTTAATGGGTAAGAAATTTCTCTTAATGAATGATCATCATAGCTTAACTAACTATTTTAAGTATCCCACTTTCAATGATAAACAAGCTTGTCTAGTCGACTTTTTAAGTGGATTTGATTTTGAAATCAAGCACTTGAAATGTAAGGAGAACCGGGTCATGGATTCCTTAAGTCAGAACGTACACTGTATTTATGAAGTCTCCTTCAGTGAGGTACAAAACACCTTTAACTAGATGATCAAAGGGATAGCTCGACATGATCCAGAATACCAATTTTTATGGCAACAAGCTAAAATTTCAATCAGCAATGAACAACAACTAGGATATGAGATAAATCATCAAGTTATGTTGATTTATAAAGGGAGAATGTATGTACCTAACTAGAAAAACATTAGAGACTTGATTTTGGATGAATATCATAAGATTCCATATGCGGGCCACCCTGAATACCAGAAGCTAATTACCGTGCCTAGAAAGGAATATTTCTATCCTAGTATGAAGAAGGAAGTAGTTGAGTATTTGACTCGCTGTCTGGAATGTCAGCAAGTGAAAGCGGAACATCGACACCCAATAGGATTGGTGCATCCACTGCCTATTCCAGAATGGAAGTGGGAAACCATTTCCATCGATTTTATTACAGGACTACCTAAGTCCAAAAAGCAAAATGATTTGATAATGGTGGTAGTGGATAAGTTGAGAAAATTTTCTCACTTCATACTGGTGCAGTCAAATTACGAGGTTGTACAAATTGCTAACATATTTACATCAGCTTTCTGGAAAGATTTACTTGAAGTTTTAGGCACATAACTACATTTCAACACTGCTTACTACCCTCCAACAGATGGGCAGACTGAGCGAGTAAATCAGGTAGTCGAGAACATGCTGCGAACTTATGTAATGTAGCAGCTAACCAAATGGGAGGATTACATACATTTGGTAGAATTTTCTTATAACAACGACTATCATACATCACTACAAATGAGCCTGTTTGAAGTTTTATATGGATGAAAGTGAAGGACGCCATCAAGTTAGGGAGGGCCAGAGGATAAATTAATGTTCGGTCTCAACATGTTAAAAGAAATGTAGTAGATGGTCAAAAAGGCGTGTTCTAATTTAAAGGATGCACGAGACCGACAAAAGAACTTTATTGATTGAAAGAGGAGTTTTTAGCAATTTCAAATTAGAGATCATGTTTGTGTGCGAGTACGAGCCAAGAAGAGTACATTACAATGGAGTGGATGTGCTAAATTGGCACCCCGATTTTTTGGTCCTTTCTATATCCTGGCTCGAATCAACCAGTGGCTTACCAACTCACCTTGCCCAGCCACATACGTATGCACAATGTTTTCCATGTTTCTTTGTTAAAAAATATGTTTATGATCTTAAGCATATAATCAATTGGAAAGATATACAGGTAATTTAATTTTAATAAGTCTGTCAAGGCAAAGTTACTAAAGGAAAAGGACTGACTATTTTTTTTTTCTTGCATGTAGGTTGAATTGGAAGGTGAGTTCTCAGTGAAACCTACGGTTATACTCGATCGGAGATAAGTAATGCAGCGGAAATGACTTATCACATAGGTTAAATTGCAATGGCAGCACTTTGGACCAGAGGAGGCCACTTGGGAAGATGAGAAAGTTATGAGGGAGAATTTTCCGGATCTATTTGCAGTAGAAAAACATCGGTACGATGTTTAATCTAAGGGGGGCAAGATGTGATGTCCCTAGAATTTGTAAATAATTATTTACCGCAGTAAAATAAAACTTGATATTATTATTATAATTATTTAAATTTATACATTTAATATTTTAATTAAGTTATGCATGAAAAAAATGTTTGAGCGATAACAAGTCTTGTAATTCTCACATGACAAGTAGTTAGGATAGGTAGTTACCTATCCCTAAGTACTTCCCTGATTATGAATTCTCCAGGAAGGGAATCAAGAGGATATGGGTACCTGAGATTACCTAAGGAGAGGGAAAAAGGAAAAAAAAACGGATGTTTCCATGCTGATATGTCAGATGGTTCAGAGCTAAATTTGGTTGAGACGAGATAGTTGCATTTTCTTAGACTGATAAGTCTTACAAAAAAGCATCTGTCATGTGAGCAACAACTTGAGTGGAGACTTTGGCCTAAAGGTGAGTCTCAAGGTTGGGAGGAACTTGTCGAATTATAGTTGATAATGGTCTAGGAGGAAAACAGTGGAAATCTATAGAACCAGATAAGTATTTGGAACTTTGAAACATGAAATATGCTATCAAAGAATTGAACTTTGATTTTTCGTAGAAACTAACGAATGGGTTATTATAGTAGAAGTTTTATCTATAACTTTGGAAAAGCATAAAATATACAGCTAAAACTAGAACTCTGATTTTCTTAAGAAAAATAGATGAGTTATTACCATAGAAAGTTTCATGTCAAACTCTAGATTTAATTTTCTTAAATGTCCAATAGTAGGTACATAAATCTATTTAACAAAAGAACACAGAGGAAAGGAAAACTGTAACAGAATCTACATGAATCATTAAGTATAAATCTTACAACATGAAAGATAGGAAAGTAAGGAACCCCTATAAAAGAATACTACTAGGAAACCTTCTAATGAGGTAAGAAACTTTTAGAAAAAAACTAGTATGAAAGAAAACAATATACTTAGGGAAATAGGGGTTCGCAATGCCCTATTTCCTTTAACTATGAAATTATATGGCAAAGACGACAGACTAAAGTATGTGGTAAATTTGGCCTTAAGGCACCTTGATAAAGAAGGAAGCTCTAAAAATAATCATTTTCTATGATAAGGTAAAATAGCAAAAAGAATTATACAAATAACGTGCGGGAAGTTATCACCGAAAAACCCAGAAATATCTTAAAGAGGTATATATGAAAACTGGTACAATATATATTACAGTAGTACAAATAAGAGAAAATTCATGATGAGGTTCGGTTAAACCCCAAAACCCCAACAACATAATCATTTTGAATACAGATTTAACTATGAACTAGAAGTAAACTCAGGCCAATAAACCAAAAATTAAGAAATTGGCCGACCAATTTAAACAACTTGGTCATATTTGAACGGGCGAGTCAATCATGATAGAACCGAAAACAAATTTATCTTGAAAAACAAACCATGCCAGGAAATTAAGAAAATCTCAAATCATTCCTTTATAAATGATAATTAAACATACAAGTTCTGAAACTTGGACTATAAAAACCCTCTGACCATGAAATAACAATACTTAAATTACATCATATGTCATCATTTAAATTACATTATGAGTTTTCAAAGAAGACCAGCATCGTGCTCTGGTATGAAAACCCAAAACTGTAAATCAACATATTGATGACAATATAGGAGCAAAGCTAAGGAAAAACAATAGATGGTGCCATAGTCAACTAAAACTTCACTATGGAATTTAAAATGCTCAGGCACTATTGGCAAGAGCTTTAAACAATTCTGTAACCGATGAAAAAACTACGATTTTTGCAACCAATATGTCTTGCACATTATCCGGAGGTTGGTAGCAACTCAATGACAAAGAACCCATTGTCCGGCACAACAAGGAAGGGATTTGACTTGGAGAGGCCATCCGTTGCTGCTGCAAACCCTCAGTGGACGCAAAAAGCACAGAAGGATACTGTTAGAAAGGAAAAGCTAGAAAATGACTACAAAACCAAAAATAATGCTAAAACAAAAGAATGACAGTATGTGTGACAAAAATCTTGTGTGAAACCCTCCATGAGGAAGCTCCAGTGTCATTGAAGGATTAAACACCCAGCCTGTAACCACGGAGGTAAAGCATCTGTTCAAGGAACGTAAAGACATGTCTGAACCGAGGAAGGGGCGAACGAGAGAGGAATCGTAGAGTCGAGGACCAAAGTCACAGCAAAGCAACTCTACCAAATGGAGAAGGGAATGTCAAGACTGCCAAAAGGTGTCTAGACAAGAGATTAATGAAATCAACCTTGACCATCTGATGGAAGGAAGTGTGGAGGACCGTCGATGGGGCACCCTTACGCATGCAATGTCGAACAACTGGAAAGCATTCCCAATTACCCAGAGGCACAATCCTGCCATTCCTTGGCTTTGTGATGCAATTCATTAAAAGTTAGATTGTGTAGAATGCCCATATCATATGTGTAGTGTATGTCGTATGTACATTAATCAAAAAATAAATCAAAACAGATGAACCATATAAAGTGAATAAATAATCCATCGTGTAGCACTGAAACTGCAATCTTTTTAATTAAAAGAAATAATTATAATGCGTATTATGTTATGATATATAAAAATTATATTTACTAGGAAGAGATATGTCAGTACATTTAAAAATTTAAATGTGAAAACTTTCTATTAGTATCCACTAAACTTTATGCAAGTCTTTACTCCTCAATAGGCAATTAATTTTTCAATTTCATATACCAGTTTCCAATTCTTTTAAAATCTTATTCACAACCACTTAATTAATATGTAACTTAATTAAATTATGGTTAAGAAGTTGAAAATTAATAAATATTGTTAGTTAACTGGTTTAAAATTTTAATAGTCAAATTAAATAACTTTATTTGTAAAAAATTATAATAAGACAAACTCATTAATAAATAAGCAAAATTATTTCAGATAATATTTGTTTATTTTATGTGTATTAAAAATTATTACACAAATAAAAGAATTAATATAGAGTGATTTAGTTATTCTATAATTATTCTTAAAATAAAAAGCCACTCATTTATATGATGAGGCATTTATTATTTATTAAAATATTAGTTTTTAGCAGATAAAATGAAATGAATTTTAACAAATAATTTAGATTATAGTAAACAAATTATACAGTTTTACTTATTACCAACAACAAATTACTAAAAAAATATTAACAATAAATTAAACATTAAACATGTTGTTTAGAAAATCTTCGGCAAAATCACATAATCAATCTTTTGTCAACGCGTTTCGAACCAACCAGTGTGGTTCATCGTCAGGACAAGTTGAAGGACTGATTTGGCTAAGCTTGATTAAATAGAGTGTGCAGAGATCCCAACGGTTATATTGCAACGGCTAATTTTGACTTAGTCAAACTAATAATTTTATTATTAACCGAAACCTACTATTATTAGTTAATTGAATATAATAAATATAATGTTTAAATATAATGGTCATTATATTTATTAAAAATCTATATTTATTATTATTCTTAAATTAATTAATTCCAAATAAATAGTATTAAAATACTATTAATCTTTAGAATTTAGTTACAATGGTAATTGCGTATTTAAAAATTGTTTATACCTAAGGATCCAATGGTAAAGATATAATAGTTAATAAATTATGGTAAATTCATAATGGTAAACTACCTATAATGGTCATTAATAAATTATATTAATATTCCCAAATTATTTAACTCTAAATGGCAATAAATTACTATTGTTTTTAGAATCAAGTTATAATAGGTAAAAGTTTAAACCAAATTTTTTTTTTTAATTGTAAAGGCCCATTCGAAATTAAATTAATAAGTACTAACCACTAATCTATATTTTCTTAATAATTTATAGTTCTAATAATATTAAAAAATAATAAATAGTATTTTAGTTAAATTAATATTCCTAGAATGTAGTTTACCTAAGGTAAATGCCCTAATTAACATACATGTTTATTAATAATAGTATATTCATTAACCTAATATTATTGGTATACCATATACTTTTCTAATAACTTCTTGTTTATCATTTAACCTTAAGGGTCATTAGGTAAAATTGGATTACCTCTTATCATTAATTATATTCAATAATTTATCAATAATAATTTACTAAAATTCTTATTAGAATTAATTATGTTATTAGTTATTAATCTTATTACTTATAAGGTTTAGAAAAGGAAGGCCTTTATTAATTCAATATAAGGAAATCAATTAAAAGTAAAAATCAATGAAACAATCTAATCTAATTTAAAATACCCCTTGGAATAAGGTTAATACTAACAAACTAAAACCTCAAGCACTCCAGATTAATAAGGCAACCCGCCAAAACCAGAACTTGAGGAGAGAGAAGACAGAAACCCTAAGAAGGAACAAAGAGGGAAGGGTGGAGGCTAGGAAGACAACGCTGGGACCCAGCAACTGCTAATCTTCCAGCCATCATCCCTATTAAGATTGTTCGGCCTTTTCTCAATCTCCAGGGCCTCTCTAAATTTACGATGGTGAAACTGCGCAACTTTGGCAATGACTTGAGCATCTTCTATACAAACATGATGCATAGTCTTCCCCGCATGCTCAGCCAGGGCTGAGGACTTGGTCCTACCATGTCTTAAGTCAGCCGAATGCTCACTGATCCGTTGATTGATAGAGCGACCAGTCTCACCAATATAAGGGGTCCCACAGGAACAGGGAATGACATAGACGCCTTTCATGTCCTTAGGGTCAATAGGGTCTTTCACAGACCTAAGGGAGCTACGGATAGTACGGAGGGGTCTAAACGTTGCGGGCACATCGTATCTCCTCAGATAGGATTGCGAGGGTTCTTTAACCTTTCACTGTGTCAGAATATTCGACATATATGCATGCCTTGCTCTGAGGCTCCAAAGCCTTTCTCTTCTCTTTAGGAATGTGGGCCCATCCTTGAAATGACTGAATTCTGGTTGCATGCCATTCCAAGCCTCAAATGGTACTTTTCCACTAACAAATCTATGAAGAGATCTATTTAGGGTGTATGTGGCACAATTCATAACTTCAACCCCAAATTTTGATGGAGGAGATCTTGCATGCAACATGTAATTAGCCATCTCTTTCAAAGATCTATTCATCCTTTCGGCCACCCCATTTTTTTGTGGAGTTTAAGGAATTGTATGCTCTAATTGTATTCCTGCTTCATTACAATGATTTTGGATATCTTTGTCGACATATTCCTTCCCGATGTTTGTGCAAAGGATCTTGATTTGTTTTCCAAACTAATATTCGGCATGCTATTTGAAAATCTTTAGACCTTAAAAAACTTCAGACTTGAGTTTAAAGAAGTAAATCCAAGTGAATCTTGTGTAATCATGTACAAATGACACACATATCTTGGCTTTCTCATTGAAGGTACTAGAAGTGGACCCATGAGATCACTATGTAAAATCTCGAAAGGTGAAGAGGCTCTCCATGCATGTCTCTTCCCGAACTTGTCTTGCGCGTGCTTTCCAAGAGCACAAACTTTACAAACACCATTTGAAAATTCAATTGCTGGAAACCCTCTAACCATCCCTTGCTTGCTAGGTTTCTACATACATATGAATTTCAAGTGCCCAAATCTCTTGTGCCAAATCCTACTTTCTTCATGTGTACGCATAAGTAGAAAAATGGAATATGACTGAGGAACAAAATAAAAAAATGCATACATACCAAATTGGTCATTTACCTTGCCAGATGTAATCTTCAAGTTGGTTTTCATATCATAAATTCTCATAGGATCTAGGTTAAATTTCACTTTCCTTTTGGCTCCACTGTGTGTCATCAAATACACTGAAGGAAAATTCACAGAAAGCCTTGAAATATGTAAGACATTCTAAAAACTTCCACCTTCGAATTGCACTCTTCCTTGTCTAGTTACTTCAACTGTTGGGTTTCCCCCATGAGAATAGGAGGACTTGATTATGCATGTAGACAAGAAAAATATTCTTTTGAAGAAGTCATATGATGTGAGGCACTTGAATCAATAATCTATTCTTGCAGTGCAGAATAAAGGAAAATCAAAGCATCACCTTTACCCCTCGTTTTTTATGGGTTTTTCTCCATCTTCTTCTTAGAACATTCCAGAATGCGATGACCAAGATTATTTTGTTGAAGAGTATTTTCCATTAGATCAATAGTCTTCTGCATGTAAGAGGATTTAAGATTATAACCTCTATTACAATAAGTACACTTGGAGTTTCTTTTCTTTCCCTTCTTACCCTTGGATTTGGGAGAATCATTGTTATCGGGAATAGTGTCTATGCAGAGATGCTAACCACTAAGGTTAGTAGCTACCTTAGAAACAAACACACTAAGAACTAATTTCGTTTTCATTTATGAGAAATAGATAAGAGAAGAATAAGGAGACCAACCTCTGTCTTGCGCTTGGTTCTTTGCTCGATTCCTCTCTCTTCTGGTAGGTCTTTGCCACTCGGTTCCTTGTCTACCCAGCTTCAAAGAGTACGTGTAGAATCAAAGCAGCATAACACTATCCAAGAACATAGATCTATTATCATAAACAATATAGGATCCGCTGTACATTGGCCACACAAATGCGTAAATCATCAACCATACAAGAATATGGAGGAAAACTTGAATAGCTTTATTGATAATCAAGAAAGAGCAAAGAGGATTACAACCGATTGTTCTGACCTAGCATCATCCTCTCAGCAAGTAAGCCCTTCTTCGCCTCATGAAAATCTTAGATCACCCAACACTATGATATTGCACCAAGAAACCAACAACACTTCCTTACAACATACAAAATTCCAACCTCTGAATCTCTGGGATGAGGGATCCATATATAGATGTCTACAAGGGAGGTGAGTCAGCTTTTGAGATTTGATTAGTGTCTTTTCTCTGATAGTTCTTGATTCCACTTGGAGATTGATGATCTCTTACTCATCCCTGGTCAAATTCACAGAGGCAAGTGTCACAGGAGAGGTTTCTAGAAGATTCCATGTTCCTCCACCTTGCGGATTGACCCTGCCATTTGTCCCTTCTCGCCCATCGCACCCCATAGAAGGGATTTTTGACATGCATTGCACCTACTGTGTGTGTTCAGGTGGGATGCAACACACTTTGCCTATGGAGCAGGTGAAATGGTCCAGTTTTGACCATTTCTGAGTAGTTTTTCATGGAGAAATTCTGGGAGATGCTGTAATTAGTTGACCTTGTTGTTTTAGGGGTTGGAACAACACCTTTAGGGACTTAGGAGCCCTTGGTTTATGGACATTTATGCTTGGGGTTTCAGTGCCAAAAAATGTCTATAACAATTGCCCCCTAAAGCATGAGGTCGTTAATCTTTTGATGTTGGTTGAAATGATTTATCATGAGGATCCGAAGTTTTTTCGAGCTGGAAAGCGACCTATAATAAGACACAATAAAATACATCATCTTCATTTTATTTTCATGATCTAGGTGAGGCGGGAATTCCCATGATTAGCTTTATAAATTAATTTTCATGTACATAGGATAGACATTCGTTTGAGTGTAGACTGATGATTCTGGTAGAACCATCATCCCTTAGGTTGGATGATTATCTGTGCAGCAATGATGTAGATTTGATGTCTTTATTTTCCTGAATATATATTGCAGCCCCGATGGATGAAACTAGATCTGGGGTCTTCAATCTCGTTCGATCTTCACTCAAAGTACAAGTCGATCCATGTGAGAGATGTTCTGGAGTCGAACATGGAAAGACATCGCCTGATTACCAGCCAATGATGTAAGTTGTTAATAGGAGCGAGAGGAATCACCGGTAATGATAATGATCCTCAAGGTACTGCAGTAAAATTCACGTGGTGTGAATAAGAGACTTGGCGTCGAACACCATGCAAAATATTTTGGTCAAAGGCCATTAATGTAAACCTCTCGTCGGAAGTGAGAAACTTTCCATTGAGGTATGCAAGCTTCAAAGTACTGAAAGGGTTGTTCCTAGATTGACTTCTTGGATAATGAGCTGATGCCAACAAGAAGCGATCCGTCATAGGAGGGCCTTAGTGAATCCCACATCAATGACATGGAACAGAGCAAATTATTTTAATGGAGGTGAAAAAGATCTGGTGATATACAGTTCAGGGTGGCGGTCATGAAAGAATGGAGCGAAAATGTATTATAGTGGGTGAGACACATGTGAATTCTCTGAGCGACTTCTCTTGAACATATCGGCGACACTGACATGATGGATTGGTAGCATTAACCCCAAATGTGGATGGTGTGATGGAACCATGGTGATGTGACCAGTGAATGGAACAACCCAACCCGACTCAGATGCAGAGTGAAAGTGTCATGTTCAAGAGTGACTTGCTACCAACAAAGTTTCTTCATGTTTTCTTCCCAATTTTTCCCCAGTCATTACTGACTGGGTTCATAAAACTCTACAACAGGTCATTCCTCCTCTACCTAAAACCTCTTTATTTTGTCAAGCTTGAGGAGGATAACATATGCTTGTTCTATAATTTGCCTTTCGGGCAAACCCATCGCTATGTTTTAACGAGCCTAGCGATAGTGAAACTCGTTCTTGTCTGTTATGGACAAGTTTGTCACTATTAGGATTTAACGAGTTTAATGACAAAGATAACTCGGTCCTTTTCATTTTTAGAGAGTCTGAAAAGGGACGTAAAGGAAACTCCAAAAAATCCTTTTTCGTCATCTAATCCCTTACGTCCGAAAAAGTATAAAATAATACAAAAGGGATGAATTTTCTGTACTTTTAACGAGCTGAACAAAACAAGCACTCGATCTTTTTGTGTAATAATCCCTCTGGTCCAAAAAGATTAAAATCTAAAGGAGGGATAGCACTTTCGGTCGCTTTAACGAGCTGTAGAGGCCAACGGCTCGGAAATCTTTTCATATTTTACGAGTCAGTTGAAAAGAGCTTAAAGGAGACTCATTTTTGAGGAACGAGTGATAGATTTGGGTAGCAGCTGATTCCAGGTAAGGTTTGGAATTTTCCAATCATGGCAGTGTCACAAGGATGGCTAACAAGATCACTCTTTGCAGCTGTTCCTCAAAAGGGTTAAACAATCAAGTGGAGGTGAATGATCGGCCAATACAGAGTGGAGGTGATGATGAGAACATGACCAAGGCTTCAAAGGCTGATGTACTACATTCACGATGGTTATTTACTGGAAATTGGTTCATTTTTTAATGAGCTTAAATGTTGGGGGAAACACTTGCTCATTGCTTATGTTTATTTTTTAACGAGCTTGAATTCCGCGTTAAAATTGCTCGATTAATCTAGTCGTATAATAAGGTTGTCTCATATGTAAAAACGACATTATTTCAAAGCTTTGCCCCACATCCTTTCTTTATGCAAGTTAGGAAACGACAAATCCTATGAGTTTAAAGGGTTAGAGGGCCTTTAAATTTAAAAAATAAATGGTCGCTCTTCGCTTGCATGCCAAAAGGTTTGCATGCCCCAAGGTATAGTGAAATAGAGTTTCAAGGTTACCCCTCAATTTGCAGACAAAACATTTGTTTTATTGGGAAAGGCCTACCTTTTCAGGCTACCCCTCAATTTGCAGACAAAACATTTGTTTTATCGGGAAAGGCCTACCTTTTTCAAGTTACCAAAGATTGTTCTATTTGTGCCACAAAAAAAACACTTCTTTGGCGATGTCTACCGAAATAGACAAAGGTGAGTGGTGCAGATGCCTCCACTCACATAACTATGACAAGGGAATCTTATTCTAGCCTAATCTCCTTTTCCTAAATGGACAGGTGTGTCAGACTAGTCAGGTATCCTTCACGGAAACCTACCCTATACCTGAAGTTTTCCTACCGAAGCAGACCGGGGAGCATGCCCCCTGGGTTTCAGTCATGCCCTCCGAACCACTCGCACTCATCAGGAGGATGGATTGGGGATTGATGAGACATTCCTTGCGTGAAAAGACCATTCAGGGTTGGTATACGACTATTTGCTATGTGTGAACCAGGGAATGAAAGCTGGTCTATGAGCTTGACCACTCTTCCTTCGTGCGGAAAACACATTACTCTAAAGAGTGAGGAGATAGTGGCTCCCATGCAATAAATATACTCTCATCTAAGGAGTAGATTATAGTCCAGGGGTCCTTGGACTACCATTACGTTCATGTGAACGGTTTTCCTTCTCAATGTTATCGGTACATTGGGAAGGATCCCTAATGGTCGACTGGTTCCTTTGTCAAAGCCTGTTAGATTTCTCATCTCAGGCAAAATCGACGGTGAACCAAGCGCTTTCCAAGAAGTTGAGGAAAGGATACTCACAGAAGCCCCCTCATCTATGATGGTACCAGCCATAACCATTCTATATACTTGAGCGATGATTCAGAATGGTACACTAGCCGGTAAACAGGGTCTGCCTAGTAGATTCCAGTCAAAGGAAACAACCAAGTTGCTTGGAGGTGGGAATGAATAGACGGCCGGGTATGACTCTGACGAACTTCCTTCCTGCGGTAAAGGAATGGGTAGACTGCCCCCATGTTCATCGGAGTCTGTGTTTATGAAGAGAATTTGAACGATGTCATTCTTTTTCTCTTCGGTGACCGTATCATCTGAAGGTTGATCCTCTAAAAGAACGACCGGGTCAACTGCCGCCCTGACCTTTTGACTTTTGTCTAGTATTGATTCAGATGGTTTATCTTCAATGATAGACGCTTCGGCCGAGCATAAGGGCATGTTAGCCAGATTTTCAACTAGTGACGGACTCGGCAATAATTTCTTGTATCCAGGAGGAAGCCGTAACGGTGAAACCAGACGGTCGTCCACGACTCTCTTAGCTTCGTCTAAGAAGGGACAACGGTGGACGGTGTGATCGCCTTCACACAATTTACAAGGAAATTTATACTTTCCTTTTTTTCCAAGGGCTTCACTTTCACTAGTTGACAGTGTATGCTCAACATGATCATCAGAGGTTGATGACACCGGATTGTGCAAACGAGGAGACCAGTCCCTTAAGATCTAAGGGATATAAGGACAATCTCGATGATAGTGGTCTCCTTTGCAAATGACACACGGCGATTTAGGCCTAGTCGGTGCAGTGTGTGGATTTTCTCTAGACGATGCTTGGTTGCCCCTTTTCGCTTTTGGCTCCTTCTTCTTCTTAGTTACTTTATTTTGGGATTTACCAGTTTCGTCAAGCGAAGAGGAAGGAGGAGAGCAAGAATTGGACGAAGTAGAGGATTGGGGGGTAACTCTAATATCGTTTAGTTGTTGACTTGATTGTTTAGGAATTATGGTGTTCTGAATGACAGAATTTTAGGAGAGCCATACGGGAAAGCCGATTGTCAATCCTGGAAAAGACAATGTGGCCATATGGGGTGCATCAACATCTCCCCAAGAGGAGAAGGGACTAGGATTTCCTCCAAGGGGAACTCCTTGGTTGGTGGACTCCATTTTTCTCAACTTAAGATCAACGGAGGAAAGGTGATGATTATTCCGTTTAAAATAAATTTTTAGACACTTTGACATAACTTGTTTTTTCAATTTTTAAGAGTCGAGAAAAAACAAAATATGACTCTAGTCGCCTTCAATTTTTAATGAGCCTGAAGTGACAAGTGCTCAGATGGACATTTTTTGTTAAGGAGTCTGAAAAGGAACGAAAGGGACTGCTCTGGAAATCTAGACAAAGGGATTACCAAACCAATCGCAAAACTGCAGAATACTTTTTATGGTACGGCAGTGAATCTTCCCGAATGCTGTGTTTAGTGCATTGTGATCGATAGGGCGGTAGACACGGCTTCCTATGGATAAAGGATAAAGCCTATTGTGGTCTCGCAAAATATACTCGACAGTACGTGGGAGCACAAGTCTGTACTGGCACTTATCCTCTCAAAAGTGGAGGAATCACCCAAGCAACAGTGAAAACAACAGTTACTAGGCTTTACGACGCTGGAATACATCTCTAGCCTAGACTTCTAGATGTTGTGCGTTAGGTTCCAAAGCGTTTTTAGATTCATTAAACTTATTTTATAGTTGATATTGCATAAGAAATTTTCCTTTCAGGTTCACCGCGTGATGTAGATGTACAATTCCTAAAATGCAATCTAAGATGATAAACAATCGTTTAATCTTCTTTTTGCAATGAAAATCCTAGCTACTAAGGAAAGAGAGATAACGTTCTTTTAACAAAGAGCAGAGAGCACACACTATATGCACTGTCCTAAATCAAACCAACAAACAGTTTAAATGCAAATGCACATGCATGTATTTGTTTTCAGCCTTCTTAATGTGTGAATGATCAAAAGAAAGCTAAGCACAAATCTAAATTATTTTCCAAAGTGACAATTACTAACAAGTTTCTTTTCAAAACAAAATGAGGACAATGACAGCACTTTGCGATTTAGAATTGAAAACTTGTTTTCGACACTAGAAAAACTACTAATTCAGATCAAATAGAAGAGTAACAGTGTAATCGACTATCAAGAACAATAAGATTCTCTTATATGACTGAAAACGACACTTGCGACACTTTCAAATCAAGAAACGACAGTACAATTACGCTACTTCTTTGTAAAGGAGAACTGAAAATGACTCAAAAATACATAAAAACATTTACAGTTCTTTGCACAAAGGAGGCAGAATAACAGCAAGGAAAGGGGTTTCAAACAGAGGTGTATTGACTACAGGCAGCAAAACTCCTGAATAGAGCTGAAAAGAGTGAACACAGAAACCAAAATTTAGGAACAAGACCTTGTCTGATCAGCACACTTGTAACACAGTGAAATTGAAATGCAACACACCTACTACACTCGGGAAGTGCACTACATTTGAAGTTCACAGAACAAACAGTGCGCTGGACCAGGGATGAGACTTTGATTGGGTTCCGGGTCACAGATTGCAGTTCAGTTCAGGGATTTAGGCCGAGCAAGCGGTAATCAGTAAATCAATCACAAGGCTAGATCTAAGGAGGTTACTAGAGCCACCACGAGGGCGATTAGAAAGCTTGTAAATCAATCGTTTAATTCATAAACAAAACCCGGAGATTGACTGAAGCAGCGTTGATCTACTTTGCACTTGCATAGCAAATGCAGTTCGAAGGCTAGCTGGCTTGACTTCAGGCTCTGTCTGTAAGTTATAAAGTAAACAAATGTAGATGAAGAAACAATCTACTCGCTCCCCAGTGGAGTCGTCGTTTTGTTATCGGGAATAGTGTCTATGCAGAGCTGCTAATCCCACTAAGGCTGGTAGCTACCTTAGAAACAAACACACTAAAAACGACTTTAGTTTTCCTTTATGAGAAATAGATAAGAGAAGAATAAGGAGACCAACCTCTGTCTTGCACTTGGTTCCTTGCTCGATTCCTCTCTCTTCTGGTAGGTCTTTGCCACTCGCTTCTTTGTCTACATAGCTTCAAAGAGTACCTGTAGAATCAAAGCAGCATAACAATATCCAAAAACATAGATCTATTATCATAAACAATATAGGATCAGATGTACATTGACCACACAAATGCATAAATCATCAACCATACAAGAATATGGAGGAAAACTTGAATAGCTTTATTGATAATCAAGAAAGAGCAAAGAGGATTACAACCGATTGTTCTGACCCAGCATCATCCTCTCAGCAAGTAATCCCTTCTTCACCTCATGAAAAGCTTAGATCACCCAACACTATGATATTGCACCAAGAAACCAACAGCACTTCCTTACAAGATACAAAATTCAAGCCTCTGGATCTCTGGGATGAGGGATCCATATATAGATGTCTGCAAGGGAGGTGAGTGAGCTTTTGAGATTTGATTAGTGTCTTCTCTCTGATAGTTCTTGATTCCACTTGGAGATTGATAATCTCTTACTCATCCCTGGTCGAATTCAGAGAGGCAAGTGTCACAGGAGAGGTTTCTGGAAGATTCCATGTTCCTCCACCTTGCGGATTGACCCTCCCATTTGTCCCTTCTTGCCCATCGCACCCCATAGAAGGGTTTTTTCACATGCATCGCACCTACTGTTGTATTCAGGTGGGATGCAACGCACTTTGCCTATGGAGCAGGTGAAATGGTCCACTTTTGACCAATTCTGAGTAGTTTTTCATGGAGAACTTCTGTGAGATGTTGTAATTTGTTGACCTTGTTCTTTTAGGGGTTGGAACAACACCTTTAGGGACTTAGGAGCCCTTGGTTTATGGACATTTATGCTTGGGGTTGCAATGCCCAAAAATGTATATAACAATCATCTAGAGCTTTTGCATTTCCTCCCTTTCTTGGATCTAGAACTCTTGCATTTCCTTTGCCTTTGGATTGTTGATTTGATTTTGAGTTGGAATTTCCTTTTTCATGCATGGCAAGTGCATCTAGATTTGAAGTAATGAACCCATCTTGATGACTTTATCCTGCTCATGAATGAGAGACTCAATAAATGCATAAAGTTTAGACATTTTCCATTTTTCCCCTGTTGCAAATCTAATTGTATGAAATGTAGAAACAAAAATAACATATTCACAACCTAATTTAGACAAAATAGAAAGGATCAATGGACCTTCCTATTTGGATATATTGACCCTGCAATCTTGTATTTGTAGAAACAATGATTTGAATTTTGTATAGAAATATTGAATGTTCTCAAATTTATTTGGATCTAAGGAATTTAGCTCATTTTAGAGAATATGACCCCACATCTCATCCTACTTTCCAAATAAATTGTCCAAGGTTGACGAAACTTCATTCGGAGTGGTGCATGTGTCCACAAGGAAACAAAATGTTGGAGATATGGTCAACAATAGAAGACCAAAAGCCTCATCCATCTCATTGAAGTATTTGGATTTTTCAATGGTGGAATTAGGTTAAGCTTCCGTATTCATAACTATCTAATACAAGCCTTTACATCTGAGGTGAAGCAAAATCCATGCCTTCCATTGGAAGTAGTTATACAGAGTAAGAATAGCTAAATATGGGAACTCCATTCTTTCACCTTGTAGGTGTAGCAACAATTGGGGCAGTTCTCCAATATTCTGATCTGAAAATGAAATCTCCAAACAATTTCCAATCCTTGATCTTCAAACCTGCACAATATTATTCATGCACTGTCTCTAGACCCCTGTGGCTGTGATACCATGAAGAGGTTTTTTGTTACACCAAAACCCACAGGTTTTGGTAAGCTTTCAAAACTAGTAACTAGGATCCTAGGGGTGGAAATTACGGATTTCATAGAGGTGCCCAAATCGGGAATGAATATTTTATCATGGAAAAAGCTTGAGAGTCTTAAAGACACACCATTGGTTGATTACACATTGTACTATGAGCTTGTGGGGAGTCTTTTTTATCTCACTCACTCCTGTCCTGATCTCTCATATATCGTAGGATCAATTTGCAGATACATGTAGGAGCCACATGAGTTACACTAGAAAGATGCAAAATGCATCCTTAGATATGTCCAAGGGACAATCACCTATGGGATTAATTTTGCAACCAATTGTTCTTTGGATGTAATTGGGTTCCAAGATTCAGATTGGGCTTGGGAAAACCTTGATAGCAAGTCCACCTCTGCTTATATACTTAGTTTTGGATCTAGCTCAATTTGTTGGTCAAGCAAGAGGCAGGTTCCCATTTCTTTATCATGAGCAGAGGCCAAGTACAAAGGAGAAACCAATTCCACTATTCAAGCCATTTGGCTACAACATTTCATTTCTAAGCTTGGTATCAGTGTTCATCGTTTGACTGTCATATGGTGTGATAATCAGAGTACGCTAAATTTTTTAGAGATCTAGCGCAGCAGAAATTGACCAAACATATCGAGATCGACATGCACTTCATTAGAAAAATGATTCTTGATGGGATTATTGATTTGGAGTACTGTCCCAATTTTGAGCATACTACTAACATCTTCACCAAGACATTGACTAAGCAGAAGTTTCAATTTCTCTGATACTGTCTTAGGGTGAAGGACACGACTGCGTAGGAGTTGTCGATTCTCTACCTTTTTCATTATATTTTGAGAGGGGTGTTTCTTCCCACTGGGTTTTCCCTCTTTTCCCTTCTTCATGCATTTTTCTTGGGTACATAAAATGACCTTGTTGTCGAGACCCATTCATTTTGTGTCATTAGGTTAAGCTTTATTGTACATAAAATAACTAAGGCTAACTATAGCTAACTGAAGCTAGGTGTGATTTATGTTATCTTAATATGCACATACAAGCACCATATTTAAGCACTCGAGTTAACTAACTAAAATCAAATGTGGACCACACATAAACACTAGATTTGACTAATTCTAACTAAGTGCACATCCGATGTAATAACCAGAATGGACCTAAAATTAATTAAAACTAACTAGCGTAAGTATATCGCTCTCATGACATTTCGTCCATAACAATGATGTCACTATGGCTCACCTCTCATCATCAATCGCCCTGATACAATTATCTTCCTTCACTTCATCTCACCACCTTGTCGTCCTCATCGAAGGGAGGCTTAACATTCTCCTTATGCATGAATCACTCACATGGGTTGTCTCCTCTGCAGCAACGACGTCATTGATATTGATCCGTATGTGTGGCAGATCACCATTCGTGCCTCTACGCTTCCTCCCTCAAGGCTCTCGCGAAACTCATCATACGGGCATTTTGTCCTCTAGCGAACAATACATTTTATTGTTCATCTTAACCTTTCACCTGCAGCGTGAATAAAATACCCCGTCCTCCGTCACAGGTATTATGATGGGCTCCAAATTTTTCTCTCATAGTTTCATACTTCGTCTGCACTGCCTTCGATGCTTTCCCATCAGCATATCTATCCATCCTAAAGATGGTTAGTCACAGAAATCGCGAGTAACTCCATTGCTTCCTCGTCCCATAGTTATAAGAGTGTCAACCTGCCATCCCTTCAGCTATTTGCCTTGCTTGCTTTTCTCCCTGTCAATCTGTTATGTAGTCTCTCCTCGGTAATCAAAATTTAAACCATGGATTTCAATTTCATTGCCCTTGCCCTGGGCTTCTATGGTCTTGTCCCTAGTCGGAGTCGTTGCTCGACTGAAAGACCAAATTCTGCTCCCTGGCGAATGCATATTCACTATACGCCTTAGATCTCCATCAGCGAAGAAACCATATCACGACGCTCTCCCTCTCTTTCTTCACCTCTGGAGTCATGAAAACCCCCACGCTCGTTCCTCAGAAATTCGAAGGAAAATAGCCTAGCTTATCATCACATCGCACCGGATCCACTTTTTCCATAGGCGTTCACATTACTTATCTCATGCAGGTTGTTATTATCTTGGACTCTGATACTTAACATTCTGGCTCTGATACCAAGCATGCGGGGAAGCCCGCTCAATCCTGTGTCCCTTACGACATTATTTATAGGCTTTCTTCTGTCCATCTAACCAAATACAATTAGTATAATACCAAGATCCAGGTGTCCAAAACCATTAGTTGTAGACTCTCACTAATAAGTCAAGGTTGCCCTACCATTGGATTCCAAAAAGAGAAGATATCAATGCTAGGATATATGAAATATGTCCTAGCCCTGGTCACTTAGATCAAGAAGTTCCTATCAAGCACATTATTCAACCAATACTCCATATCACAATTTCACAGGTACGATATTACAATATCACCACTTCTCACAAGTATACATAAAATGCCATTACTAACCTGATTTATTAGTAGGGAGTTGAAAATTTATTAGTAGGGAGTTGAAAAGTCCGGCGCTTGATAGGAATGTATTCATTTTATAAGTTCAAAACAAAAACTAGGGATGTAAATAAAAAATAAAGAACAATTCAAGAAATTGACAAAGTGTTTCATAATATCTAAATATAACTAGTATAGACTCATCATCACCATGGATTTACCAAATTCCAAGAGAGTTGAAATCTTTAGATAAATCATATCTCTTGAACTGCAAACCTCTTTTACATTGCAAAGTTTGAAAAAATATTTTCACCCCAAGAGATTTGATCACTTTTGACACTTAACAAATCAGTAGTTAAAATGAAAATCTCTACCTTTTTATATATGCTCTCTCTCTCTAAATATATATATATAATAGTTCATTGTTCAAATTGTAATTTTGAGTAATGCCTTAAAAATCCCTTTGGTCACTTAAATTGTGTAAACTACACATTTTAAATTACCATTAAAAAAAAGTCATTACATGATTTTAAAAAATTATCCAAAAAATATAATTAAATAAGAAACAAAATATGGAATAATAAGATTGCATAAATGTTTTACTCATACAATTTTAGTTTTAGAAATTTCTTTTTTGTAGTATAGAGATGTTTTTTTTTTTTCCTTATATAACACGTACAAATGTGACACTCACATATTGTATTTACTATATTGTATTTACTATGAGCATTTATATAATTTTTAAACGTTATTATTATTATTTTTATTTTTATTATTATATTTTTAAATATATTATAATTTTTAAATGTTCTTATTATAATTTTTATTTTTATTATTATTATATTTTTAAATAAATTATAATTTTTAAATGTTTTTATTATTATTATTATTATTATATTTTTAAATACATTATAATGTTGCTTAAGCTTGTATATTTAGATATTGTATTTGTGATTTATACTA
The DNA here is from genome assembly GCA_031772625.1 of Pinus tabuliformis. Classification (NCBI taxonomy): domain Eukaryota; kingdom Viridiplantae; phylum Streptophyta; class Pinopsida; order Pinales; family Pinaceae; genus Pinus; species Pinus tabuliformis. The sequence goes on along the minus strand of CM062808.1, from coordinate 654,164,120 downwards.
TTTTTTATTATTTAATAATATTTTATAGATGCCACATATCAATTTATATTAAGAATTTAATAAATTATGTATTTTTTAGCAGTGATTAAATTTTTCTATTTTGAATTACTTATTATGTTTAGACATTAAAATATTTTACTATGGTCAACATGAAAATATTTTTTTTCTCATTTTAAATTATTTATTCTACATTCTCACTTTACATATATATTTATACAAATTAAATTAAATCAAATTAAAATATTTTTAAAATAAGAAGAAATATATATAGGAAAATTATATATTTTTTGAATCTGATCCTTTTCATAGGGTGGTAACATCAACAATAACTCAATTTAAGAGAATTAAAATTTTATTTTATATATATATAAAATCAAGATTGTTTATTTATTTAGAAAATATGGTTGATGTAAAAAAGTATTTGAATTTTATTTAAAGGAAAACCTATTATTGAAATGTAAATTACATTTCCCATCCTTATAAAAATAATATACATAGAAAGTTAATTGTTTATATTAAATTTGATAGCAAACCTCAACGATCTAGGTAAAGGGAAAAGAAGGATACATACAAAGTTAATTATTTATATAATTTGATAGCAAACCTCAACGATCTAAGTAAATCGAAAAGATGGATACATACAAAAATGAATTATTTATATAATTTGATAGGAAAAAATTAAATAATGTGATAGGAAAACTCAACAATCTGAGTAATGGGAAAAGAAGGATTCAAAAATATTGATTAAAATGCGTGCCACATGGAACTAAGGACATAAAGCAAATATTCTAGACAAACATTTTTCATATAGAATTTATTCGCAGGAGCCTAAGGTTTTGGCGGATGGATGGTTTTATTCGCGTACATCCCCACATTACCTAAAGGTTTCAGATCATCATATCAGTTTACAAAAGCACATTGTTTCCTAATCTCTCCTGCACTCCCGGTGAGCAGTCCAATTTCTCCCATCCGTTGCATCGAAAGTTTGAAGTTTTCGAAAAACTCGGTTTGATTCCGCTGATTATCAACGTTGGCCTTGGAAGCAAAATTGGTGAGAAGCGCGGCATCCGATTGAAGCAGGCCTCTATTTAGCTCCAGGTTATCGAAAAAATGGCTGTCGAAAGCGAGGGAGCTGCCGGGATCCATTTCCACTTTCGTTATATTGTCCGTTAAGTTCTTGCACTGCGTCGTAAGCAGTTGTGCGTACAAGTTTTCCAGGGTAGGATCCATGCGTCCACTACCTCCAAAGTTGTACAGTCTGTTGCTGAACGAACTGCAGTGTGACATTCCAATAGTATGCGCACCTGCATCATAAGATGATCAGCATATGATATGTGTAGAAACACTATTGAATTGCATCTGTATAGATCTAACTAATTCGGTTTGACAGGCGCTCTACCAGATAGCACAACTAAGTCTTGAACGTTGAGTCCTTTACTGGCGAAGGAGTCCTTCAACTGTTGAAAGTTAAATGTTGGCCCTGGAATGTTGGATAATGCCTCACTATCCACCGATATCCTTCCGTCCCTGCGACCTGTCTTCACCTGCCAGAATGGTCCCCCCCTCTGAAAATTAAAGCAACAAAATTAGATGGACCGAACACGGACTGACGTAGTGCAATTAGATGGACCAAATTGCAACAGCAATTAGATTTAGAATTGATAGGAGCGTTTTTAAAATGGATTTATATAGCTGTTGTTTAAAAAACGGACTACAGATTTGTCTCTCGAGTGTAATAAATATGAACTAATGGTAATGGTATTGAATTATGAGTACCGCAAAAACAGCATCGCGAGCTACCAGAGCGAGAATGTCAGCACATGAGACCACTCCTGGACATCTTTGCTCTATTTGTGCCTTGACATTGTCGATAACTTCAAATCCACGCACGGTGAAATTAGGTATTGCGTCTTTTTCTGCTTTGTTGTTTTGTGTAGAATTCAAGAGCAGTGACGCATCGCAACCCTGGAGTAGCACCAATTTAGATAACATCAATCATCAGAGCACACCCTAAATACCAATATCTAACACATACAATAATTTATTTAGACATTCAACCTTCTGCATACAATAATGTGTTTAGACATTCAACAGTTTACATACCCTCACAAAACAATCATGGAAGTGTAGCCTCAAAAGAGAAGCAGCTATTGTCTGATCTGCAGCTATGTACTTATTCACCACTTGTCGAACAAGGCCCTCAACCCCTGGACAGCTTTTCATGTAAAAATTATATATGGGTTGCCCTTGTGCCTCACACGTTGGCACACAAAGCACTGCTGCAATCACTGCAATTCCAAACATAACAACAAAAGTTGCACGAATGACTGAATTAAAAACAAAACATCGGCTGTTATTAGTCCGCATCGTGCACCGGTAGGAGTTCTTCTTCACAAGAAAACAAACAATTGCACACAAATATTTTTAGTAGATGGAGAGGCTGAGAGACTACAATTAGATTTATAACATTTGTGTTGTTGACAAAACACAAAACTCTAGATTTAATGGCCTAACCCTTCCTTCTGCTTCTTTGTTCATGGCAGGCACATTCATGTTCTCAAGTAAAATAACATTTTCAAGGCAATTCCTATTCCAGTTGTGCCAACCAGTTCCATGAATTGACAGAACAGACAACTCTAAATTTAATGGTGTAACGCTTCCTTCTGTTTCTTTGTTCATGGCAGGCACATTCATGTTTTCGTTGTTCATGGCAGCATATTCATGTTTTCATGTAAAATAACATTTTGCAAGCAACTCCTCCAGCTGTGCCAACAATATCCATGAATTTTATGTGTGCTACTGCTATGTGCTTTATAACTTTGAAGAAAGCAAAAATCTAGATTTAATGGTGTAACCCTTCCTTCTGTTTCTCTTTGTTCATTGCAGGCACATTCATGTTTTCATTCTTCATGGCAGCATATTCATGTTTTCATGTAAAATAACATTTCCAAGCAACTCCTCTAGTTGTGCCAACAAGATCAATGAATTATATGTGTGATATGCGCTTTATAATTTGGAAAAAGGTAAAAATCACTGATTCTGATTCTGCCCATTTGATTTTTTTTGCACTTGACTAAGAAGACAACTGTGAAAACTATTCATACCGGTCTATTCAAAAGTTTTGGTTTCAGTTTTGCTTTTATAGATAAACTTTTAGAAAGTTGTTCATTACTTCTTAAATCTATAGCTTTGCTTCTATGGATAGCTTTTTCTAAAATGGTGGTATGTTACATGTGCGTTGTTTTTATTTTTATGTATGTTGTTCATGTATGTTGGTAGTTTTTATTTTTATTTTATTTTTATTAGTCGTTTTTATTTTTATTTTTAATTTTAATGTTTTGGTTTATAAATATTTTAAATTTCAATCATATTTTTTACACAATCCTTAAATTCATTTGTTTTTTTGGTTATTTTGTTTTAATTAATTTTAAAAAACATAAATTTTATTTTTTAAGAAAATAATGATTTTATAAAACCAAAATATTGTTTAATTGTTACTTAACAGCCCAATCGATTTGTTTTATTTTTGTATTTTTTTTTAAATTAATTTAAAAATATATAATAAATTAAATTTAAAGAAAATAATGACTTCAAATATTTTTATAAGTTTCAAATATCGTTTATTAATTAATTAAATTGTTTTCAGATATTTGAAAATTTCTAAACAAATACATATTTATTGGGAACACTTATTGGAACAATTTATTTTAATTGTGAATATGAATTTTGAAATTAAAAAAATAAATAATAATATTTTTATATTTATTTTTTAATTCATAATAAATCTTATGATTTAAAATAATGATTTTTTTATAACATTTAATTTTAAAGTATTAAATCATGTTATTGTGAATAAATTTGAACAATTCTAGATGGTAATGGTTAAAGATTTGTGTTAAGAGTGGAGAAAAAGAAAACAGATTATCTTAAAGTTAGTGTCATTTGGGTATAATTTTTCGTTGAATTCAACGTATAATTTTTTTTGGGATGAGATACAAAAAAATAGAACATTCTCTAGGTACAATCTCATAATTTTGATAACTTAGATATTTATCAATCACAATCTAAAAACCCTTTAATTATATTTTCTTATATGATATGTTAGGCGCTCAAATTAGGACAAATTAACAAACTAATAAAAAAATTAAAATTTCAAACTTAATAAATTGTATATTCAATAAGAAAGTTTTCTAAAATAATAAAATAAAATTATTATTTCACAAGATATTAAAAACTAAGCTTTAAATATTATTATATGTGTCACATGCTAGGTATTACACATTTGGTTTTTGCTTTTTCTAGATATTATTTTGTTTTGAGCCCAAAAAAAATTGCCCTTCTCCATAATTTAACATTATGAATTGAATTTTAATATTTTTTATTAATAGTTAAAACTATTTATCTATAATATGATTTTTCAGGTTTTATTCTATATTGGCTGTTATTAGATTCTTTTCACAACACAATCCCATGTAATAACTGTCTCAAACTTTTCTTCCATAATTTTTTGATGCAATTGCAATATTTATGTCATGATTTTTTTTATAGTTTCAAATTTTTACTTGTTAAATTCATAGAAAAAAACTAAAAATTAAAATCCTTGTAAATAAATCATACTCATTGTATTTAACAAATTTACCATCCAATACTACCCACCATAATTTATGCCACCATTATTTATTTCTCTATGTACATTTAAAAATTTAAATGTGCAAACATTCTAGTGGTACCCACTAAAATTTATATAAGTCTTTACTCCTTAATAGGCAATTATTTTTTCAATTTTATATATCAGTTTGTAATCCTTTTCAAATCTTATTAAAAACCACTTAATTATAATGTAACTTAATTAAATTATGCTTAAGATATTGAAAACTAATAAATATTGTTAGTTAACTTGTTTAAAATTTTAATAGTCAGATTAAATAACTTTATTCATAAACAAATATAATGAGATAAACTCATTAGTAAATAAGTAAAAATCAATTCAAATAATATTCTTTTATTTTATGTGTACTAAAAACTATCACACCCCTAAAAAAATTATATAGAGTGATTTAGTTATTCTTTAACTATTATTAAACTAAAAAAACCACTTATTTATATTATGGGGTATTTATTGTTTATTAAAATATTAGTTTAAGTTAATAAAATGAAATAAATTTTAACAAATAATTTATATTATAGTAAAATAATTATACAATTTTACTTATTGCCAACAACAAATTATTAAAAAATTATTAACAATACATTAAACATTAAACATGTTATTGATTCAAACATATCTAACAATAACTACACTTTAAATCTTTCATAGGCATATGGAAGAATGACTACCCTTTATTTTCATTCAGAATATAAAACTCTAACACTGTGAATAGCCTTCTCAACAAAAATGTTATCACTACAATAAAACAATATTATTATTGATGGATAAGATTGGATTTTTTACTTCCACAACACATAATTATTGTTAAAAAATAATTCACTTTACTAATAAATAAAAACCCAAATTAACTAGATTCTCAACCTTAATACTAACTTAAATTCAATCATTTTATTTTAATTTAATTGTATTAGTTTAGCATAAACACCCCACTCTATTACACTTATTTGCTAACCATATTTCAAACAACTTATTTAAAAATAAAAAATAAAAAATTCCATGACAGCTATGTTATTTATATATCATTTTGGGATTCAAGTGCGTTAAGTAAGTCATTCATCTATGACCATGTCCATGAGAGCTAGTTGTAATTGACTGATTTCTCATGATTTTTGAATAGTTTACCTAGCACTCAGTGTATCTGGCGGTGCTGCTCACAGGGGTGAGGAAGTAGGATTGAAACTAGTGAAATGAATTACATAGCGTCAATTATCACTAGTTTCAATCCTACTTCTTCACCTTTGTGAGCATCACCTGATGCAGTGGGTGCTAAGTGAACTATTCAAAAATCATGAGAAATTAGTGAGTTACGACTACCTCTCATGGACATGGTCATAGATGAATGACTTACTTAACCTAGTTGAATCCCAAAATAATATCTAATATAATGCAATGCGAAAATTATTTATCTTAGACACCTCCTTCTAAATACAATTCAATCACCTCTTTTTCTAAAAATTGATTACACTTTATCTAACCTAATTGTCTCTATTTTAATACTATTTAATAACCATACTACACTACTTTTTTGATGACTTTATGATATTCCACTTTTTTGATGGTATTCTCTGTAATATTAACGTGTCTCTTATATACTATTCAATCTTCCGCTTTTTTAATAAATGTGCTATTCTTTATTTTAAATTATGTATATATATATATAAATAATTAATTGTCCTCCCTATTCTGACCATTTGTAAAAAACAATGCTTACATTAGTTTTGTTTTGGGAGAATGAAATGACCTCCTTGGAAAGTTTCTGTAGAATACGTAATTGTTTTTAAAATGATATAGATTAAATAGTTACATAATTATTAGATATTTTGAATTTAATTATAATGTTATATTAGTATATATTTATTTAAATTATAGATTTATCATGAGTTTAGAGATATTATAATAATGTTTTAAAATGTAAGATTTAAAATATTTATATATAAAGAGATTTAATTTTTTTAATACTTGATAAATTTATTATTTAAATACATCTATCGTGGTTTTAAGTTTCATGTCTATTTTTTTATTGTTTAAATTATAAATTTAAATAATTATTATTATTATTAAAAATCTAATAAATTTCACATTTCTCTATTATTAAAATAAATATATTACTATTTATTTTATTTTTATTATTGAAATATTTGACTAAAAACAACATACACATATCTAAATAGTTTTTTAATTACTTTATCAATATAAAGTTATAAAACTATATTATTTAATATAGGCATTTAAATGCCCACGGGGCTTTGGATTGACGGTGAATGGGTGCGCTGTTAAGGCACTCCTTGCGATAGGTCACTGGTTCAATTCCCCGTGGGTACTTAGTTTAGTCTTAACCTATAAAAAATATATATATATATATATAGGCATTTAAATATTCTATTTATAATTTCAAGAGTTAAAGTGAAATACTTTTACCATATCTTTTTTCACACTGGATTGTAATATTAACAACCAATTAAACTAACACAATGAGATTGTGATTACTAGCCCAATTAGATTGTGATTATTGATGTTTTATAATACTTTTAATTTAAACTAACCAAATATATAAAATCACTTATGTTTTTATTACAGTATACAGATTTTTTATTTAAAGAATTTTTTAAGGAATTTGTATACAAGCCAAGTTGAATACAGAGAAAATTACAAATCTCTTTCAACTCAATGAAATAACAATATGAAGTAATTATTGATTTAGTAACGTAAAAATTATAAAAGTAGATATATCAAGTAATACATAATAACCTATCTCTTTCAACTTATGAAGTAATTATTGATTTAGTAACGTAAAAATTATAAAAGTAGATATATCAAGTAATACATAATAACCTTTTCCCATTAACTGTAAAGTAACTATTTGTTGAAATTTCAAATTACAAGATTAGAGATGTATTATAGAATGGTTTTCCATTTAGATATTTCAAATAAAGGATGATTATCCCATGATTTATTTATTTATTTATTTTTATTTTTTATCTTTTTTTGGAGTAAACAAGTTTCTAATTATAAAAAGATATAATATACATAGATGTATGCAATGCTATTATAAATTTGTACTATTAGTTATGAAGATTAAATTAATTTTTAATATTAATATATTGCATTTTACTTTTTATAATAACCTTATATTAATTGCTAGTTTTGGAGGACATCTTCAAATCAATACATCCTCATATCCTATAAGTCTGTACTAGCAAGTGCACTAGATGTTGCAAAGGAAGAGTCGTAAGGGGATAACATATGAAAGTACAACATAAATGAAGACAAATGTGATATGGTGCAATTTGAATGAAAATGAAATCTTAATTTTGTTGCTCTTGGGTGATATTTTATAATTGGGACCTCTATCTTTCCTTTATAAGGTGGAATTTGAAATAAAGAGTTAAAAAATTTAGATATTTGAAAGATGGGAAATTGGAAGTGCAAATGTAAACCTTTGTTATTATTAAATTAATCTATAAAATTGAATTCATAAAAGTATATTATATTAATATACAAGCACAACTCTAATCTTAAAACATCGAGACAAATAATTAAGGGTTTATTCCTTTGGATCAACACAACGAAAGATGAGAGAAAATTGATTTCATGGAATTGTGACATTTTTTCTATTAACTCATTCTTAGTGTTGTGCCAAAAAGATATTTTTACACAAAGGGAGTAGCCAAATTGCGTAACTTGATCTGCTATAATTCGGGAAATATTCCATATGAATGTTCATATTATGGATACATGTTGGAAAGTTCTCTGCAATGTTTTCCTTTATCAAAATAGAGCTTGTTTCCTCACTGTGATGACACATCATAAGAAATAAAATGTAGGAGATTCAAAATATGGAGGGAATGAGCAACTCTCATGTGAGCCTAACTCAACCTGAAGAGTACCTACACAGGACAATTCTATCATTCACCAAATCATTCGTACATAAGTAAGACTAGAAATTTATTGAGGAATTGAATGAATTCCTTAAGAATAAGATCAATTCTAATGGATAACAACATATCACAAAAAATATCTAATAATAGAATAATTTGGAGAATTCTACGTTTCTCCATTATTCCAAGTTCACCCTCTTAATGGAGAAATGGATCAAAGCATAACATGAATACCATACGCTTATTTTTTTGAGTCTCAACTTGGCTTACGTTGGTACAAAAAAAACTTGATAACTAAGCTTTAATTTTGGCCTTCTTGCTAAATGGTTTATGCTTCTTCATTTGTTGGTGAAGTTTCATCTTCACCTTTCTCGCCATGAGATAGTGGTGGAGCTTCTCCTTCTTTTTACATTTTCTCTGTCAAAGGTGGAACACTTGAACTCTTAATATCCTCTTTCTTGATCTTGATGGCGGGCTAACATTCTTTGTATTCAACATTGTTGCAAATTCCTTAGTGTTTTCAATTTCTTCAAGTTTTATTCCTTCTTCCCGGATGTCAATATCTGCACACATAAAAAATATGTGAGATTCATAAGGAGAGCCATTCTATTTCTTGTCATCATGTTCTTTTAAGAGAGATTTCCTTTCTTCGTCTTTTTCCATTGACATAGTTTGTTGTTTCATGTCTTCAACTTATTTAATTAATTATGTTGTTGCAAACATGTTGTCATGCATTTGATTTCTATATGGAGGTAGGGATCTCTTCTCGCCAAACAACAACTCATCAACAAGGCGATTTTCATGCATCATAGTAAAGCAGTCTTCATGAGATACATAGTTCACATCAAGTTTGACTTCATACATCTCTGTATTAGAGAGACTTTCTTCATAAGCAAATTCATATTCTACATCAATAGTTGCTTCTTCATCTTCACATGTTTCAATGTGAACTACAAGCACACATTCATCATCCATCATTCCATCTTCAATGTTTCCATCTTCAGTTTCATAATCAATTATGAGACTGAAAGAACAATAATATTTTTCAAGAAAAATACTCTCATTAACTTAAACCTCATTCAAGTTGTAATCCATTTCTAAAATTTCTTGCAATAATTTTTCATTTTGAATCTCACCATATTCATGCAGTATACTGAATCAGATGTTTTCATCTAATGCAAATGTTATAAGATGTAAATTTGATGCATATCTACTCATATTATTTTTCAAATTAACAAAATCATCTTCAATATCATCTTCATAGTATTTTTTCTACTTTGGTTGCCCAGATTTCATAATTTATACCTGAGAAAGAGGGCAAAACCGATATTAACATTTTTAATATTTCATATATTTCATAAAATTATTTATTGCATTGACCTAGATCTGCATTTTGATCAACATAAGATGCTTCATCTTCAACTGGAAGCAGTTCATATTCAATAGAAAAATACACTAGTTATGCCCTTTAACTCTTCCTCCCGTTCTGTTTTAGTTCTCTTCGAAATTTTTTGAGTCTCCTTTGTTAACCCATCACTTCTCCTCACGAATTCAAACAACAGGATAGACTCTCCCGCACTATCAACCTTCACCACAGGCATAGAAAGTAGACCCTCTAAACAGATTCAATCTTACCAAAAAATATTCGATCGTAGCAAAAACTATCACCACAGAACCTCAGAAAAAAGATGGAATGTACTCACCCCAACTGATAGGGATTTTACAAGTACAGTCAAACCGGAGCCAAAATAAACGAATCAAAAATGAATTGAATAGATCACCTGGAACACAATCACCACAGTCCAGTCGCTCTAGTATCTTCTTCGATCCAGTTGATCACACATGTAGGCCCTTCACACTCGAACTAAGAAGGTCGTGTCTCTCCGTCAAAAAATCTATGCAGGAAACAAGAAGAATGGCCTCCCAACATAAAATTATGTCTAAAGTTGAAAGTAACCTAAAACAACTTCACCCTGACACACGCGCACCGACTTCTCCTTAACCAAACACATTTGTCACTCCTTGATTGACTATAGTTTCAAATACTGTCAAGCGCTCCATCCACGACTGTACTAATTTGATGGAAATATGTGGAATGCACACTTCTTCTACGCTACAATAGATTCCGAACAATGTTTTTTGAACAACTTTGATAGTAGATTCTAGAAGGTCTACCATGTGTTGCAATAGCTACTACAATTGCTATGCTTAATATTTTCTGGACCAAGACAGATGGGTCACCAAATCGTCTACACTTCAACGGTGCTCCAACACTTCTTTAGCTAGGGAAATTCTCTCCAACCGCTTCAATCACACAACAACCTCAAGCTCTCATGGTGATTGCTCATGCTCTATTTATTCAATGCCTAGTAATGTAAATAATTGAAGGCTCATCAACAGATATCAACGCAACGCATCCAAACACAACTCACTTTGAAGTCGAACATCTGTTCCAACTCCTCCAGGAGCTTTACTACATTACTCTAGGATCAAACAACTTTACTCCTTACCAGTCAGCTCTCCAGGTGGCTCAATTCTCACTTCTTCACGTAGCTATAATAGTCTTTCACCGGTTCCACATAGTACATATCACCCCAATCAAAATTGATTCTATTTTATAACATTGTCACATCAATCTAATTCATGTCGGGTTCACCAACACAGGCTTTGTGCTCCAACAGATTCAAGCAACATCACCGATCAACGTCTCCAATAAACAACAACCTCAATAACCAACATACTTACTTTCATGATTCTACCACTGTCCAACATACTCATGACACAAAACTTGAACTAGAAACAATTAGATTCAAATGGTCTTCTTCTCCACACACAGCCTCTATGCAACACTCAACTAAGGACAATTACCGCTCCACATGCAGACCTTTCTCAGTCATGTTCTTCGTGTCAACGTGCCAGTGTTGGTCGAAGGTATTCTAGATGAATTGAGAGGTGGAAACAATTCTACGTTACGTATTGGCTCCCTACCTCAGTGTCAAATATCAAATTTCAACCAAAGTGTGCTCCATAATAGATCACCGAAAGGAAAAGGCTCGATCCAGTATGATAGACTCAGATTAACACTCAATCAATATGGAAGAGGCTCTTTCTCGATGCAATATATTTTTCAGCAATGCTCCAACATATCTATATCACAAGATCTCTCCTTATCTCAGCGGTGCGAATTCAGTCAGCTAATTCTATTGTGAACTTTCCCTCAGCTTTGTCATATACACAATTTGCTTTTCCTTCGCCACAAATTGGCTCTTCTATGCTTCTATTGTAGCGGCTACAACAACCTTCCAAAATTTTGCCTTAAATTTGTTTTGAAGCCTCCCTACCAACAATCCTTAACAGCATGTCTTGCACTAAAAAGTACTTATGATTTAGGTGAGTTTCAACGGCTTCTCAACTTGCATTTTCCAGCTTGTTTACTTTCCACCTTCAAGCTGACTTTCTGGAACTTGGTAATTTTCTGGTTGCTATGATCACTTGGAAAATTGTACAGAACTGGAGGGGAACCAACCTTCCTCTCCAGAATTGCACAGACCATCCAACTAGCCTACTTTTCTCTAGAAACATGTAGAGCAAGCAGGTAGCCTTCCCGTTTGGAGATTACATAGAGTAGCCAATCACTGGGCTTGCTCCCAAAACTTCCATAATTATGTCTGATCGCCAGGGCTTCAGTGTAGAAATTGCACAGAGCCTGAGGGGCATCCAGAGCCATTCATCATAGAAATTTCGCGGAAGTCACTCCAAGGCTTGCAGTCTATTACATGTGCTCTCAAGTTAACCGGTTCCCTCCAAGACTGACCAATCTTGATTTGCATGCATGGGCTACTTTTCTTGAAAATTGAAAAAGAAAAAAAAACGAAAAGAGGATCCCTAGATTTTTGGGATCCATTTTTAGTAGCCAGAGGTTACATGCAAAAGTTGTTTTAAAAACCTCCCACCAAGTGTCACTTTTTCCTACATTTGTGGCATGTGTGTTATAAGCCTCGATCATATCAAAACTTATTTATTTGACACTTCATAGCTCATTCCCCACATCAATTTTGGATCTATGCCATCCCATATCATATCTAGGAGCATTTTGCACACTCAGTTGAACTCTTTTCTAGGTAAGTCTGCTTTTCATGTCTTTTGCTACGTTTTTGTCGCCTTTTGAATTTCGGTTTGTGCGAGTGTTGTTTTCTTGTTTTTGTTTAATGTTTGCTGTCGTTTTAATGCATGTTAGCTTGTAGAATCATTGTTTCAAGTTTTTCATTACATATCACTGCTGTCACATGCACGACATTGTTTCTGCACTAACGGTCATTGTTGCAGTGACTTGATTTATACACTTACTTGTTTTTCCATTTTTTGAGTGCTGCACTCACTGTTTTTATGCATGATCATTCACTTTGGTTTTCTCTCAACTTTGCACATGAATTCAGTGTTTTTATGTTTTCAGTTGCCCGTTGGCAGTTGGGCTCACTTGGTTCAGACCTTGCCTTACCCGGCTTGCACTGCGCATTTTTGAGAGTGAAGGCTCCGCATTCCTCCTAGCTATTTACACAGACATTTCCTAACACTTGCCTCCAGGCTTGATCTGTGCAATTTTGAGAGGAAATGTGTTGCTTGACCATAGAATTTTGCAGATGCATTTACCGGGTTGAAGTCATTGCTGACTGAAACTGTGCATTCTGCAGTTTCATTCGACAATAGGCCAAGTTGGATAGTGCTCTGCATAGTTTTAGCAGTCATTTAGCCTACTAATACTATGAGATATGCTCTACGTTGTTTTGGCAGTTGGCCTCCCAACCTCACTATGAAAATTGTGCAATCTTCACAGTCAGTCACCCAGGTGTGTTGTGTGTCAGTCCTCATGTTGCTTTTGGTTTTCAACTAATATTATGCTTGCCATGAGTGTTGATTTCTCTTCAAGTATCATAGGTGTTCATCCCTCTCTTATCAGTATAGGTACAATGGCTTCCAAGAGAGAAGAACCAAAGGACACCGTTGAGAGTGCAACTAGAGATGCAGTTGAGGAAGTGTTTATGAGCTTGCCCATCTATGGAAACACTATGATATTCATAGACAAGGAGATCAAGCTAAAATGGAAGGACGGAAATGACAACATTTTAGGAGAATCTATAAGACTACATGGTTTATGTCAACATACACAACTCTGTCTTATACCAGATTACATGTAGGTATCCCACATTTCCATGCGCAGACATGATCCACTTAATTTTGTTGCATATTGATCCATAGACAATGGTGTTGAGGAGTAACAATGGGACAAAAATTGCTACCTTCAGGCAAAAGGACTTTCTAGAGATGTATCACTTACTACAGCCAGTGATCACGATGGATACACCCTTCACTAGATGTAGCAATAGTGCAAACTCAAGAGACATCTTGAAGAGATGTGAGAAAGAGGCTTCTAAGTTCATAGAAACACCCAACCAAGTGTACAAGATAAGGATACTACAGAAGGAATATAAGCTCTTGGTCATCTTTGGATGGTTCTTATATGGCCAAGAGAGCACAAAAAACTTCCCAAAAAGTTAGGTGATTGTGTTCGATGAACTAGCGAGCGAAGGAAGGCCTTTTAACTGGTCTGACATGTTGACTTTCAGGTTGAAGGAACAAGTAATGGAAGACCGTCATCTGCCCAAGGGTCAGCAAGTGAAGATATTCATGTCTACTTACATGCTTGATGTAGTCTTTGCCCGTCACCATTTCCCAGGCTTGGGTTGGGCATGGACACCTTTGAAAACCTCTCTGTGCACTTATTGTAAGTTGTTATCTAAATGCAACTTCTATGGAGTTATCATACAACTATAAGACCACTTCGTCACCCTAGTGTACAAAATGATCTTTGAGTAGCATCCACCTTGCATTTTGCAGGTAATGATGGAGGCATTAATCGACATAGCATATTGGTATTCCTCACCACTTTGCACCTTCGTTCAGATGTATAACGTGGAGAAGGTTCCACATGTTTTACTGAAGTTTTCCATGGACATGCTCATCATGAAAGAAGTGTCAATATGACATCTTGAGAGGGTTGTGAGTGAGACTTCATAGGAAGAAGAAGGAAACTTGGCTCGCTCCTCCTTTTTGGATCGCGTTGTATGAGATCTAGAATATCAATCATGATGAGGCTAAGATGGAGGAATTCAAAATATTCACCTTCAGCAACGGAAGTTTCAATCCATATGACTTGCATTGCTTAGTAAAGGACCATTGTACACGAGTAAATCATCCCTAGATCCATGGGCAGTGTCATTTGCTTGAGGAAGACCCATGGAGATAGTTTTCTCACTTCTAAAGGCTCAATGAACCAGTCAACATAGCTTTCAACTGGTTATCAAAGCAGAAGGCAGCTACATCTCAGAGGGACACATCATCAACAACAGCAGAGGGCAGTAGACCTATGCTTGACAAAGGCAAGAGGAAGGTTTTAGATAGCATAGAGGTGGAGAAAGTTTGAAAGTTAAACGAAGAATCACTTGTGTTGAGAGCAGTTTTGGGATTGATGCTAAGAGGTGAAAATGCAACAAGATGATCGCATAAAGCGAAAGAGAGAAATAGAAGCTAGAAGAAGCAAAAAAGGAGTTGCAAGAGTTGAAGCAGCAACTCAAGGAAGAGAAATAGCTGCGTAGAATAGAGAAGGAAGTGTATGAGGAATAGTAATAGAAGGAGACGCATCATGCACATATTGATGAAATTTTTCCCATACAAGTTAATGATTCATCCAAGTAGCTATCACAGAGAAGAAAAGGTGAGAAGTCGCAACAAAAGGACTTTTCTCAAGGGGTTGAACATAAGCTAGAGGATATGGACAGTGATATGGTTCATCCAGACTTATATCAGGACATTGACCTCATGACTCATAACCAATAGGTCACCCCAATGGCCTCACCAGATCTTGAAGAAGACAAAGTCCCAAGCAATGAAGGAGACACTGAAATCCTTGAAGAAAATATGGAAGAAAAGCTACACAACATATCTTTCAACGAGTCACAACAAAGAGTTGTACAGTCACATAGAGTGACTACTCCCAATGTCCATGTATCTCCTACACAGTTTGAAGAATGATTGATCACGTCCAATGTGGATAGACATCCAACTACTTGGCCAATGCTACTAAGTCATATGTCGAAGCCACTAGCTCAAGTGTTATATTCCTGATATCTAAGAACAAGCACATGGCTCAGGAGTTACAGGCTGCCAAGCAGGGAGGAGAGAACGTTACAACATCTGCCAGAGAAAAGTTGAGGAGAGTGATACTAGATTAAGTATCATCTCTCAAGACACTCATGTGGAAGTTGTACTTCAGATTGGTCACCGTGCATAAGTCGATGGCAGTAGTGTTGTCCTAGGAGAGCACGCATCTTGTCAAATCTACACACTGCTAGCGATCACATGTAGATATGAATAATTAGGTACAAGGGAGCCCCATTGCACTTGCCAAATATGATGAAGCCAAAGGTGGTAGAGTTGAAGGCATGCATCTGGAGTCATATCTATAAGTATGAGGAAATCCTGCAACTCATCACCATATTGTAGGCTTCACATGCACACATGTTCAGGAGCATGGATGTCATTGTGCACATGCATGCAATCCCATCCATTGAAACACTCACCAAGGCAAAGTCAAAGAACCAAGTCCCACTAGAGATGGGCATGTACTTTGATCATCTGATGTGCATAGCCACCAGTGTAGACTTGCAAATGAGTGCAGACAATATGCACTAGTATGTTATTGGTACAGCTGCACTTAAGACTATGATGCACATGTTATCTGACGAGTTGGACAGAGGTGCCAAATTAGTGCACCCAAATGCAATGAAGGCAAGAGTTTTCTTTAAGAAGTATGTCACCACAGAGCATGCTGACACCATAGCAGACAACCAAGTTGGCATTAGTTCGCCATTATCGGTCACCGCGAGGATGGAAAAGATATAGTCTTCACACAACTATCTGAACCTTAGTGATCTCTTGCATGGCTTATTCAATCTTATTTATATCTCACATGGGTATATGTGCAGATTGTAATGTAAACATGTAAAAGTGAAAGGCCAAGTGTCAATAGTAGAATGTAACAGTCATGTAGTAGTTGAAGAGTCATGAGGGTAGGTGAAGAGTCACAAAGGGGAATGTCAAGGGTCACCCCACCCTTTTCTATTTATAGAACCTCATAACTTATTTTACAGGATTTTGGGAGTCAAGCTTCCCATAGGAATAACTTAGAGAAAGCTTGGAGTGTATTGTAATGAGCCTTGACTTCTCCACAGTGTAGAGCTAGTACATCTCTTTGGAGGATCATGTGGCAGTGACTGTAATGTTCCTCTATCGAGGCCAGTGGAAGTCATGGTTGTATGTATGATTGGATCTTTCACTCTTTTAATATAACAGAGCCAACACATTTCATTCATATGTTGTTATTGTAGTTTGGCTATCCTGGTTACTTTAATGATGCATGTAGCTATAGTTTACGCATGTGTGTATGGACTATTTCATATGTGTTTGTATGAATCTTATTGAAACGTATTTTGTATATAATCCATCACTTTGGATAGCCAACTATCTTTCTTTCCATCTCGTGATGTATTTCTTCTCATGTATTCCACTTCAAGCTACGTGCTATCATAGGTTTCGAAGGGGCACACTCACTACCCATTTTGTGTGTTAGAGCCTTTCATGCACCTTCCTTGACTTGCTGCAAGGTCACACCCTTGATACCAACAATGGCATCTTAGTTACCTCTGTGCATAACCATAGTCAAGGCGATATCATACTACCCACTCCTCGGACTCCTACTCCAAATAGTCTATGGTGTAGTTGGGACTTCCTACCAGGGAGATCCCCTGACATATCGGCAGGTCCAGCACCGTCAACATTTCTGGCACTAGAAGGAGGGTCAGATGACAAGCTAAGTCCTCACATCCTATTTTGAATATTTTGATATCTATCATGGATATTGTTGTAGTTCACCCTCCATGATGTCTATCCAATGCACATCTCTTTGATATCGCGAAGGAGTTTTTTGTTCACTTGTCTGAAATCAATTATGATGGTAAAGGCGAAGTGGCCTAGCCTACGCACTTACATGACTTACTTGCATTTTGGGAGGATGAAGAAGAGTTTGATGAAGTAGAGATCAGCATGGTGCTTGAAACCACACTTTGTGAATCGCCACAAAGATGGTGCCGCAACTTGCCTCATAATTGTGTGCACTCATTTAAGCAGTTCAGTGATCTATTCAAATCTAGTTTCCATGATTTTTATCCTAAAGCTGTTGAAAAGAAAATGTTAAACCCATGGAAGGCCCCACATGAACAACCTATGGATTTTTGGTAGCACTTCCATTTAATCTAGTTTGAATATCTGAAAAACTAGATGAAATTCCAATATCTCATCGACAGATTTGAATATTGCCTTACCAAATCACTCTGTCCCAAAATGAAGTTAAAGTTCAAACCCTTATCAACATACTTCAGTGATGGAGCCACATAATCGCATGAATACATAGTCATTATCACAATTGATTGTCTGCCTTCACCTCCTCAAATATCTCCAACCTCGTAGAGTGATGTTGTAGAGCATGTCCACACTTCTGTTAAATTGTCATACCCTCCCACCATGACCACTCTTAATTTCTATATAGATTAGGTTGGGAAGTCAATGGGTTGTCATACACACTTGTTATCTCAACCTCCATCTTCATGTTTTGATGATCCTCTGGATTGCATTGTCTTGTGTTCCTCCATTGTAGACCCTAGACCTATTGTGAATGAGGATCAAGCCATCGATGAAGTTGACATTGCACAACCAACCTATGTTTTCATTTACGATGAGTATGACTAAGAATCTGAACATCAACCCACAGTGACAGAAGACCTCCTTCTATCTATGCCTCCTCCTCTTTTTCCTGACATCTTTGGTGATTTGCTACCTCTGATTTTCCTTGTGTATATCCATCCATAGATGCATCTACTTCCGATCATTCACAAAACACACCTGATGTAAATCCATCATTCAGCAGCGGAGAGGAAAAATTCTTCATTAAAAATCCACTTGATTTTTCATCTATCTTTTCTGGAAATGCAGAGGCTGAACATTCTTTCTTCTCATCTACCCCTCTATTTGATTCATCAGATCATGAGGATGTCGATGAACTCATTGATTTTCCTAACCGTAGTTGACGTGATATATTTACTCCCATATTAGATCATGATATTGATCCTATTATCGTTGATCTTTTAATGTCACCTGTTTATGATGATCTATGTGTCGATGAATTCGAAACCCCACAAGCTCTCAAGGCACTCAGCCTGAGCTGATGGTTATATCATGCCCTCACTATCCTAAGGTTGGTTTCACTTCCGACGAGGAAATTGTGGAACTACCCAAGGCTCCTCATCACTCATCTGTATGAATTGAAGATGAATATAACACACAAATTTCCCTTCATCCACTCAAATCACATGATGCCATCGCTCATATATTTGAGGAATCTTACACAGCAAGCACGCTTGCACGATGTAGGATATATCTTTTTCTCAAGTTTTTTTGCATGCCATAGTGAAGAGAGTCCATATGATTAACATCGGCACACAGTGTATCACAACACCATGGTAAGTCCACAAATTGCTTGTCCTATTCTTTCACTCATTTCTTTTTGTGGACACATTTAAACTTGAAGTGGGTTTGTCTTCATTGTTAGATCTTTCACGTTTGCCGGTTCGATCAATTGTGTTGTTCGTGCACCATGCCTTCACCAACATGGGTCAACCAATGCACCTATGGTTGCATTGGAAATATCACTTCATGTGAGCAGACCTATGCTTCGTTAGCTTAGGAGTAGGAGTAGTGTTTTCTCATGTCTGGTTTGCTTTCATGCATGTTTTCTTTCTTTACTTTGTTTGTTTGTTTGCATGCTTTCCTGCATTTCTTACTTGCTTTACTTTTTCATTTACTTCTTCTCTTTTCTTGGTTTGTTTTGTTTTACTTGCTTTCTTTACGTCTCTGGTTTAGTTTCGCATGAAACCGTGTATGACTCTTGAGACAAGCAGGGTAAAGTACAAGAGGACTTGTGGAGTTATCAATACTTGGTTATCTGTTGTCCTATCTCTATATGTAGAACTTGTTGTCTTCACTCAATGATACACCAATGGAAAATACATTATGTTCGAAGTGAACCTTGATGAAAACAAAATGCTTGCACATTAACTAGTACCACCTAGTCTAGTCGGTTGTTTTGGGTTAATCCATGTCATCTCAGTCGAGTAGAGTAAGGTGAGGGGGAAAAACTTAACAATTATGTCAGAGGTATATATACAAAATGATTCTTTGAATGAACAACCTCTTCTTCTCTCAATAAGTTAGGACCCCTCTTCTGCCTCTCAAATAAATAAGTTCCTATGCATTGTTCTTGAAGAAAAAATGAAAAAATGAAAATGTGAGAAATTTTGAAAACTAAATAAGGTGAAAGAAGAGAAAGCCTTCTTGTGTAGAGAGGTGATGCAAGTAACTCCACCGGGGTACTGACTAGGCTCACTGGTAGCAAATCGATGCTTGTGTTCCTACGTGACTCTGTCGGGGTACTGTCCACAGCTGTTAGCACCCGAGCAACACTAGAGATGAAACTTAAACTCTGACAGTCACATTGCTTGTGTACCAATATACCCCTCATCCCAAATTGAAACAACTATGTTGACTTGGCTTGGAATGTGTACTAACTGACCAAAATCATATCATGTGCTACATCTTTCAATGAAGATAGTGTGGAAATGATGATGATCTAAGAATCAAACAATACTTCCAGAGGAGTTAGACTTGAGTTTTACGAAACAAGGTCCATTTAAAGAGCTCGAGTTCCACTAGTGTGTCACCAAATGTTGTAGCAGCTACAACAACCCTCCAAAAATTTTCCTTAGCTTCATTTTGGAGCCTCCCTACTAACCATCCTTCGCTACAGGCCTTGCACTAACAAGTACTTATTCTTCAGTTGAGTTTCAACGACTTATGAGCTTGTATTTTCCAGCTTATTTTCCTTCCACCCACAAGCTAACATTCTGGATCTTGGTCATTTTCTAGTTGTTATGCTCACTTGGAAAGTTGGACAGAACTAGAGGGGAACCAAACTTCCTCTCCATAATTGCACAAACCATCTAGGCAACCTATTTCTCTATAGAAATGGGAAAAGAAAGCATGCAAGCTTCCCTCTAGAAATTACATAGAGTAGCCCATCTGTAACAGGCCTACCCTAGGTTTTGCTAACAGATCTAATTTCTTGAGAAATTAAATGCAATACGAGGCAATAGCTTACTTACTTAGAGCTGAAATTAAATGCAATATGAGGCAATAACTTACTTACTTACAGGAATTTTAAACCAATAAAATTTTATCATTTACGTTCTAATCAGCATAACTTAAGGTGAATATTTAATTCTAATAAAATTTACAAGAGTAGTCTATGGAGGAATACCTATACCAGTGGTTGATGGAGATGCCTTTGTCTTGTTGCTCCCGCTGAACACTCCTCTTGATAGACCCAATTGGATTTACCTCCTAGCCAACTAGGAAATAATCCCTAACCCTCCAAGCCCAAGTCCAACGAGATGTAGTATGCGTGTCCAAGATGAATGATCCAGACCAAGATAACAATATTTTCCTCCTCTCAACAACCCAAGAAACCTCCACAGGTTCCTAAGGTCTCCAAAAACACAACAAGTCCTCAAATCACAACCAACCCCACAATCGTAAGCAAGACCCCCAACCTCCCCTTTTCTCCCTTCCCCCTTCCCTTTTTATACCCTCCCTCTCTTCTCCATCTCAGCCACCCATCACTAATTTCATTAACTTCTCATCCATCCTTACAATTGACTTCCCTTCTCCCAAGTAAATCTAGGAGAACATTTGGAAATGTGACATGAATATAAAATTGGGAAATCAATGGGAGAAGAGCATGTCTTCTCCCAAGTAAATATGAAAGTATATTTGGGAACATGAGATGAATATATATATATTGGTAATTAAATGGAGAGGACTATGTATTCTCCCTAGCAAATGTGAGGGTACATTGGGGAATGTGAGATGTAATCAAATCGAGAGGACCATGCCTTCTCCCTAGTAAATGTGAAGGTACATTGGGGAATGTGAGATGAATATATATATTGATAATGAGTTGGAGAGGACCATGTCTTGTCCCAAGTAAATGTGAGGGTACATTGGGGAATGTGAGATGTAATTAAATGGAGAGGACCATGTCTTCTCCCTAGTAAATGTGAGGGTAAATTCGGGAATGTAAGATGAATAAATATATTATTTGAAATAATGGAAGGAGACCATATCCTTCCTAAGATTCATTTTGATAAGGTAAGTTAGGAATTTGAATAATAGAAATCATGAATTTTATATTAGACCAATATTTCTCAATATTTTCAGATAATGTAAACATTAACAAAATTTGCAGTATAAGATTTAAGTGGGTCATTACATACACCCGTCCTTTAGAAAACTTCATCCCAAAGTTAGAATGAAAAGATACAAGGAGTTTGAAAGCATAGCAAACCAGAGAGAGTTATAACATTAAAATTTGATAAGTCAGACAATGACATTACTTCCCATCAAGAGTCTCCAACTGATCTATATCCTCCTATCCATCTTGAACTACTTCTATTCCCACCCTATCCATCCCCCGTTGTTTTATTAGTGGAAACAACCATACTAACCACTGATAAAATCGACATGGTGGAAGTGTTGAATAGATCAACCTAACATCTCCAACAGGAAACTAGAAATCATCATTACACGTCTAGGGGAGCGTGTCCACCACTTCCCTCCCATGATTCCATGTTTTAGAGGATACACAGTGGGAAATGTCTCCACCCCTCATTCAGAACTAGGGTCAACACCCTAACATAGACCACACTACACAGCTGGTTGGACTTGTCATCGAATAGTCCTGTTAGGTCGTCTCGCCACCTGTCATTTACATTTTACTCATGTCATAAGAGTGCATATCAAGTAGATACCAAATGTAATAGAACAATGTACATTGTACCTTTCCTCATTGGTCATCTCAACCTTCCCCAATGGAATAGTAGATCTTGGTTATCATACAGTTCTTTCCAATCTGTAGTTTAGTTCTCATCCATGCATATATATAACCACAAAATAGATATAGATACATGATCTTAAACATCATGTTTATTAAGCCCAGTGTCCACGTGTCAATTTTTGTTGTTCATACTAGAAATAAATCTTACATCAGATAAATCATAATTTCACTATGTCATTGATTGGATAAATCATATCTATATAAGCCTATATGATGCAACAATAACTCTGACGAGTCATATACTAGATAAATTGTAACCAAGTAAGTCATACATTTGGTCATACATCCCACATTTCTATCATCAATACCAAATCCATCAATTGATTTTTACGTGTCCAACCAAATGTATATAATGTTCATAAATAAATAACATGGAACTGCAAAACAGCTTGTATATGTTGTTCTATTATACTAACAGCTTGGACTATTATACTAACAACTTGTATATGTTGTTTTGGAATTTTCCAGTTTGGGAAAAAATCGTGCTTTATTTCACAAACTAATAACTAGCACACGATTGTGTACTTTTTGCATCTAATAGCAAGGTGTGGGCATGAAAACTCAGGGACACATAATTAAACCTACAAAAGATGAACAGGAAAATTACCTTTGGTTCTTTGCACTATCAAAGCAGATTTAGAGGGCTGCAAATTGATAACATAGGCTTGTTTATTTTTGGCATTGGTGGTTAGTTTTGGTCTTGGCTTTCCACATCAAGAAGACCAAGCCTTGGAGCCAATATGCAGATCCTTTCATTGTCACAGTTATGATTAGTAGCTAAGAAGGTAATGCACTCATAATTGCATCTAGATTCTAGAATACATAATAAGATTTATTTATAAAAATATCTCTGGTGGTGAAATGAGTAGGCTATAAGTCCCTTGTTTACTCTCTTATCTTACAATTTCTCCCACTTTTCTAGCAGAGTAAGAATTCATACATGCACCCAGCCCTGAGCCTTTAAAAAAAATAAAGGCTTCTGAATTTATGAGTGAAATTTCTAGAGTGACTCGAACATAAAATAACCAACTTGGGATCTAAAATTCCATCTCCTTTCTTTCAAGTCAGAACTTTGACCATTATTCAATTCATCATTTCTAAAGCATCATTATATAGTACTCCACTAAAATAAAATTAAAAACCACCCATTTTTTGAAGATCCAAGATCATCAATATAAGTGTAAAGTATAAATCATGCAATTACAACTTTTCTAACTGTATTGAACAATATTAAGACTCTCAATGAGCAGTTTGAAAATTGCCTCAAAAGGTCTTCAGACATTTTATTAAATCTAACCTATCTATTAGCATCATTCACTTTAATCTACTTTATTCTACCAGTGTTCTCCTTAATGAATCCATTGTGTAGGAGAAGAATAGTTTAATTTTAAAATTTAAAACACAATTTGATAGCCTTTGTCCTGACTAGTGAATTTGAACTCCTCACATACCTTCTTAATGATTACTGGAGGCACATTCTTTGAATTTGTCAACAAAGAAATTGATTAATTTATAATATATATAACAAAGCAATTTAATGTTCAACTTGTCTAATTTTACATTTGGCATTAGGTATATCTGAAAAAATTGTAGTGCTTCTTTGGAGGATTATCATTTAAAGGCTCAAGAAGCTACTGGTTGCATACAAGAAAAAGTTGCCTCTCAAAACTATGAAATTACAAAATGCAATCAAACCATTGAGAAAACTCCAAGTATATTATTTTCTAACAAACTTTCCCATTAATTTAAGATTTTCACTGGGTTCAACTTTACCTTTGTTATCAGTCAAAACTTTGTATTTTCTATAAAAGGTTGAGTTTTTTTTTTACAAAATGAAAATATAATTGAAAGGTCAGGTTGAATCTCAAAATGAAACTTTACTGAACTCTAATGATAGGTTTCCAACAAGAAGACCTTGAAAATACACTATTTAGACAAGAAAGTGCAACACTTCATGCTAAGAAATAGTCTTTGCAAAAAAAAAGGATGAAGATATTTTTCTTTGTGTCAATTTCTAGGATTGGTTTTAGAAGCATGAAACCAAAACTAACTGACATGAATTTAGTGGAATAGTGCAATCTTATTATCTCTATATCTTCAATTTCCAGATATCCACGTAAGGACCTATAGCCTAACTGAATATCACTAATTATTAATAGAAGCATATTAGATTCTCTGTAGGATGCAATGGGATTATTGTATTACTTATTCATAACAAGATCACTTCTTGAGGAGATGTTTTCATATCAATAAGTTATCTCTGCAGGTGGAGGGGATGTTTTCATATCAATAAGTTATCTCTGCAGGTGGTTTATATGAGCAATTAATAGATATGCAAGTTTCCTTAGACCTAGAAAATCATAACTAGGTACTAGATCCTTAGTGATAATATATGACTAGCAATGTTGGAAAGTCTTCTTCCTAAACATTAGATCTATGTTATTTAATGGATGAAAACTCCTGAACCCTTCCTAATATACCAACTTTGCCAGCTAGCCCATTGAATTCCATTTCTTTATCTTAAAAATGTATTTTAGGACTGAATTTATTCTTATCTAAAGATGTTTGAGAGGTCTTTTGTTTTTAATTTTTTTTTTAATTTTTTTTTTAAGAGGGAATGCCCATGTCTTCTCTAGAGTTGCATTAGTGCCTTCTAATGTTTGACTGCTAATAATCACGGTTCTTTATTAGTGGAATATTCATAATTACTAGATAAAATTTTTACTGATGATAGTCATCTGAGCCTAAAACATAGGTTTCTGCAAAGACCTTAGATAGTGACAATTATTAATAGGGTTAAACCCTTCAAATATTCCATGGCTCCAACATTCTCCAAATTTATCTACATATCCTATCCTTTCTAGAGGATTTGCAGGTTTTCATGGAAATACATCCTCTGTGTTATTAGTGCTTCAGGGTATTAGACGTAATCAAGAATATTCAAAATTGTTATCCATTACCCAACTCCAACCCCTGAGAATCTTAGTTCTCAAGTTGGGACCATATTTGTCTATTCTTATATATTGATTGTGACAAGAGATGTTATCGAGATTTCATGCTTTTAACCCCCCTGACATTCTAACTCTTATTGGTCCTACTATCAAAGACGTTTTCTTATACATGTATGCTTCAAGCCTAGCAGAGTATCCCCAAAGGTATAACTTTTTTACCATTTGTTAGATGATATGAAGTTTTATTCTTAATAGTAGTTGATATCTTGTTCTGGAGTTAGGAATGCTTTGATAAATCTTGTGTCTAATAATGATTAAGAACTTCATTATTCTGCTCTAATTTCTTTGAACTTTGAGCAGAAGTAAGAAATGGAGGTTAAGGTGACGAGGCCTATGAATGGAGACAGAGAGTGACTAGTTTCTGTTTGGAAAAAAAGAAGGTAATCCAACCTTATTGTTTAATGAGATTTTTTTTTTTTTTGTAGGTCCTTAAGCACCACGCAAGGTAGTATCCCTTTGCATACAATTGGGTTCATTTCTCCTTCTATGAAATCTATTCATCATTTATCTTTTTTCTCACGTTTCTTTTTATCTATTTCAACATTCATGTCAAGTTATTAGCTGGTTCATAATTTTTGTGCATACAAACAGTACTGGGATTCGACATCATTAGTATGATAAATAGAAAACATGTACCAGAATTGAAGTGCATCTCCAAAGAGAGGATAATTTGAAACCACTCAACTTAGAGAATAGCCAAATTTTCAGTAATTACAAAGGAAATGGCCGAAGAGGAGAAAATAGTCCTAGAAGAAAAGGCTGTAAATGGAGAAGATGCAGAGGAATTTATAATATATTTTAGAAGAGGTAAATCCAATCTCATTGTATTGATAAAATTAGATCGGGATTTAAGTTCTCTATTATCTATGTGGCGCTTTAATGTTCATGTCAAATTCTTGGAACATTCCTAATTTTTGTGCATACAGAAGACATAGGGATTTGACATTAATATTCTGATAAACAACAAAAATTTACTGGAGTTGAAGTGCGAGAAGAGAACAATGAAATACCACTCAATGTAGAGAATTTTCAAACGACAATAATTGAGGAGGAAATTGCTGAAGATGAGAAAATACCTGAAGAAGAAAAGATTATGAATGGAGGGGATGCAGAATTAGTAATTACAAAGGAAATGGTTGAGGAGGAGAAAAGACTTGAAGAAGCACATTTGAAACACCAGTGTGTAAAAATGGAAATACCAATCAAGAGTGAAACTTTAGAAATGAATGATTCCATGTTTAGCAAATTGGATGAACTTATGAATTAGACTGGTATGTGTACAAAGTATCTACTAGAAAAGATGGATGACATGACTTCTATAAGTTTTACCAAGGCTTCTTTTATTTGTTTTTTCTCCATGTATCTTGTCCATTTTCTGAGTATTCTAATCCCTGTGCTCAGTATGCAAGTGAAGATGA
Source organism: Pinus tabuliformis (assembly GCA_031772625.1). Classification (NCBI taxonomy): domain Eukaryota; kingdom Viridiplantae; phylum Streptophyta; class Pinopsida; order Pinales; family Pinaceae; genus Pinus; species Pinus tabuliformis. The sequence goes on along the minus strand of CM062808.1, from coordinate 654,137,025 downwards.
CAATACACAATCAACTCAAGGGACTAATCGCAAAAGAAAATCAACTATTGTTCGTAATGTGGTAATTTTAACTCATCTCAAGTATCGCCTTACTTTTGTCCTTCAACAAATGCCTAAGTGCTAAATTGACATAGATGTTCAATTTCTTGTGATATTATGTGAGTACCCTATGATTAAATATTTTACTTGAGTGACTGTCCTCTACTTTTCCAATTAAAAGATATATTTCATGTCTAAAATGTTTTATGTACACCAAACGCCTACTAATTGAAAATATGTTCGACCTTTCTTCCTTTTTTTTTTCTTTGATATCTTCGCTGAAAGAATATTTGTATGATCATTTTTGTGGAAGGCATCTAGTTTCTTATGAAATTTTGCAAGGTAGTGGATGACATCTCATGGTTGGGAGTTGGTCATCAAGGTGCATTGTTTACACCTGAATCATCAATAGAATAGAAAATAGAAACCTTGTAATATTTGCAAGCTAAAATGGAAAATATAATAAATATAGAAGTAAAAGTGAAACTAATTTTTTTCTTCCATGCATAATAGGATCTAGCATACTAGTCCTAACTCTCTGATTCTTATTTATGACTATCAGGCCCACAAGCAAGCAAGAATAGCAGTTGAGGCAATGCTTGTTAGTTGCAAGGAAGAGAAATCTGAGGAAGGTTCTGATAATTTAATTGAGGAAGAGAGGCTTTGAAAAGAACAGATGGAACTCGTACCCTTATTAATTGGAGGGAGGCTCAGATCTTATCAAATGAAAGGGGGTGAAGTGGATGATTTCACTATGGCAGAATGGTCTTAATGGAATTCTTGCTGATCAAATGGGTCTTGGAAAGACTATTCAGACTACTGGATTCCTTGCACATCTGAAGGGAATGGGAATACATGGACCTTTCTCGATAGTTGCTCCTCTTTCTACTCTCTCAAATTGGGTGAATGAATTTAACAGGTTGTTAGTTATCTACTTATTGTGCCTGTATGAGGTTGCGTTTAAGTTGAGACCATTTGTTATTAACTAATTGCATTCTCGTGTAGATTTGTTCCAAGCATGAGTGTGCTCCTTTATCATGGATCAAAGAAAGAACAAGCTGAGTTGAGGATCAAGTATATGCCTGTAGCAATGGCCCCACACTTCCCTGTTGTTATCACATCTTATGATGAGGCGTTGAATGATTATAAGCTTTTGGCTCGCTACAAGTGGAAATATCTTATTGTTGATGAGGTAGACTGGAAAGTAGCTTTTCATCAATTTATATATTTTTGATTGGCATTGTTCATCTAGTAATCTGACTGGAGGTTTGTTTGTGTGCTGGGGACATTGGCTGAAGAATTTCAATTGCAAGTTGCTAAGACACCTGAAGATGTTTCCTGATGCCTAATAAAGCTTAGATTCATTATATAAATATTTGTTCCTACCATTCATAGTGCAGAAGTATATCCATCAAGTGCATCGAGTTTCTATAAGTAGTTTGATTATTATGTTATAGAAATAATTATAAGTATGATTATTATGTTACAGAATTAATAAAAACGAAGGAATATACATCCAACACATGAACACATTTAGTCTGACTATTATGACTATAATAAAAATAAATATACATCTAGAGAATAAACTATCAAAATTGCAAATCATATCTAGATATGGCACTTGATAAATTGTTCAAGCCTCAATCTCTACTCAATATCTGTGATGCCTTGAACTTAGGTTTTAATTATTCAAGGAGATATGATAAGCATCAGAGACTATTAATTTTTGAGCAGGCCAGGTTTTTTTTTTTTTTTTTTTAATTGGACTGAGATGGTTTTGCTAAATATTTGTTATTTCAAGAACATTAAAATCATTGTAATTTGTAAATTATTTTTAATTTTACTATTCCTCGTAAATTCCTTGTATATTGTTGAGGTCTTCTAACGTTGGTTTTCACATAAGTGATTCAAGGGTCGAGGCCAGGTACAAATGCTGCCTTGGGGCAAAGAATACTTATAAGTATTCACCCATCAAAGTCAACGATCATACTTGGTCAATGCCACTAGGGTCCAAAGTCGAGATCTGATAAATAACACCATTATGGACCCTTTAAAATTGATTCTCAAATTTTTATTTTTATTTTTGTAAGCTAGTGCGGTGCTCTATTTTCCTTTACTAAAACGAGAAGAAAATTACATAATTGGACAGGTCTCCACCCGCCCTTAAGGGAAACTGGGCTTCGTTACCATCTGAAATGTTTCAAAGCCATCCAAAAACAATATGTCACCAACCTATCTATCCACGCTAAATATACATCTATCCTTACTAACAGTTTAAAGTTTTCTTTCTGAGACAGTATCATCGAAAGATGTATAACAAAAAATAGTAAAACAGCTACATAGATAAAAACCTTGACGCCTCCACTACCAACTTTTACTGCTTCGGTGCATCCTTTGGTTCTTTCTCTAACTTGATTCCCAATCCCCCCGCTTGGAGCAGCTGCACGATATCATCCATTTTTTTGTCTTGCATCATTAGAGTCACTTGAATGTTTTTCAGCTCCTTTTTCATAGTTGGAATACCTTGAAGCAATTCAGCCATCTCTAAAGCTACTTGTTCCATAGCCTTAGCTAATAAATGCTTCATGCCCCAGTAGACATGTAAAGACTGTTTATATAATGACATTCTACCTCGCGTATGTCCAGGGTCAGGGAGATATTGTTCCCAATCCTCCATCTCTGGCTCTGAGTACCCCTGCAAAGCTTCTTCCTCCATCTGCTCTATCATCCTTCTGATATTGGGATTGGTGTCCAAAACATATGCAGCTTCTGCTTCTTGCAAACACCTCCTCAAATCCTTCTTCCCTCGCTTTCTTCCTCGTACCTCACTGGCTGCACCTTCCTCCATTTCTGAACGCAGATTCGAATTTCTATTCCCTCGACTACCTCGCCCATCAGATCTCCCTCTCCCTCTCTGCTTCGCTCTTCCCCGCGCTCCTCTGCCCCGGCCTCGTCCCTCCACCTCTTCGTCGTCATTCCTCTCGAGGTATTCACTCTCCTCCTCACTGTCTCCCTCTTTTCTCGTTTGGGTCTTCCCCATACCCGCTTTGCCTTTCACTCCCCGTTGAAACTCCTCCTCTGCAAAGAACTGCCTAATATCAAATTCATCTTCCGAATCATCCTGTATATCAAGATAAACCTTCTTCATGGCTTCTTCAACAGTGCTCTTGCCTTTTTCCATTGGGGTCACTGTTTTACTCCGCGTCCACCTGCCTACCCCCCGTTCATGGTGCTCTACCATCTTACAGTCCTCCTGCTTCTGCAATTCCTCTTTGTGCTTCCTCACTCTATTCGACTGCATATGGAGGTTCGGGCGATTACATGCATTACTTAAACAATCGTGAGGCTGCCACCTTGCCATCGTGAAACTTCGCTGCCTGGCTCCATCATTAATGTCCATTCCAGTTACACCTCCATGATGGGAAGGTAGGAGTCCGTCGCCGCCATAATCACCACATCTCCTCGGTACCTTGGCCGAATTTCCTCTTGGTATGCTAAACCTTCCCATGGGTCAAGTGCTGCCAGCCTTCAGACCATTAATCACATCATATCAGACTAGTGGATGGATTAATCTCGCATTAAGTGCTCTGTCCTTCCCCCACCTTATTATAATCCCAGGTCTTCTAATGATTCCTCTGCTGAGCGGTCGCATCGTCATAATCTTGGTATAAGATAGTGTTTAAAGAACATTCTAACTTTTTTTTTTTTTTTTTAGCCCTGGCTGCAAGCAGATCTAGCCTTAATTTGCAAATTTTTCAGGAGCTAAGAGGGTTTTGAGTCCTGAACTTTCATTCCTAGAGCCGCAGACATATTCTGGTCTTTTTCATAGCTGCAAGACTTGAAAATGCTTCCTGTGCTGAAGAAAAATATATTTTTGAGGGGTTTTGAAGCTGTAAAGGTTTCTTGAGGCCTAGGTCTAGGCTCTTCATGCCTCAGATTTTCAACGGACTGCTTTAGAGAAGCAGCCTCAATATATAAGGGTTTTCAAATGCAGCGTTGCACACCTGTTGAAGTCGCCTAGCAGATCTGAGAAGGCTCCAAAGGGATTTACCTATGCTCTAGCCTTTCAAGGCTCAGATGTACCATTTTTCGAGCCTTTTCCCTTCAACAAATCATCTTCTCTAAAGGATGCAAACCCTAAACGGTTTATTACACTACAAAGTCAGGGTTTGGCTTAAGGGTTTTACTCATTTAGAAAAAAAAACTTGAAAAGAGCTTCAAGCAGTTATTAATTTATTTCATTGTTTTTCTCCTGAAATATGACCTCGCTTTGTTGCACAGGTTTATTAACTTTTTTTTTTTTTTTGAGAAACAAAAGTCTCATTTCTATCCCAACCTAAAAGGTTTAAAGGACTGTTCATTCTTCATTTGTTTTACGGCTGACATTTTGCAAGGTTAACACCATATTCTGGAAGGGTTTTGTCACTGATCTGTGGTCAAAATAGTGCCATTATGGGTTTGAATTTGATATATAAGGCAATGAAGGTTTGGAGGCCTTAATTCCTTTGACTGTGTGCCTATTACAGACCCAAACTTTTTGCTAAAATCTAAAGAAGCATTTTTTTGATGCATAAACATTGTTCTCTGAGTTTGCATTCTAACAAATCAGTAGTTGAAGGAAGGTCGTAGGCCTTGCAACCTTATTTCTCCTCCACTATCACCTATTACCAACTACTAATGCATTAGATCTGAACCATTTCACATACAGTGCCTAATCTCAAAATTACACATAATAATAAACCTAAAAACACTAATAAAATAACTAATAATTTAAAGAATAATCAGAAGTGTTTGACTCTCATTCCTTGCTAATTTGGTGACTGATTTTGGATATTACAGGACTGATCTCATTGTTGCAGTGTACTCTAAAACTGTCTCCTAGTCACAGAGTCTTTATATTGTAGGAGACTTTGTTTAAACAGAAGGAATGTTGCCTTTGTAGGACTTGAATTTGAAACAAGGAAAAGGGGCTGCCAGCCTCTTGTAATACAAAAGAAAAGTTAAAAACTATCTTCGTAAAAATAAAAGATTTATGAAACTCCAAGTTGCAGCATCAGCCAATCTGCATCCTAGGGTACATAGTTGACATTTATGGAACCATAATTGAACACGTACACAGCAGAAAAACAAAATTTGAAGCACAAATCAAACAAAATTCAATAACTATATAGCAAGACTGAGGTAGTAACCCAATGTGGCAGAGCAATGGGGAAACAGTTTAAAGGGTGGATAACTTGCAGAGGCAGGCAAAAGGATTCATACATAATACATATTACTATGTACACAATTTTAGAATTCTTGTATACACAATGGATTATACAGATGACACTGTTAAAGAATGCATGCATTTCTGAAGTCTGGGAGGATGAATAGAATGAAGGAGAATGTAGAAAAGTAAAAATGAATTTATATTTAGTGTCTTATTAACCAAATTGGCAACTACTAATCTAGAAAATAAAAAACGAAGTTTTGGAATATTTGCTAGAAACTGAAATGGTAAAATGGCAGAGCCTCACACCCAGCAGATCGACAACAATGCCTGACTATATAGAAGCATCATGATAAGAATTAACTCATTATATCTGCATTAAACAATAACTATTTTCAAATGCTTGTGGTCTATACAAGCCAATGTGTTTTGCGATCTCCAAAATAGTATACCATCCCATGATCACATGCACAAATTGTTTAGGAAAAACTCCATCCTTGGATCAAGCAAAAGATTCTGGACATTATTGAGATGATCGACAGAAACCCAAATAAAACTGTTCAAGATTCATATGAGGAACCATGGAATAGAGAACAAGAAGAAGAAGATGATAGTGACGAGAAAGTGGATGCATGTAGAAGCATATGGGACTTCTTGCAGTGGCTGTTAGATTCCAATCTGTATAGGTACTCAATCTTTTTAGACCATACAACAATTACACTACCTCCATGAAACACTTGGTGCTAAGATTTTCAACAACTCTATCTAGTTCAATTTTATTTCCATTCCTACTATAATAGAGTATTCTTCTTTTGCGAACCATCAAACAATGTTTCTTTTTAGGTTATTCTAAAAATCAGAAAAACTAGAAGGAGATGGGAGTCATTGTGTTGTCTACTGTAAGAGACATAGATCGATTTTAGTACCAAGCACACAATTTGAATTGGCAGTCTTATAATTCCTTGCTGACACTTATGTAGAATAATGCTATGTTGTGATTGATGATGTCCTCATTAAAAACATTTAGTGAAGATTCGTGTCTAGTGGGTCTTGGGTCGAGATTTCGAACCAAAGCTCTCATACCATGTGTAAGAGACCTACCCTATGGTTTTCTAACAGATCTAATTTCTTGAGAAATTAAATGAAATACAAGGTGATAGCTTACTTACTTAGAGCTGAAATTAAACACAGTACAAGGAGATAGCTTATTTACTTACGAGACTTTTAAACCAATAAAATTTTATCATTTACATTATAATCAACATAACTTAAGGTGAATATTTCATTCTAATAAAATTTACAAGATTAGTCTATGGAGGAATACCTGCTAAACACTCCTCTTGATGGACCCAGCTAGATTTACCTCCCAGCCAACTAGGAAATAATCCCTAGCCTAGGAAACCTCCATAGGTTCCCTAGCCCTTCGTGCTCAAGTCTAACCAGGTGTAGTCTGTGTGTCCAAGATGAATGATACAAACCAAGATAACAATATTCTCCTCCTCTCAACAACCCAAGAAACCTCCATAGGTTCCTAAGGTCTCCAAAAACACAACAAGTCCTCAAATCACAACCAACCCCACAATCATAAGAAAGACCCCCAACCTCCCCTTTTCTCCCTTCCCCCTTCCCTTTTCATACCCTCCCTCTCTTCTCCATCTCAACCACCCCTCATTAATGTCATTAACTTCTCATCCATCCTTACAGTTGACTTCCCTTCTCCCATGTAAAGTTGGGAGTACATTTGAAAATGTGACATGAATATAAAATTGGGAAATTAATGGGAGAAGAGCATGTCTTCTCCCAAGTAAATCTGAAAGTACATTTGGGAATGTGAGATGTATATATATATATATATATATATATATATATATATATATATATATATATATATATATATATATATATATACATTGATAATTAAATGGAGAGGATTATGTCTTCTCCCTAGTAAATGTGAGGGTACATTGGTGAATGTGAGCTGTAATCAAATGGAGAGGACCATGTCTTCTCCCCAGTAAATGTGAGGGTACATTGGGGAATGTGAGATGTAATTAAATGGAGAGGACCATGTCTTCTCCCTAGTAAATGTGAGGGTAGATTGGGGAATGTGAGATGAATACATATATTATTTAAAATAATGGAAGGAGACCATATGCTTCCTAAGATTAAATTTGAGAAGGTAAATTGGGAATTTGAATAATAGAAATCATGAGTTTTATATTAGACCAATATTTCTCAATATTTTTAGATAATATAAACATTAACAAAATTTGCAGGATAAGATTTAAGTGGGGCATTACATTTGGAGCCTCCCTACCAACCATCCTTAGCTGCATGTCTTGCACTAACAAGTACTTATTCTTCAGTTGAGTTTCAACGACTTATCAACTTGTGTTTTCCAACCTATTTGCCTTCCACCCGCAAGCTAACATTCCAGAACTTGGTCATTTTCTAGTTGTTATGCTCACTTGGAAAGTTGCACAGAACTAGAGGAGAGCCAAACTTCCTCTCCAGAATTGCACAAACCATCTAGGTAGCCTATTTCTCTCCAGAATTGCATAAACCATCTAGGTAGCCTATTTCTCTCCAGAAATGCACAGAGAGAGCATGCAAGCTTCCCTCTAGAAATTACGCAGAGTAGCCCATCACTGGGATCACTCTAAAAATTTGTGTAGTTCTGACTAATAACCAGGGCTTCTGTCGAGAAACTATACAAAGCCTAAGGGGTATCTAGAGCCACTCAACCCAGAAACTACATAGAAGTCACTCCAATTCTTGAAGTCCATTACATGTGCTCTCAAGTCGACTAGTTCCCTCCTGGGCTGACCAATCTTTATTTGCATGCAAGGGATGAATTTCTTGGGAAAGAAAAGAGAAAATAAGAAAAAAGTATCCCTAGATTTTAGGGATCCATTTTTAGCAAGTGGAGGTTACATGCAAAAGTTGTTTTAGAAACTTCCTGCCAAGTGTCACATTTTCCTAAATTTGTGGCATGGACATTATAAGCCTCAATCTCATAAAAAATTATTTATTCAATGTTTCACATCTCATTCCTCATATCGATCTTTGAGCTCTGGCATCCCACATCACATCTAGGAGCATTTGGCACACTCAACTAAACTTTTTTCCGAATAAGTCCGTTTTTCAAGTATTTTTCTACTTTTTTGTCACTTTTTGTATTTCGGTTTGTGTGAGTGTCGTTTTCTTGGTTTTATTGAACATCTATTGTCATTTTAATACATGTTAGCTTGTAGAAGAATTGTTTCAATTTTTTCATTGCATCTCACTATTGTCACATGCATGACACTATTTTTGCATTGAGGGTCACTATTGCGGCGACTTGCTTCACACACATGTTTTCCTATTTTATAAATCCTGCACTCATTATTTTCATGCATGATCATTCACTCTAGTTTTCACTCAGCTTCACACACGCATTCAACCTTGTTATGCTTTCAACCACCCTTCGGCAGCTCTTGGCTACCTTGACCCGAAACTTGCCTTACCTCGCTTGCACTGCACATTTATGAGAGTGAAGGCTCTACCTTCCTCCAAGAAATTAAATAGATATTTCCCAACATTAGCCTCTAGGATTACTCTATGCAATTCTGAGAGGCAATTCCCTATTGGCCCCCAGATTTGCATAGATGCATTTTCTAGGTAGAAGCCATTATTGACTAAAACTGCACATTGCATAGTTTTAGTCCTCAGCAGACCAATATGGATTATGCCCTATGCAGTTTCTGTAGTCTTTCATCCCACTAACAGTCAAGATTGTTCTCTATGTAGTTTTGGTAGTTAGCCTCCTAGCCTCCCAGTGAAATTGTGCAATCTTTCCAGTCAGTCGCCAAGGTGTGTTGCATGTGAGTCCTCAAGTTGTTTTTGGTTTTCAACTGACATTGTGCTTGTAATCAGTGTTTCTCTATCTCTAGGTATCATCGGTTTTCATCTGTCTCTCAATAGTACAGGTACAATGGCTTCCAAGAGAGGACAGTCAAAGGACACCATTTAGAGTGCAACTAGAGATGTAGTTGAGCAAGTGTCTATGAGCTTTCCCATCTATGAAGACACTAAGATATTCATAGACAAGGAGATCAAGATGAAATGACAGGACATAAATGACACCTTTTCAGGCACATTTGAGGAGAATATGGAAGACTGAAATGTCTATGTCAACATACACAAATCTGGCTTGTACCGGATTGAATGCAGGTATCCTGGATTTCCATGTGCAGACATGATCCACTAGATTGTCGCATATATTGATCTAGAGAAAATGGTGTTGAGAAGTATTAGTGAAACATAACTTGCTACCTTCAGGGCAAAGGACTTTAAGGAGATGTATGACTTTCCACGACTAGTGATCACGATGTGTACACCCTTCACCAGAAACAACAATAGAGGAAAATCATGAGACATCTTAAAGAGATGGGTGAAATAGCCTTCTAAGTTTAGAACAACACCCAACCAAGTGTACAAGACAAGGATACTATGGGAGGCATATCATCTCTTGGTGATATTCGCATGCCACTTATACAGCTAGGAGAGAACATAAACCTTCTCGCAGAGTTGGGTGATTGTGTTGGATCAACTCGCGAATGAAGGAAGACCTTTCAACTGGTCTGACATGTTGGCTGTCAGGTGGAAGGAGTAAGTAACGGAAGCCCAACATCCTCCCAAGGTTTAGTAAGAGAAGTTATTCATGTCCACTTACATACTTGATGTAGTATGTCCCTGTCAGTAGTTCCGAGGCTTGGGTTGAGCGTGGACACCTTTGGAAACCTATGTGCACACTTATTGTAACTTCTCCAAATGCAGCTTCTATGGAGTTGTCATAAAACTACCAAACCACTTCGGCACCCTGATCTACAAGATAATTTTTGACTAGGAGACAACTTGCATGTCACAGAGAGAGATGGAGGCATTACTCAACATAGAAGATTGGTATGCCTCACACCTTGGCACTTACGTACGGATGTACAATGCAGAGAAGGATCTACACATTTAGTGAAGTTTTTCATGGATAATCTCATCATGGAAGAAGTGTCATATAACATCTCAATAGGGTTGTTAGTGAGACTACAAAGGAAGAAAAAGGCACCTTGGCTCACTATTCTTTTCCGGATCAGGTTGTATGACATCTAGAATCTCAAGCATGTTGAGGCTGAGATGGAGGAATTCAAGAGATTCACCTTTGGTACGAGAAGTTTCAATCCATATGACTCGCATTGTTTAGTATGACGGGGCATGTCATTGGCCTGAGGAAGACCCATGGAGATACTACTATCACTTATCAAGGCTTAATTAACTAGTCATCATAGCTATCAAGTGGTTATCAAAGTAAAAGGTAGCAACATCTTAGAGATCAGCATCATCAACAACACCAGAGGGCAGTACAGCTATGCTTGAGAAAGAAAAGAGGAAGGTTGCAGATAACGCAGAGGCGGAGCACAACTGCAAGTTCAAAGAAGACCCACTTGTGTTGAGGGGAGCTTTGGAGATTAAGGCTAAGAGTTGACAATGTGATAGGAGGATCACGCAAAGCCAAAGAGAGAAGCAGAAGCTAGAGGAAGCAAAAAAGGAGTTGTAGCAGTTGAAGCAGCAACTCAGGGAAGAACAATTGTTGTGCAAAAGAGAGAAGGAAGCATAGTAGGAACATGAACAACAAGAGGAAAAACATGCACATATTGATGAAACTGTGCCCATATAGGTTATTGATTCATTTGAGCAGTTGGCGCAGAGCATATAATGTGAGTAGTTAGAGAAGCAGGACTTTGCTCAAGAGATTGAGAAAATGCTATAGTAGATCGACACAAATATGGTTCAGCTAGAGTTAGATCAGGACATTGACCCCATGCCTTAGAATGAAGAGGTCACCCCACTGGCTTCACCATATCTTGAAGCAGAGTAAGTTCCAAGATATCAAGGAGACACTAAAATACTTGAAGACAATCTAGAAGAAGAGTTGCACAACATATCTTTCGATGAGTCGCAAGACAGAGTTGTGCAGTTGAGCAGAGTGCCTACTTGGGATGTCCATGTATGTTCTGCATAGTTTGAAGAACAGTTGATCATGTCTGATGTGCAAAAACATCCGGCTACATTAGTCGATGCTACTGAGGCATATGCCGAAGCCACCAGCTTGACTGTTAGATTCCTGATAGCTGAGAATGAGCACATGGCTAAGGAGTTACAAGCAACCAAGTAGGGAGGAGAGTAGGTTACAACATCCACCATAGCAGAGTTGAGGAGAAAAATATTAGATGAAGTATCGTCTCTCGATAAATTCATGCGAAAGTTGTGTATAAGTGAGTTGTCCATATCAATAGCTGGTTGTAGCGCAATGCTAGGAGAGGATGCATCTTGTCAGATCTACATGCTATTATTGATCACATGCAGATATGGATAGTAAGGTACAAGGGAGCCCCATTGCACTTGCCAAAGATGATGAAGCCAAAGACATTAAAGTTGAAGGCACTCATCTAAGGTCAGATCCGAAAATATGAGGAACTCCTCCACCTCATCCCTAGCTTGTAGGCATCACATGCACGAGTGTTCAGGAGCATGGATGTCATTGTGCACATGCATGCGATCCCATCCATTAGCACACTCATCGAGGGAAAGTCAAAGAACCAAGTTTGACTGGACCTGGACATGTAATTTGATCAGCTGATGTACCCAGTCACCAACAAAGACTTGGAGATGAGTGCAGACACTATGCACTAGTATGTTGTTGGTCTCGCTCTACTCAAGACTATGATGTGCATGTTATCTAAAGTTTTGGATAGAGGTACAAAATTAGTGTACCTGAATGTAACATAGGCAAGAGTTCACTTTCAGAAGGATGTCACAACAGAGAATGCAGACAACATATCATACTACCAAACTTGGCATCAGTTCGCCATCATCAATCACCACGAGGATGTCAAAGAGTTAGTCTTCCCATAAATATCCAAGTCTTAGTGATGTCTTGCATGGCTTACTCAAGCCTATTTTTGTCTCACATGGGTACATGTGAAGATTGTAATGTAAACATGTTGTAAAAGTGAAAGGCTAAGTGTCAATAGTAGAATGTAATAGTCACGTAGTAGTTGAAGGGTCATGAGGGTAGGTGAAGAGTCACAAAGGGAAATGTTAAGGGTCACCCCACCCTTTTCTATTTATAGAACCTCATAACATAAAGAAAGCTTGGAGTGTACTATAACATGCCTTGCGTTCTCCACAGTGCAGAGCTAGTACATCTCTTTGGATGAGCAGGCGATAGTGACTATAATGTTCTACTATAAGGGATAATGGAAGTCGTGGTTGTATGTATGTTTGGATATTTCACTCTTTTAATATAATAGAGCCAACATGTTTCATGCATATGTTGTTATTGTAGTTCGACTATCCTGCTTACTTTAATGATGTATCTAACTGTAATTGATGCATGTATGTATGGACTATTCCATATGTGTTTGTATGAATCTTATCTAAGCGTCTTGTTGATATAATCCATCACTTTGGATCATCAACTATCCTTATTTCAACCTTGTGAAGTCTTTCTTCTTGTGTGTTCCCTTTCAAGCTGCACGATATCACAGGTTTCTAAGGGGCACACTCACTCCCCCTTTCATGCATTAGAGCCTTTCATGCACCTTCCTTGGATTACTACAAGGTCACACCCTTGCTACCAACAATGCCATCTTACTTATCTTTGCGTGAAACTTGAGTTAAGGCGATACTCTACCACCCACTGCTGGGACTCCTACTCCAAACGGTGTGAGGTCGAGTTGGGAATTCTTACTAAGGAGATCTCCTAACATGTTGGCGGGTCCAAAACCGTTAACAACTTCTTTATTGCTCCAAGTGACCAATCAATCTGTCAGATACATAGTCACACTCTCCACCATTGGCACTCACCACAACAGCTCTCCACTGTCGACACTCACCACAACAAAATCATCTCTTCTACAAACAACAATCACAACTACATGGGTCACAGTGCCCTCAACCCTTATGTGAAATAGAAACGGCAGGGTTCAAAGCATCGTAAAACACCCACTCAACAAAGAAAACAACATCTTTGAGTTGTGGATAAATGACAAATATCAACCGCATACCTTAGCCTCAGTCAAGAACCAAACTCAACTGTGATGCTCTAATACCAACTAAAATTTAGGAGAGACAAAATATGGAGGAAATGACAAAATCTTAGGTTAGCCTAGCTCAACTTAAAGAGTTCTTGCATAGGACACTTGTATCGTTCACCAAATCATTTGTACATGAATAAGAATGGAAATATGTTGAGTAATTGAACAAATTCCTTAAGAATAGAATCCAATCTCATTGATTAGAACAGATCACAACAAATATCTAATAGTATAGTAATATGGAGAATTCTAAATTTCTCCATTATTTCAAGTTAATAGTGTATAGGTCGCAACAAAAATTTAAATGATTTCCTAGGCTATTGTCATGTTACTGCATAAGGTGAAGTACCAATTCTTTCATTTGAACTACTTTCGTTCTTGGTTGATTGATTATTGCAACTCTAATGGGAAAAAACATAGAAAGGAGACCTTCTGTGTTGTATTCATTGATTAGAGATAGTCCGATTGGAGGCCATTCAATTGTAGTATTAGGTTGGTGGTTGGATGTTTGAAATATTTGTCATGTTTTTTTGTTCTTTTGTAAGTCTATTGGGAATACTAAGTATAAATGATGATGTTTTTTGCAAATTTGGGTTAGTGGAATCTAGATGAGATGCAAAGGGAGCTAGGGATAATTGTTGGGTGGTTGGATCACTGGTTCCAGCCCCCACCTACTACACAATAAAAAAATTCATAAGATAAGGGTATACAGTAATCCTACCTCTACCCCACTCCCATATGTATCTTCTACTCATATTATCACAACATGATTCGTTATGAAAGACTTTACCACTGACTCTGCCAACTTTTGACTACCACATAACCATTCCCTCACCACATTTTTCTAGTGTCCACTAATACATGTTGCCATGTGTACCTCATCTTTGCACTTTACCTAATAAACACTTTACATCACATCACCCTCACTCTACTATGTCACCATGCACATCACAACCATGCCATTATTTCGTTACACATAGATTTCCCGAGCCTTCATGGTCTCTTCTTTATTGTTCAAATCTTCTCGACTTTGTTTATTTAAATTATGAGCAACCTCTCATCACTGTCTTCACTGCTCATAATTGAATTGCTTTTTTTTTCACTAACTTAACCAACCTCTACTTCGTCTCAACCCTCTAAGAGTATCTTTAATTTGATATAATATATTACTACACCACCTCCACACTTTCTTTAAGGTATTCACAATGGTGTTTCCACCTTTACCTTTATTAATATATAAGGTGTAAAACAAATAAAGAATGGTTAAACCACCCTTCGAATGGTTCGTTACAATTATAAAACTGGACTTACAAAGATTTTTAAACTCAATCTGACTTCTAAATATATTAAACGCACACTCTTGAAAACAAATTTAAAACTTGCTTACTCCGTGTGGCATTATAATGATGGATAGAATCAGTTACCAACATAATTTTATTGCCTTTTGGTTTCGTTGTTTGGGCAATTGTTTTTCATATTTTAGACTTTTCAACGTCATTTTCCTTATGTCATCCACTCATGCATTGTAATTAAGTCCACCCGTTACTTGTATTAAAATATTTTCCTTGGAGTAAGAAAAAAAAATCCCACTCTTTTATTTCAAAAGGATCTACGCTGAAGTCCTTTATCAGTCCATAGACCACTGCAACAATAATAGAAAGATAATTAAGAGCTACCACTTTTCGAACCTACAGTCATTTCTCTGTCAAAATCTTTAAATATATAACACATTTATAAAATCGCATGAAATGATAGAGATATATCTTAAGAGCTATTAACCTTATCCTTCCAGTTACCACCATAATTCTATCCATGCTTCTTTATCAGAAACCCATCCAAAAATCAGATGGGTCTCCAACATATTTCCACCACAATTACAGAAGTCAAAAGATCTCCTTAGAAGCTCCTTCAAGGAATCCCACTAACAAAACTTCTCGCAGATAAATTAAAAAAAGAAAAGAAGAAAGACAATAAAGTAAATCTATTTCCGTTAGCATGTTATGCCATGTGTGGATTTAGTACTGAAAGGAGGAAAAAAAAACATCTATACATTTGAACAATAATATAATAGGAAGCCTACAATGTAGTATGACCAATATGATTTGTTCCTTCAATTTGCATGTTGCATTCATTCATATATTTTAATTTTAAATTCCGACAAATATACATACAGTTCTATCAGTCTATGAGAGCACATGGATAGGCTTTCCTAAAATAGTATTTGCTAATAAGATAATAGTAAGTTTGATTCTTAAATTTATTCAATTCATTTTCCTGTATATAGACAGGGAAAACCCAGTACTTGACAAAAAGTTTACTCTAGATTCAAATTCCCATGAGGATTTTATCGCTGGAATACACTTCCATTTGATTTTCTACCAAGTGGAGCTATCTTACATCAGTTTATTTTAATTTCAGAGTCCTTGACATACAGTGACTAATTAGTTACAACTTATACTGGATATGAAGTGCCTATATTCTAAGATTTCCTAGCATGTATTGACCTTCTCAATGAAACAACTTTGGGATGTTATCTATTGCTGGGGTGATAACAGGTCTATATCTCTTTCTGAATTTATAGTAAGAAGCACAACTTAACTATGGACTTTGAGTAGCATGTACCTAAATCGAAAATGATTAGAAAATAATAAGAAGAAACAAAAACACATTCTATCAATAACAAATCCCTTCACTCGCTCCTGTAATCCATATAACCTGCACACAAGACAAGATATCAAACTGCAGTCAAATTTTTAAAAATATGTCAAGAACAGACCCATAATTTAAGAAATTCCTTTTCACACCTAGTTATTAGTTAATAAGATTTCAAAGTCAAAGTGAAAAAAATAATGTTAAGGTCTCCGTTAAGTACACTTAACTTCAGCTATGCTGATAAGAATTCCAACTGTTTTTGAATTTTTTTTTTTTGAAAGAAAAAAACCGACATAGATTTATATTAAGAAAATATAAAAGTCTTCAAATACATATGGCTGTATATTGAGCTGAAGAAAAGCCCCACAAGATTACAAAAAATGATACAGATAGTCCGAATCATCCATATCTGAAACAGGATAAACCTATACATCACATCAACAAAGCCCGCTTGTCCTAAAAAAGCCACAGATTATACAAAAACTAGAAGGAACAGCCCTTCAATGATTACATAACAGATAACACATAGGAAAAAAAGGAGCAGATCGCTCTGCCTTGAAACAGAGATCCAAAAGGACTGGTACCAACTTGCCGGAGCAGAACAAATAAACCCAGAATCATATAGCAAGGACATTTGGCGAAAAGGCGTTTTGATGAAGAGATTCATGACAAGCCAGGATTCGCTGAAGAATGGCATGAAGGGGTTCCTTTGAACCCTGGAAAATTTGTGCATTTCGCCAGATCCACAAGAACCAACAGGAGATGATAAACAGCGACCTCCAAGATGAGGATTGCCTACTCCACCATATAAAAGCATCCTGAACAGAAGAAAAGATGATGTAAGGAAAACCAAAATGTAAGGACAGATCATACCAGATATTAAGGGACGAGGCACATTGAAAGAACATGTGCAGATTTGATTCCGCTTCATTGAGGCACATGGCGCATCTGCTCGGGCCCTGCCATTTCTTCCTTTGAAGGACCTCCCATGTAAGGTTTTTGTTCCAGTAATCATTTTGAGAGGACATGCAGCCTTCCAGAGACGGGGAGGAAACAACGGTTGAGGACTCCTTCCAATAACAGAGATCATATCAGCATAAATAAGCTTTACGCTCACAGACAGATTGGATCTTTTGAGAGCCCAAACCAGAAGATCTTTTGTACCCGATCGAACGATTCCCATGCTACAAAGGCTCGCTTTTACCGAATTCCAGAGAGAGAACATCGAATAGGGCAGATGCAAATCCTCTCCTTCTTTCCAGACCGGGGAGGAACCAGACCATTCTTTTATCAGCTTATCCCATGTGAAGCATCCCTGCCTGTGTAAAAAGAGGACCAACGGCAAAGGAAAAGAGAACTCCCGGGCGCAAGAAATATGATCATAACCAATGAGCATGCAGGAACCCGAGCAGAGATTCCAGCAAAAATACTGCATGAAGACATGATGAACTTTCCTGAGACTCTGCCAAATCGACGATCCACTCCTGATACCAATGGACCGCCTCCTGTACCAATATTCAATACTCTTGCCTCTTAGATATTTTGCCTTAATAATCTTACTCCATGGTCCATCACCAAAAATACCTCGATGGAGAGATTTACAGAGGAGGGCATTTCCAAAAGTGCGCAAATCTAAAAGGCCCCATCCACCAGCACTTTTTGGTTTTGATATAGAAGCCAACTTGACAAGATGAATTTTGTTCTGAAATGCAAATCCTCCCCAAAGGAAATTTGCAATCAATCTGTTCATATGGTTTATAGTGCTAGCTGGGAGATAAAAAATATGAGCCCAATAGACTGAAAGTTGAGAGAGGACGGCCTGTACAAGGATGAATCTGCCAGCCAGTGAAAGGAATTTAAACTCCCATCCTGAAATCTTTTTATAAAACCGTTCCAGAAGCCATTGCCAATCCCTTTTTGAGTTTCCTTTTGCCTTTAAGGTGAAACCCAGGTATTTGAAACCTTGCTTAATTGAAAAAGGAGCAATACTCATCAGTTCAGATATCCAGAGAACAATTTCCATATTTGAATCATTGTGAAACAAAGAGGATTTTTCCTTATTGATAACCAGACCTGTAGCTTTCTGAAATTTAGAAAGAATATCATTTATGCATATCCATGAGGCCTTACAAAGCATAGCAAAGATAAGGACATCGTCCACAAAGAGATTATGAGAGAGGGAGACGTCCTTACAAATCTTTACCGGGCGGCATCTCTTTTCTTCAACTGCTTTATTTATCTGCAAACTGAGAGAGTTCATTACCAGAATGAAGAGCAGAGGGGAAAGGGGACATCCCTGTCGGAGTCCCCTCTCCGCTTGGAAGAAAGGCGAAGGAGATCCATTAACAATCACTGAATATCTGACATTCTCAACACAGCACATGACCCAATTGACACTTTGAGACTTCAGTCCAATTTTTGCCAACAGGATTCTTAAAAAACCCCAATCCACACAATCATAAGCTTTTTGTAAGTCAATCTTGAGGATGGCCGCATCCATATTCTTTGACAGCATTGTGAACAGACTTTCCTGAGTCATGGCAACCGCATCCAAGATAAAACGACCCTTTAAGAAGGCATGTTGGTCCCCAGAAATAAAGGAATTTAGAA
Source organism: Pinus tabuliformis (assembly GCA_031772625.1). NCBI lineage: Eukaryota > Viridiplantae > Streptophyta > Pinopsida > Pinales > Pinaceae > Pinus > Pinus tabuliformis. The sequence goes on along the minus strand of CM062808.1, from coordinate 654,118,383 downwards.
TAGGTTTCATTCTTTCCGCAATGATTTTTGAGGATAATTTGAACATGATGTTGCAAAGCGAAATAGGCCTAAAGTCGTGGAAAGACTCAGACCTGTGCTTTTTTGGAATTAGAGCAATAAAAGTAGAAGAGGTGGCCCAATGTATGCTTCCAGACATCCGAGATGCGTCAACCATCCGCAACAAGTCTGTTTTAAGAAGGTCAAAGAAATGGGAGAAAAATTCGATTGGCCATCCGTCCGGCCCCGGACTTTTATCCTTTTTAAAAGATTTGATAGCACTAAGGAGTTCATCTTCCGAAATTGGCTTAATGAACTCTTCATTTGCAGCATCATCGAACATTTCCGGAACCAGCTCTATGCCCCACATAGCATCTTGAAAGAGAACCTCCCTTCTTTTATATTGGTTTTGGAAAAAACTCACGGCCTCCATCGTGATCTCCTGCTGAGATATGAGGACATTCCCCTTTTCATCTTTTATGCTCCAGATAGAGTTCCTTTCTCTCCTTGCATTTGCGTACTTATGGAAGAATCTCGTATTTCTGTCTCCCTCCTTGAGCCAAATGGCTCTGCTCTTGAGACGCCATGTAGCCTCCTCCTTTTGCAAGAGCAATTGTTTCCTTTTCTCCAAAATCCTTATCATGCTTTTCAGTTCTATAGAAAGACTGTTGGGATCAGCTGACTGTAATAGGGAGTCCAGTTCCTTTCGAGTATTTTCCAGCTCTTGTTTATCCGACCTCCTCTTTTGATTTTGCCATTTCTTCGTCACGGCCCGCAAATGCTCCATCTTTACACGGAAAGGCATATAAGGCACCAGTTCGGATTCAAGGAGGCTCTTCCATTTACTGGAGATAATTTCATTAAAGGATGGGTCTGCTAAATGAATCCTGTTGAATTTAAAAGGATAACCAAGTCTGATAGCATTTTCTCGCCATTCTAAGAGTATGGGTCTGTGGTCCGAGGAGTGTTCATTCCCGATGGATAGAACTGGCATTCCCATTTTGCGGATAATGCTAGCATGCATAATGATTCTATCAATTCTCTTTGCAATGTAGGCCTGCCCGGTCCTACTGTTGTCCCATGTTGGCCTCATTTTGTCAGGGGCAATGTCCACCAAATCCCTATTTAGTAATTCCTTCCTTAATCTGTCAGCCATTGGGTCAATTTTCCTGCAATTACCCCAACATTCATCAGAACTGAGAATCAAATTAAAATCACCAGCCATCAACAGAGAATCGATCTCAAGAATTCGGGATTCGAAAAGCCTTTCCCAAAAAGAAAGTCTATTTTTATATGGAGCATAGACATTTAGCAGATTGAGAAAAAAAGCTTGACCCCTGATAGATGTTGTTATTAAAATTCCTGCACTGCATTTATAAGCTTTTGCCCTTATCCATACTGGGTCCCACAATACTACAAGGCCGCCTGACTGACCATTTGCCTCAGTGGCGACCATATACCACTTCGGAAACATTCTCCTGAAATAAGCAATAGACACATAGCTAGGATGCATGGTTTCTTGAATAAAAATGACCTTTGGATGAGCCCTGAAGAAAACATCTTTTAGCGCATTATACTTTGGGGCTGCGCCTAAGCCCCTGATATTCATAGAAACAAGAAAGGTCATTTTGATGATTCGCCAGCCATACATGCTCTAAGAGGCTGAAACTCCAATGATTCGAGAACAGGAACTTCCACTAGTGATAAATTCCTCACACCCTGCGCTGTGACTACAGATCTTCCTCTAAAATGACGACTACCACCTTTGGATTTCTTCCTGACCGTTATATTTTTCGCCGAATTTGGACTTATGTTTGGGTGTGGCGAACTAATCAGTTTATGAATGGTCAATGGTTCAAGTTCAAGAGATGTCCTATTGAGAAGAAAATCAATGTCACTATCAAGATTGTTGACAGGGGATTCTGAAAGTGTATTATCCAGGGAGAGCAAGGGACAAGGATCTTTTCCTTGTGTTTGGATTGGATCCTTTCCTTTTGAGGCAGCAGGACGAGATTTAACAGGAGTCGGAGAAGAGGAGGATATCTGAATAGGAAGAGAGCCAACAGCAATATCCCCTTGATTCATAACAGGGGGAGAAGGGACCGGGATATCCTCTCGGGGCTCCGGAATTGGAGCGCATATAGGAGGCGAGGAAATTGTTTCAAACCGACCAAGAGAGTCTTGAAGGGAACAACATGGGTCTGGCTCAGATTGTAGATCATGAATAGGGAAATTATGAACCTTCTTTTGAGCATGGACTAAGGGATTTTGTTTCCCCTGTAGAGAGATCTCCCGAACATTCAAGGAGTCCAGGGAGTGCTCGGATTCAGACTTTCTATCTAGCTTGAAGTTAGATTTTCTGAGTCTTCTGGAGTGCCGATTACTGCAATTTTTAATCAAGTGTCCAGTTTTGTGACACCAGGAACACCTGAAAGGTATGCCCCAAAAGTCAAGTCTTTGATGGATTTTAGAGTTGCCCCATGCAATCTCCAAATGATCGGGATATCCACCTTTGTATGGCTTCTCTATAAGGATCCAAGCAATGCGCTTGTCTTTTTCTCCTCTGCACCAGGGATCTACATACACAAACTTACCAATCGAATTGCCAATTTTTGTGAGAGTTTCTTCTGACCATAGTTCCAACGGCAAGTTCGGTAGTTTCACCCATATCAGACTGTTCGATGGGGTGTTCTTTAATGGGTCAAAACCTATATACCAACGAGAAAGTGCCAGGAAACTTCTTCCAAGAACCCAGGGATTATTTAGAACCATCTCTAAATCAGATACTTTAAGGAAATGGAAAGAGTACCATTCCTTCATGAGTCGAGAGATGATGGGAGTATATCCTAACAGAGGAGACCATTTGTCCGACAGCCACTTCCTCATGTCCAAATCATCCATTTCAGGGAATTGCCATTTCCCAACCAGAGCTAAATTCTTCAGACTGTCAATACGATCTGAAAGGGTGGCACCATCCAAAGAAACAGCTTTAGGGGGAGGGACTGTCTTCACAGGATTCTTTGATTTGTTGAAAAACAGAGAAGGAGACCCGTCTTTTCTGGATAATTCCTTTTTAGACCTATGAGACACTTTACAGGCTGGGTTAATTATCATGTCCTCCACCGTAGCTTGCCAGCCTGTAAGGTTAGATACTTTTTCCCGCGCCTCCTCAGCTTGTATGGCGGCCTGAACAAACGCCCTTGTGGCAGATGAGTCAGACTCATCCGTCATCTTAATGGAAGATAGGACACAAACAGTCCAAAAATAGACGTTTTGGAAACTATCACCACAGCACTAGTACAAGAAATCCAACCCGTAGATATTTCTGAGCAAAATCCCCAGATGGAGTAATACCTAGAGAATAAGGAATTATATAAAACAAATCAGGAGAGATCCAGTCCGTAGATCCGCTCCTGCAAGATGTGGATTCGGAAAGCTAGAGATAGAAGACTCCAGAAGGGGAAAATGGAGGCGGATCAGCTGACAATCTAGAGAATGCTTCTAATGATAAGACAGAATAGGACAAAAACCATTCCTCCAGTCAGAAGACTATAAATGGAAGAGAAAGATTAGGTATACTGTGCCATGACGGAGGTACCAACCAATGCTGATAGAGTGAGACTGATGACTTATCCGGGAAATTTTGAAAATTTCAGGTCACCGGGAAGATAGAAAAGGCCTTAAAACTTATCTGGTATTCCGGCAGCCATTTTAAAACAGCTAGTGAACCAAGATGGAAATTGAAGCACTATGCAGAAGGGTAATCTTGGCAGTCGATACAACAGCAGATAGGATGGAAAACACACCACCATTTCCCAATTCTAATGCGGAAATCAGTACAGGGACTACATCTGAACGCAGGGTGGCGAAAACTGTAGGAAACTAAAGCCAGATGTCTGAGGGTGGCACTTGAGTGATGACACCTGCCTAAAACCAGAAGAAACCAAATAGCTGCATGGGATTTAGTCTCCCGAAAAGATTGTCAGTCTTCTACTTTAACGAGTGGCTAAAACCAGGGAGAGCCTACAGAATACTACATCCAAGACCCAAGGTGGCGTAATCTTGTGAATAAACCAAAAATGCCTTACGAGCCAATCAACTGTAAAAGATTAGGATCTCCCGCCGGATGTCTAGCTTTGACGAGTGTCCAAATCCTGTATGTGTCTGTCAAGTTCTCTCTGAGAACGCTCGCTCTCCCGTGCTCCGGTCGCTCTGCTCCCATATGCTGTAATTAATTTGCACCGAATTGGAACCAAATTTTTAAAGAAAGCTTTGATGCTTCTATATTGGAGAAATAGTTAGAATTTTCACTGTTTTTGAAAATTTACCACACTATCTATTTTAAGAAAGTAAATACCAGTAACCCTTGTTAAACATTGATGATAATTTAAAGCAATCTACATCTAATAATCACTTCTAACAGCAAGTAAGAAGCATCTCTGATGTGAAACAAGTTGAGGAAACACATCTGGAATACTTTCAGTCATAATTAATGTCTACAAATAATTTACAAAGATTAATGAATGAAATCATTTGCAAATTAATGCATCATTCGTTCATGCTCAAAACATGGACAGTACAACAAGATGTTACAACAAATCTGACATTATAGCATAATCAGTTGTGACAATGTTAGAGTTTAAATAAAATTAAAAAAGACAATAGCCGTCATGAAATTTTGAGTACCTTGTATCAAGCTCACCATCGTGGAGAGTCTTCTTCAGTAGACAATGGTCGCCTCTTGAGCCCCATTTTGTTCGGGCCAGATTCATGTTCCATGCTTCAGGTTACCGAACTAAAATTTAATAGAAAAGAAGGGAAGACTGAAAGTGTTTACCATGCCATGAAGAATGGAGACCCACTCCATGCCATGAAGCAAAAAGAGCCATGCCACATAATCTTGCCTTTATCGGAGAACCATGTCACATAAGAAATCTCCAGTATCATTCAATGACAGACATAGGATCGACAATGCAGAGCATACATATGAAATTTGAATTCCAATATGACAGTGTAGAGTGGTGCAGAGCATAGTTATCAAATTCGAATTTTATTTGATACTAAAAAATAGATGGTTTGAAACATAGTTACCGAATTCGAATTCGAATACGAATTCGAATTCGATTCCATACGGAAAAAATTCGATTACCTAAAATACAATACGGAAAAAATTCGGAAGTAAAGATCTTTGGAGATTAAATTATTTTTAAATTTAAAAAAAAATCTATATTCTAAAATATATTTAAAAAAAAAACATGTTTTCAAATCCTAAATTTTAATATAACCTTTAAAAATAAAAAAAAATAACAAGATTATTAATTAATAACTAAAACAACATAATTCTCTAAAAAATCTATATTCTAAAATATATTTAAAAAGAAAACATATTTTCAAATCCTAAATTTTAATATAACCTTTAAAAATAAAAAAAATAACAACATTATTAATTAATAACTAAAAAAACATAATTCTCTAAAAAATCTATATTCTAAAATATATTTAAAAAAAAAACATATTTTCAAATCCTAAATTTTAATATAACCTTTAAAAAGAAAAAAAAAAACAACATTATTAATTAATAACTAAAACAACATAATTCTCTCCTTGTAGATTTAGCGTTTCCAATAAAACACACTTTCAAAGAGTTGTTTACAGTGTAGATTTTGTTAGTTCAGATATGCATTCTACTCAATTCAAAACAGACAGGAAGGGAGAAACACACTTCAACAGACAGGAAGGGAGAAACACACCCCAACTTTAATTCATCGTTTTGATTTTGTTACTAGTGGGGAATAGGGGAAGTATAAAATTCAAATAGAAAAAATTAGAGACTATATATTTTATAAATAAGAATTTATTTTCCTTTCTTATAGGAATTTATTATTTTTAACACGTATAAACTTACTATTTTTTACTATATTTTAATATATAATTTATTGTTTTTTACAACTGTAACTTTTTTAATATGCAATTTACTATTTACTATACTTTTTAATATAGAAATTTCTATCATATATATATATTATTAGCAAAACTTTTTACCAAATTAAATAGTAAAAGTACTTTTTTTAATATAAAAATTTATGTTTTTAATAAAATAGAAATTTTTATTTTGTAAATATTAAATTTTATATTAACAATTTTTTACCTAATTAAATAATATAGAAATTTCTATTTTTAAATATTAAATTTTATACTAATAATTTTTTTATTAAATTCCATCATAATTGTAATATTAGCATCATACTATTTTACTTAATTTCCATTATGATTATAATATTCTTAATATACCATTTACCATTTGTCATAATTGTAATATTCTTAACATACTATTTTACTAAATTCTATCACAACTATAATATTCCTAACATACCATTTACTGTTTATTATAAGTTTTTTAATATAAAAATTTTTATTTACCAAATTCATCATCCTCGTAATAAGTTAATAAGTTTAACCAAACATTTAAGGTTTATTATAAAAAAAAATTAATAAAAAAAATTATTAAAAAAAAAAAAAAAACATACCGAATCCCAATTTCCGAATTTGCCACCGAATCGAATCGTATTGCCGTATTTCCAAATTTTTCTGGCCAGTACGGCCGAACTTGGTAGCTATGGTACAAAGAAAATTTGAAAATACACATCTTAAAAATTTTCAATAATATTATTTAAAAATTATTAATTTTGCCACATTAAATCTAATAATATTTAAAATGTCTAATTAAAATGTTATAGACATTTTAATTGTATAATTACCCAAAAATGTTAAAAATATCAAATTTATTAATATTACATAATAAGAAAAATATAAAATAAAATTTGTTAATAATAATAACAAAATCTCAAAATATCTAAATATAAAAAATAAATTTAAAATAATCTCCAAATATTTAAATTATTTCAATATCTGATATAAAACCATAACATCATCCCATTAATATTTTTGATTGCCTTCACTCACTAATAATCACAATTTTACGGTGGATAAGCACCTGGTAATCATTACCACAATTTATAGTGCTTATAATTTCACAATTTTATCGTGGATAAGCACCTGGTAATCATTACCACAATTTATAGTGCTCATAATTTCACAGTGGACGTCAACCCGTAACTGCTTAAAAAAATGTATTAACTGCTTAACTGCTTATAATTTCAACGGGTGGCTCTTAATTTATTATGCTTATAATTTCACGGTGGAGGTCAACCGGTAATTGCTTAACTGCTTCTAATTTCACGGTGGATATCAACATGTTTTTCCTTTTGGCAAATTTTTTCACGGTCACCCAACATTATCGAATCGTATTGAAACTTCCGTACTAATCGGCGAATCGAATCGTATTATCGAATTTTCGTATTATTTTTCCCAATTCGGCCGAACTTGGTAACTATGGTTTGAAATTCAAAACCGAAAAAATTTCAGCAATATACATCTTTCTAATACTAGAATATATTATCTTTTCAATATTTAAAAATATTAAATAGAAGAGAAGTTCTTTAGAAAATGTTGCCAATGATAAATATTGAAAATAGAATTACATCTTAGAAATTATGTATTCATTTTTATATACAACTTTATCATATAATGCTCAATATAAACTGATTTTTGTACAAATTCCAAATTACAGTGAACAATATAGATTCCAAATTACCAAATACAAGTGTTTGGAATGTAGTAATATATTAAATACATGTAAACATTCTCTCAAAATATATAATTGTATTTTTAATTGTATTATTCATTTATCAAACTAAATTAAATTATACTTTCTCACCACTAACAATGAAATCTATTATTTTTAATTACTAATTCCTTATTAATATGATCTAACCAACTTTTATTTTATAGTACAAAATATCAATATTACAATTTAATATATAAAAATCTAGTGATATTATAACCCATAATATTATGAGTCGTAAACTATTATTGAATTAGTCAACTCATAGATTATTAATAAATTAATTAACACCCATGATTACTTTCAAAAACTTTTATATAACTATAAAGATTCAAATAACTTTACCCCTAACATATATATACCAGCTCATGGATCCGAAACACGGTTTATAAAGGAGGTGGGGGACTAGAAATTATTTATTTTATGTGAATCTATTGATATCAATATCGAATTCTTAACTGTCGTATTAAACCACAAACCGAATCGAATACCTGAATTTCTAATTTGTTTTGCTACAGAGTAGCGAGGGAGGGGAGTTCTTTCCAAAGGAACAACTTATGGGGTGAATATCTATTGATGTGTTAGTTGAACAATATCATTTACGATATAAATTTCCAAACAAATAATATAATTTACCTGAAATCTTGTGCTAGTACATTACATCAAGATATCAAGATGCGTTAACTATTGGGTGAGTCATTAGAAAAGATTGATGGTTGAGGGCTATGATTGTCTTTACTAAATTCTAGCTTAAGAAGTTTTCTTTTCTTTATTTTTTTGAATTATTGTGTAAAAAATGCATTCAAAAATTGAGTTTTTAATAAGAGTTTTACTAAAATATTATATAAGATAAGGATTTTTTTTTACATGACTTGCAAGTTGAGCATGTGTTTAAATTAGGGGATTTTGAATCTGGGTCACTATTGAAAAGAAGGTGATTTGAAACCAATTAAATTAGCAGTATAGGGCTCTAAAGTGAAAGACAAGAGATAGCCTTTGATCCATTTATGTGTAATTTGATCACTACACTTTTCACTGTAATCTCTCACGGTACAAACACACATTCGACCACTATCATAACGTTTCAATGTGGCTTCATCCTACGCTTTCATTATAATTGAACCTCGTCTAATGGTGAAAAGTATATTTATTTCTACAAATAGATATAACTACTATGGGTGGTATTGAATAATATCTAGATATCAATATTTAATTTCACTTTCAAAGACATCATAGACTTCACATAGTCAACGTACTCAAAAATGAATTCCTACTAGGAAAATAAGAACTTAATGTTACCCTCAATCTAATCCTATCACACAATATCAATTAATCAATATTTTGTGTTCAAAAAATATTCTAAAACAAAAATCATCGCAGTTGTCTTGAACATTAAGAAAGGAATACATCACCGCAACTACTATGGAATGTATCAACAACAACATTCTTTTATCCCAAGATTTATTCACATTTGACATTTATATGGATAGAAAGGACAGATGGAGTAAATCATCATGTAGTAGTGTGAATATGTCTCCAAACAAAATTATATATATGCAATTATTAATTGCACAAGATATAGGATAGTGAATGGCATAATCTTGAGTATGGCTCTCCTACATCGAGGTAGGATCATTCCATTTCTTTGAACAAATAATATGGACTATGCTAATATTCCCACTCAATTTCGTCTCTATAACATAAAAAAGTGGCGAACTCACTTGGAAGAAATATTTGGAATATATGATGGAAGGAGTGGACAACCCTAAAATGTAGCATACAAAACCTATCTTAGTATACGACATGGAAAATATAAAGGATTAATGTTAATGTTGACACCTAATCCTTGGGATTGGGTGAATATGTGTAAATTAATGTAAGTAGAAAATAAGGAGAGTTGGAATATGAAGAGACACTCAGAGATGAAGCCCAAGAGTCTCTCACTCCATGTATGTATCTATGATCAGCCTTAATGAAAAATTACAATTAAGTTTGAGGAGTTATCTCCTGGCCTGAGATGGTATCAGAGCTAGAACCATTTTTGGCTTCCCTCTTTTCCCTTGTAATTCCCTCCTACCCATGTTCTGAATGTTTTTTTAGAACTATCACCTCTATCGTTCAACATAAAAAAAAAATGTTTGTTGCCTCCTCATTGGATTTTATTGGGTCATCTTCGCTGTTTTGGGAGACTAGTGAGTAAGAATTACTGGTTGATGTGAATTGGCGTGCTTCTTGAAGGTGTTGTGTGACTCTTGTTCAAGATTAAATGGAGTTTGTGTGTGGTAAGCCTGTTTAGAAGCCTGTCTGTTCGATGGTTGATGAATGAATGATAGTGTTATATGCAATCTTTTTCCTGAGAAGTGAAATTAGTTTTTTTTCCTGTGTTAATTAAAAAAAACGGGCTTCACTATAGCATAGAGTGACTGTGTTAAGTTTCTTTGAAAAAATCCATCAAGGCACCATACCTCCTCCTCCAACATTCATCCCTCTGCATTACCACACTCCCCTCATCGCAGTATTAAAAACTGGCATAGGTGATATCACTCTCCATATAATAGTTCATACAACTCTCCATATCACATGCTACTACGCTACAAAATAATATCATTCTCTTCATATATCCCCACTGGTTTCTCATATCCTGCACACCATTATCATACCACTCTCCATAGTCACATATACCTCTCACGCTACTGTTACGTTGAATTATCATACCTTGGTTAGTTCCCACCTATGTATACTTAAGTCCAAAGTCTTGAGTCCCCTTCAAGTACTTTAGAACTCTTTTTGCAACAAACCAATTTCCCTCACAAGGCTTCTGCATAAACCTGGAGAGGATTCCAACAACAAATGAAATGCATGGTCTAGTAGTAGTTAGATAGTTGAGACTTCCTACAAGTTGTCTATACTTTGTTGCATCCACAAATCGTTTTCCTTCAGTGGATGTGAGCTTTAAGTTATGTTTCATTGGAGTAGTCAAAGGATTGCACTCATCCATTTCAAAATTGTTCAACAGATCTCCAATGTAATTTTTCTAAGAGAGGAATATAAACTTCATATGTTGAGTTACTTCAATACCAAGACATTAGTGAACATACTCCATGTATATCATTTCAAAAGCATTCCTCAATTCCCTCTTTATGGATTCAATATAGCTCTCATGGTTCCCTGTCATCAAAAGATCATCTACATACACCACAAGGTATACAATTGTTTTTCCAACTTCTTGACAAACAAAGTTGCATCATCAAGATCATAATGTTTGAAGTTGATAAACTGGCTTCCAAGTGCCATTCTTTATCAAGGCATCATACTCTTTCTACATCTCTTCTTTCCATTCACCACGAGAAGAGGCTTATTTGAAGGAAGTTGGTTCAAAATATGTAGACAAATTTAATTCACAATAATAAGAAACATCCATATCAATAAGTGAATAAGAATCGTTTACATCACCTCCATTTTTCCTGGTTGAATTTCTTATTCTTGTCTTTCCAACCTCATCACGATGAACAATTTCAAGTATCTTTGTCATCCATTTCAGAGGACCTTTCTGAGATGGCCCAGGCTTCCTAGTTGACTGTGTTGGGGCTAAATCAAGATTGAGTCTCCCAAATCACATCATTCAAAGTGTCATCAGTTGTTGGAGCTTCATGTGGGGGAGAGAGTGCTTCAGAAGAAGATTCCACAGATTGATCCTGTATAGGAATCCCACCTTCAAGATATGGAATTGCATTATCAAATTCTTGAAAGGACTTGGCATGTCTAAATCTATCTAAGTGATCAAGCTCATGCTCAAAAACATTGTCATCATTGCAAGATTCAAGAAATATCGCATCTCCCGACACTACAAAATTTTTATTAACTTCCTCATAGAGACAATATGCCTTGGAGGTATTTGAATACCCCAATGTTACAGCTCCATTTGGGCACATCAACCCTGACTTACAGATCAATACTATTAGGGCCCATCAATCCTTAATTCAGTTGTTACATGCCCTAAATGAAGTCAACCATCAGAATGCCTCCTTCCCAAGAGATTCCATTGTTGAAATCACCCAAAAACTACCTCTAAGAAGATCACCTCAGGCAAACCTTTATCAGGGTGCGCTGCAGTGTAGCCTCATACATTGCCAGGGTGAATTGCAGCGCACTTGAGCCCTCTTTGGCCTGCGCTAGGCGAATTTGAGTGAAATATGCAATTGGGTTTCAAATATTCTTATCCATAGGATACCTCCAGAAGTTTTCCAAGGTTATCCACTCCTTTGGGCTCGAATTTGGATGAGCGAGGGAGTTAAGGAACATCAATCCCTTTATCCCTTCCTCCATGGAACTAAATCCTAAGTTTGGGAGGGCATTCATTATCACCATTTATGGCATAACTTCCTTCATTCACCTATAAAAAGACCACTCATCTAAGTGATCAGGGGCTGGAAATCATTGAATTATAGGGAGATGCTGTTAGTATGAGACTTGAGCTAGTTTCAAGTATTGTAATGATGTCAAAATGTCTTGCTTATTATGAGGAGAGGATGGGATTGAACTGGAGGAGTGACACTGAATCAAGCAAATTGGGTTGTAACTCTTCTTTTTACTAATAACGTGTTCAAAGCTTTTTCCATATGTTTGTATTGTTCATTGATGCTTTCATATGTGTATTATTCACTTGATTCCATTTTATGTTTAATCAATAGATCATTATCATATGTTTTGATCAATTTTTGTCTTTTGTCTGTGTGCAGGTACTTTTCAAGCAGATTAAGTACGGAAAAGAGTGATAGAATTGGTCAAGGAAGATAAGGAGTAACCAAAAGCTTCAAGTAGTCTTCTGTACTATCTTATTTAATCTATTGGTTATAGAAAAAGTAGATAATTCTTTTCACTGTTGTTCTAGACTTAGCTACTAGTCTAGGGGTTTAAGCATTTATTCGTAGACACTAAGACTTCCCAAAACAAATTGGTGACTTTATTGGGGAGTGATTATCCATCTCAGTAGCTTATCATCCTCTTAAGACATTTCTACATACTGTAATTATGGTCTTTGATTGAATTTTAGTCTTATCTCATTGAAAATTGAGTCAAAACTGTGTCAAATTTCCTTCAAAAATGGCTTACTATCACCAGTGCAACCCAATGAAGGACACATTGTGCTACAATGCGCTTCCCACATAGAGCCAGTGCACTGAAGCACATTGTCTCTCACTGCAGCTTGTGTTGATCCCTTGAGGGTCAATTTCCCATCTAGGAGCTAAATTTTTTTGCCAATTTTCTCTTGTTTGCATGATTTGTTGAATGTCAATGATGTCTTGTCTCTAAAAATAGTTTTTCATCTCCTTGCCTAGCCCTACATAGACAAGGATTGATAAATGTTTCGTATGTATTTTCTTTGTCATTTTCAATCTATAGTCGAAATTTAGTTGTTTGGTTGATTAATCTTTGTCGAAAGAAAGTTTCATAAAATCGTCTTTTCCTTCAAAAATTTATTTGTCGTAAAGTATTCATTCATGAAAGATCATGTTATGAAACCAGCTCAAGAAAAGATAAAAAAGATAGATCAATGCCTTAGAATTCAACCTCTTCGAGGGGGCAACCTCCTTTACATTACATAAATGAACAATTCTTGGATGATTCAAATGACAAAACCTCCTTTCTATATATAGGAGTCTAAGGAGTCTCAATATAATCCAGCCGACCTAACAATAATAATATAAAGCCACAAAAATAACAATAGAGGGATTATGGGGCACAGTAATAACAATATGGGGGCAATAGGGGCTCAACAATATTAATAAGGGGTATAACTACAATAGTAATGGGGTAATCACTAGTATTATGGGGACCCAACATGCCCCTCTCCTTCAAAAAAGTGTTGTCCTCAATGCTTGAGTAGTTATGGATACTTCTGCATAAAATTCTCATCCTCCCATGTGGAATGTTCAGCGGGTAAGTTCTTCCACTTGATAGGATACTCTGAAATTGATCGATTTCGTAGCTTCGAGTTCTTGTTTATGTGACTGCTTCCAGTTCCAATATAAATTTTCCTTCCTCGTCAAGTTCTGGCAATATTGTTTGAACTGGGAGCTTGTCACCTATAACTTTATTTAAACATGAAACATGGAAAACTAGGTGCAATCGAGAAGCTGCAGGAAGCTCCAATTTGTATGCCATAGTACCAATCTTTTGCAACACCTTGTATGGACCATAATACTTTGGTGATAATTTATTATCCTTCTTAGCTTGCTTGAGGGACTTTTGCTTATATGGTTTTAGCCGTAGGAATACCCAATCACCTACATCAAAACTTCTTTCACTACGATGTTGATCTGCCTGTTGTTTCATTCTATTATGTGCCAACACGAGGTTATCCTTTAAGAGTTGGAGGACATGTTGTTGTTGTTCAATGTGATGTTCCACTGCCTGAACCTTATAATTTTCTCTTAAATATGATGTGATGGATGGTGGTTGATACCCATAAAGTTCCATAAATGGGGTCATTTTTGTTGTTGCATGGAATGAAGTGTTATACCACCATTCAGCCAGAGGCAACCATTTGGCCCATTGCGTCTGTTTATCAGATACAAAGCAACGAAGATATCCTTCCAAACATTTGTTTACTATCTCATTTTTCCCATCAGATTGAGGATGATAAGATGAGCTATGAGCTAAATGAGTACCAAGACAAGAAAATAATTCTGTCCAAAAATTTCCAGTGAAAATGGGATCTCTGTCACTTACAATAATCTTTGGGTTTCCATGTAGCTTTTGAATTATTTCCATAAATGCAGTAGAAACTGTACTGGCTTTAAATGGATGTGATAATGCACAAAAGTGTGCATACTTGGTAAGTCTGTCAATTACCACCATGATGACACTCTTTCCCTCAGACTTGGGTAAACCTATGATAAAATCCATTGAAACCTCCTCCCAATGTTGGCTTGGAATGGATAAAGGTTGTAATAGATCCGGTGTCTTAATTGTTTCAACTTTATTTTGTTGGCAAACCAAACATTCTGCCACAAACTTTTGAATATCTGATTTAAAGCCATCCCAAAAAAATTCCTTCTTAACCCTGTGGTAAGTTTTTAAAAATCCTGAGTGCCCTCCTAAGGGAGAAGTGTGCAATTCCATAAGAATCTTTTGTTTTAGCTGGGAATTCTTACAGAGGTATAAGCGATCTTTGTACCATAACGAATCATTTTTCCAGCTAAATGTATCAGACGTACTGGAATCTTGTTGTAACTTTCGAATAAGTGCCCACACTTCTTCGTCATTCTTCCACTCCTCCCTTGCTTCATTTATCCAATCTGGTTGGATAATAGAAATGGCGCACAACAATGCTTCCACATCCTCATCCTTTCTTGAGAGTGCATCTGCCACCACATTTTGCTTCCCTTTTTTGTAGATGATTTCAAAGTCATAACCCAACATCTTTGTGACCCACTTTTGTTGCTCTTCAGAGGATAATCTTTGTTCTAAAAAGTATTTAAGGCTATCATGATCCCTTTTTACCTTGAAGTGTCTTCCCATTAGGTAGGGTCGCCATTTCTTAAGTGCATGGAGTATTGCCAACATTTCCTTCTCATAAATAGCTTTGCTTAAAAACTTTCCCTTGATTGGACGACTTTCAAAAGCAATGGGTCTTTCATCTTGCATTAGAACAACACCAATTCCATTTCCTGAAGCATCACATTCCACAATAAAGGTTTTTGTGAAGTCCGGTGTAGCTAAGACTGGTGCTTGGCACATTGCCTCTTTAAGATGTTCAAAGGCCTTTGTTGCTTCCGGAGTCCATGAAAGTGCATCTTTCATCAATAATGTTGTTAGAGGTGCTGCTATTCTACCATAATTCTTAACAAACTTGCGATAATACCCTGTCAGCCCGAGAAATCGTCGCAGATGCTTTATGGATGTGGGGATTTTCCATTCCATTGCTAGGGTCTACCTTAAGTCCTTCATGAGATATAATGTGACCCAGATATTCCACCTCCTGGACTCCAAAGAAACATTTGGATCTTTTTGCATATAATTGTTTCTCCTCCAATAGTTGTAGCACTTTGTCAACATGTTCAACATCATCCTTCCAAGACTTGCTGTAGATTAGTATATCATCAAAAAATACTAGCACAAATTTTCTAAGGAATGGTTTGAAAATTGAATTCATTTAACCTTGAAATGTTGAAGGTGCATTGGTAAGGCCAAAAGGCATGACCAAGAATTCATAATGACCCTCATGAGTTCTAAATGTTGTTTTCGGAATGTCTTCAATCTTCATTCTGATTTGATGATATCCTGAACGAAGATCCAACTTGGTGAAGTAAAATGATCCATGCAATTCATCCAGTAATTCATCAATGACAGGAATGGGGAACTTATCTTTAATAGTGAGCTTGTTGAGCTCCCTATAATCCAGACACATGCGCCATGATCCATCCTTCTTGTGCACCAATACTACTGGAGGAGAGAAAGAACTTTGACTCGATTGAATTATACCAACCTCTAGCATTTCTGCAACCATACGTTCAATTTCACTCTTTTGGACATAGGGATATCTGTACGGCCTGATGTTTGGAGGAACACTTCCTAGAATCAGATGAATAGCATGATCATGATCATGCATAGGTGGGAGACCTTTGGGAGTCTCAAATACCTTGGAATGATTGTCCAGGACTTTTTGGAAATCTGGAGAAATAGATGATTCCAATGTGGAAACATCTAGCGAACATAATTGTGCAATTACACCTCTTTCCTCCTTTTTTAGAAGCTGTCATACCATTAGAGCTTATTATCTTTCTTGGTTTCCCTGCAATACCCCTTAATTCAACTTCCTTTCCTTCCATAGAAAATTTGATGAAAATTTCTTGAAACTTAAAAGCTATTGTACCCAAGGATTGTAGCCATTGGACTCCTAGTACAACATCAGCACCTCCCATTTGAATGGAAATCATTGGGCTAGTCAATACATATTCTCCCATGGATTGCTTGATATTATGGCACTTTCGAGAGAAATTTATTGTTCCTCCATTTGCAATCATCACTTGACACTCTGGTGCTGGATATAGGAAGCAATTAAATTCTTTTTCTACCTTACAATGAATAAAATTGTGGGTGCTTCCTGAATCAATCAACACTATTACCTTTTTCTTCTTGATTTGTCCTTCTATCTTGATGGTTTGAGGAGTGGTAATTCCCGCCAATGCATTACAAGATATGGTCAGATTTATTTGTTCTTCATCTAGGCTTTCTTCCTGGAGTATATCCTCTTCTTTTGACCTTTCTTGCTCCTTTTCTTCTTCCTCTTCACAATCTATGTAGAATAATTTCTTCTCAGCACACTTATGACCTTTAGTGTATTTGCTATCACAACTGTAACAAATCCATTTTGCTCTTTTTTCTTCCAATTGTTGTGGTGTCAACCTTATACGTTGTGGAAGACTAGGGGCAACAACACTTCCATCTTTATAGTTGTGAGTGGTATGCTTCCTGGTTGCCATAATTTTGCTTTCCATTTTTCTTGCTAACCTGAATGCCTTCTCTAATGAATCAAGTTCCCAAAGGTGAACATCATGTTTGATATTATGCTTTAAAGACCCTATGAACACATCAATCCTATGATCCTCTGGAATATCTTATACCCTTATGTTCAATTTTTGGAACTCCTTAATGTGCTCCATTATTGAACCCTTTTGTTTGAGACTTATCAATTGGCTAAAAAAAGTGTTGCTTTTTGTATCCTCATAATGTGCTATCAATTCTTCCGTAAAAATTGCCCAAGTGATAAATTGTTTACGAGAGCAAAGCCATTGATACCATACAAACTGATTTGGTTCCAAATATAAAGTTGCCATACGTACCTTTTGTGTGTTTTGCACATTATTGACATCGAAGAATTGCTCCATCTGTAATATCCATGTTGTGGGATCCTTGCCATCAAACTTCCTCATATCGATTTTTGGAATATGGTGGGTCTTCGATCCAACATTAGATTCTATGGAATCATGTTTAACATTTCTTTTGTTCTCATCATGAGTTTCCTTTACTAACCTTTCACCATTAGTGACCCTTTCTTGTAGCAACTTCTTCAATTCTTCCATGTCTGTCTTCAAATCTATCTTCAAATCATCCATCTTAGCTTCTAAGCCTTTACTTAAACCATCCATCTTAGCTTCTACATCTTTCTTTAAACCATCCATCTTAGATTTTGTTCCTTTTTGTGCAAGTGACACTTGTTGCACTTGGTCTCGTAATTTTGCTATATCATGTTGCATTTCTTCCTCTTCTTCGTAATTCATGCTATAGATTTCAGGTTGCTTACTAGGTGTTTGCATTTTCTTTCCTCGAGGAATCAATTACCAATAACAATGCTTTACTATGCCCTTTGATTTCCTTCAAACCAAGCTTACGCAAAAATTTAAAAAAAAACTACACACCTTTTTTCACTTTGTAGAATCCTGATATTGAATCTGATGTATCTCTATAATTTCGAATCATCCAGTTCTAAAATTGTGACCTTTAGTAGCCTTCTGTGTCCTCTTTCTGATGCCACTAGTCTGATCCAAATTGGATTCTCCAAGAAAGAGTTATGCACAATATCCCACAGCGACCTGATTGTAGACTAGTTCAGTAGAGCGAACTTGTATGAAGTGCCACGTGTCACTGTTTCTACCTTTGACTCTGAAAAATATATACAAGAAAAATAAAGTCCATCCTCTTTCTGTACCTTCTTGCGAAATTTCAATCCGATGCTCAGAAAGAAAGTTATGATGATTTTCCCTAGGTCACCTGTTTGGAATGTAATTCAGGAGTCTGCAAAAAGACCAACTTCCTTAGATCATATCTCCACAAATATAGCGTGAAAAGCTCTGAAATTCGGACCCAAGGTTCGGCGTGATATTTTCTCAAATGGGTTTTTTTTCATCTTCTGAAACGTTGCAGAAAAAAAGTTATAGCGAAAATGCCACGATGACCTGTTTGGAGCAGCGAAACCCTAGAATCCAAAGCTCTGATACCAAATGTTATGAAACTAGCTCAAGAAAAGATAGAAAAGATAGACCAACGCCTTAGAATTCAACCTCTTCTAGGGGGCAACCTCCTTTACATTACATAAATGAACAATTCTTGGATGATTAAAATGACATAACCTCCTTTATATATATAGGAGTCTAAGGAGTCACAATATAATCCAGCTGACCTAACAATAGTAATATAAAGCCACAAAAATAACAATAGAGGGATTCTATGGGGCACAGTAATAACAATATGGGGGTAGTAGGGGCACAACAGTATTAATAAGGGGTATAACTACAATAGTAACGGGGTAATCACTACTATTATGGGGACTGAACAGATCAATTGATTGATGTGTGCATATGATTAGTATTTTCATTGAAAGTGTCGTAACTCCTCATTTATTTGAAAATGAAAGTGTTGTGAAGTATTCCTTTCCTTGAAAAGAAATTGTCGCAAAATTTTCATTTTTATGAAAAGATTTTATTGATTGATTATGCATTAGTTTTCCTTTTTGTTCATTCACATTAAGGGAAATAAAAAATAAATACATGCATGCTGCATTGAAAAAGTTTGTATGTGCTGATAGGAACAGTGTAGGGAATTTGAATTTAGCTTGTGCTCTTTGCTCTTTGATCAAAAGGAATCTAATTGATCTGTCCCTAAGTAGCTAGGATTTTCATCGTTAAATTGAAGGGAAAAAATGCTTATCATGATAGTTGCATTCCTAGGAATTTTAGAATACATCACATGGTGAACTTGAAAGGAAAATTCCTAAGCAAGATCAACTTAAAATAAACATCAATTTACCTAATGGAGCATTGTCCTTAATGAGAAAATTTAGTGGTTCTAGGCTAGAGACGTTTCCAACATCGTAAAACAAAGCGCTTGTTGCTAACTTTTCTACAATACATCCATAGTGTGATACCTCATTCCACATACGTGAGTATATCGTAGCTCGTCCGCATACTTTTGGGTATATAGGATGGTGTTACAGTATGTAAAGTATATGGGAATACTCTCATTGTGCAGTTTTGCATTAGACAATGCTTATATAGACTGGGCCTCCACGTACCTTCGGGTATATATGGAAGGACAAATTTAGGTTGCTATCCATCCTTAAGTAACCGAGTCGGTCGCCTTGTAAACTGTGATACACCGAACACAACGTTCGGGGAGATTGCCTGCCTATACTTCTTGGTTCTCCACAAGGTATTCTGCAGTTCAAAGTTGCTTGGTAAACCTTTTGCCTAGTATACCCATTTTTGCTTATTTCTTTTTTGATAATAAAATTAATCAGCAATCGTGGAGGAACATCAACCCGTACCCCGTCATTCATTGAGAATAGCGAGAAAACTACCTTTGCCTCCTGAAGCGACACCAATTCAGGTAAAGCAGTCTCGCTTAACTATGTCTAGTACATCAAGAACTCCTAGTTCTTCATCTGAGTTACCTGAATCATCTATTTCGGTAAGTACAGAGACTCCATTTACTCCAACTATTTCTGTTGCATCTGCTTCTGAAGAAGAAGGTTCACAATTAGCTGAGGACATTAACACTGATCCTAGTGAAACAGTAACCAAAGTTGTTCACAAACAAGTTGATCCTCAACTTGAAATTGCTCAACAAGAAAGTACTTCTAAATTTGAATCAGTTCAACTAGAAGTTAATCTAAAATCTATCCCAGTTCAAATAGAAGTTACATCTGAACCTGAAATTGTTTAGGAACCTCTTTCTGAAACTGTTGTTCATTTACCTGAACATTTGGACTTCGAATTTGAACATTCAGAATATGTTACTTTACCGAAAGATGATCAATCGGTTACCCCTCAGACACCAATAACTATTGAAACTTCAACTTCCTCAACACCAGAAATCTTTTATGGACTTGACGGTGGAGTTCTTCCACCAAGTTTAATTGCTATAGGGGAGGAATTGGAAGATGATTCCACACCTGGAACCCCGTTTCACTTTGGAACTGAGCTTTATCTTTACCCTAATACTCCTGATTTTTTTACTTCATTTGATCCTGCTTCTTTTCAAGTACCCACTGATTCTTTAGGACAACTTTTGAGTTAGTTACTATGGCTGAACAACCTTCAACATCTTGGACTGTATCATCTAATGTTGTTGTAATAGAATCTTCTGTTATAACCTCTTTGATGTTTTCTACCACACCTAAGTCGCACCTGTATGGTGAATCGTCCATCCCGGTTAGTTACCAATCATTATCTGGAACCCACTCAGGCGTTGCTTCTATACCATGGTCATCACCATGTCCTCAATTGGAAGTTTACCTGGTTCATCTCTAATGGGATCCCAACAGTTTGATCCTGCATATTAGTATCAAGCTGGGAAATCTGGTCAAAAAAGACCTATGTATCCATTAAATACTAGATTGCCACCATATGGAGAGCAATATGCTTATTCACCGTATCCTCCTTATTCCGGGGGACTACCATATGATAATATCCCACAGTATTCAGGTCAATTTGGAATTAGAGTTTGTCAATGGAAACAAACAATGCTAGTTCAACCAAGGCTTGTGTATCCAACACAACCAATGCAAACTGTGTCAGTTATTCCCACTACACCTGTTGTTACTACTATAGCACAGTCACAATTTCAAACTTATGTATCTAAATCGGTACAAACTAGTCCTTCTACCTTCCAATCATAAGTCTCAAGTCAAGAAGTTCAAGTTCCTCAAGTTTGTGTACAACAACCACTTGTTTTTGGAGTTCAGCAACAACCTCAGGTTAGTATACCCTTATCAAGACTGACCTAAGCTTACACTGGTATAGTTTATTCAAAACCTAGGCAACCTTTCATTGCTAGACAATAACAACCATTAAATCAACAACAACAGTTGATTCAACAACCGTCGCAGCCTCAATTTCAACAACCCTAATTCCATCAATTCCAACCCGAGTTTGGACTTGATCCACAGGCTCAACCTAGTTATCAACAACCATTGTAGTTTTCCTCAATAACCATACTAAGTTTATCAAATGTAGATTCCCTATGTCGGTATGCTCAAGCAATTCCATCATATCTCGGGTATGCTCAACCTGACTTGAATCGACAGTTGTCATTTGTAGCAACTTTAGAATTACCATATTTAAATCAGCTCACTAATTATCCAATCTTATATGCATCTTTGTGGCTGGTAATTCCGTATAAGTTACCATATGGAATTCCAAAATTTAACAAAAATCCTGGAGACGACCCATCAAATCATGTTATGACCTTTCATTTGTGGTGTTCATCTAACTCCTTAAATGATGATTCGGTCAGACTTCGTCTTTTCCAAAGAAAACTTACTGGACCAGCTACTAAATGGTACATTGAATTACCTAGAGCTTCTTTCGATAATTTCACCACTTTAGCCACTACATTTTTTACCCACTTCTAGTTACCTATCAAATACGAGACTAGAAAAGAACTCTTAACCAACTTTAAATAGACTACTGTTACCCATATATCAGATCATATTCATGAGTGGCGGTGTCGTGATCGAATGGTTAAGACATATGTTCCCGATCAACTTTTAGCTGAGTGGTTCATAAAATCGTTATTGCCATCAATCACCGAGGATGTGGCAAAAGGTGGAGTTGTCACAGAAGAGCAAGTTATTACTCGTGCCCAATACTTGGATTTGATTTACACACAATCTGGCATGCTTTATGATAAGATTCCCAATGTGCCTCGACTAGCTTTCACTGTTCCCCCTCCTTAATTGAGTAAGGACTCTCATGCCGACGACAGTGTGATTGATTCTTCAAGCACACAAATAGTAGGAAGACCATCAGGTCAAACCTTTGTTCTTTCCAATCAAACTACCAATGCATTAGAAAATACACTTTCCTTTGAGATTAATGCCGTGTCATATGACAAAGGCAAAAATCCAAAGCAACCAGGGAGCAAGAAAAAAGGGAAAAACAAAAAGAAACAAGAAAATTCCCCTCTAGAGAAATCATCTAATTCTTCTGCTTCAGCAAAGAAACCTCGTTATCCATGTTTGATATGTAATGATGAGCATTTTACAAGAGATTTTCGACATCGCTCTGAGGTCTCTAAACATTTAAAGACTTCAAACACATCGGTAGTGTTGATTGATCTGTTTCCAACCCCGGAGACACATTTGGTTGCAACAGACCATGCTTCCACATCCCAAGTACTTATGTTATCCATCAAAAAGCCACAAAACAAAGTCTTAGTGTCACCAAGAAACAAAGATTATGGAAATCTATCGTCATTGAATAATCAGGCCACTGATCAACCTAATTCTTCAAATTTGACTTCATCTAGAGTTGTTCCACCCATTGTACCTGAATTGACAATAAAACCACCAAAGAGAGTTGTGCATAAATAGACATTCAACCCTTGGGCTTGAGCGACTCAAAATTATAACATAGTGGAACATCTTTCTCAATCACCTTCGACTATGTCAATACTCTAGGTGTTGCAAAACTGTCCCTCCCAATGGCAGGCTTTACTATTAGAAATAGGTGAAATAGATCCTACAGATTCAAATCTTGTGGTTTTTAATCATGGGGGATATTCACCACAATTACCAGCGCAATTAGCTTTCCTAATCCAAGTAAAATCTCTCAATAAGAATGTTCACTAAACTATTATTGATGAGGGTGCATCTACTTGCATTATATCCATGAGCTACTGGAAAACACTTGGTTCACTACCATTGTCACAATCACCAACTATGTTAAAAGATTTTGATGGAAGAACATATACTCCATGTAGGATTTTGAGTAACCTGCAAATCGAAATTGGTGGCAAAACGGTTACTGTTGAAGTTGAGGTAGTTGATAGACCCCTCAATTACAATATTTTACTGGGAAGGCCTTGGGTATATGCTATGGTTTTTGTGGTTTCCATGTACTTTTGTACTATTTCGTTCCCTTTTAAGGGTGGAATCATAGTCATTGATCATATAGCCTTCTTTGCCAATAGTTCATAGGCTACGGGAAGCATTATGTTCGTAAATGGACCCCCGCTGTCACTTTAAAGTGTTGGAGTAGGTCTCTTGAAATATCCTTCCCTAATGGGTACTTTTACCCTCCCGTCACCATCTGATTTGGTAGAAGTGGCAAGAGTAGAGACTTGTAACATGATTTGCTGCACCTCATTTGATTTAAGGAGGATAACCAACCAAGTTGAAGTTGATAGTAATAATGAGGTGATGTCATTAAGCCCCATTGAATCATCATAGCAATCAATCTTCTGGGCTTATGCGGCAAACCCGAATCCACACTGAACAATTGTATGGGTAGATAGGTCATTAGAATATGGTATCTCTTCGAATCCTTTCTCAAGTATACATTCTACGAATGAAGGAATCATCCAATCAATGATGATAGGAGAGGAATCGTGGGAATATTATCATCATCGTTCCCATCTTCTAGATGACATCCAAGACTATTCAAATGAGTTAAACAACCCATCAATCATTGATTTCCTGTCGAATTCTGTTAGAGTAGATATTGTAGATTCTAAGAGTAGTTTGTCAAACATAGAAGAAATGATTTCTATAAACATTTTGACCAGGGCTAACATTTTAAAAAACATTCATGTCAGCAAATCTTGTTCTCCATTGGAACTTGATAATTACCACGCTCTCTTTCATGAATTTAGAGATATTTTTGCATGGTCTTACGAGGAGATGCCAGGAACTGACTCAAGCATTGTTGAACATGAAGTTACAATGTACCCTATTGTCAAACTAGTACGACAACAACTTCGACCTGTTCATCCAAAGAAAACCATGGCCATTAAAGAAGAGGTTGAAAAACTTTTGCGTGCTAGCTTCATTTTCCCTATACCTCTTATTGATTGGGTATCTGACATTGTTCCAGTTATGAAAAAACAAGGGACAATTCGAGTGTGCATTGATTATAGGGATGTAAATCAAGCATGTCCAAAAGACAATTATCCTACAACCTTTATCGACTAGATTATTGACGAATGTGCCAGATATGAAATCTTCTCATTCATGGATGGATTTTTTGGCCACAATCAAATCAATATCCACCCACAGGACCAATCTAAACCATCTTTTATCTGTCCGTGGGGCAAATTCACCTATCAAAAGTTACCTTTTGGTTTGAAGAATGCAGGGGCTACATTTTAGAGGGCAATGAATTATGCCTTCCATGACATCAAGCACATTGTTCAACCTTATCTTGATGATTTCCCTGCTCATTCACAAAAGCTAACTGATCACTCGCAATATTTGAGAGAAATATTTTTACAGTGTCGACACTACAAGGTACGACTCAATACACACAAGGGTGTGTTTTGTCTCGGCTCTGGTCAACTGCTTGGATTCATGGTCTCAAAAGATGGAATTTGGCTTAATCCAATTTAAGGTTCAGGCAATCCTTGACTTGCCTCCACCTTTAAACTTATTACAGTTACAGAGACTTCAAGGGAAGATAAACTTTCTGAGGAGGTTCATTCCAAACTATGATGAATTGGCTAAACACTTTACTCGTCTATTGAAGAAAGGGGCACCCTTACATTGGTATCAGGTTGCACAAGCTTCCTTTGATGCTCTTAAAGATTCCTTGATTAGAGCATCATTAATGTATACCCCAAACTATCAAAAAGACTATTACGTGTATCTCGTTGCTCCAGATACAACTATTGGCATGGTTTTAGTCCAAGAAGAAAGTGGAATTGAACATCTTATTTATTAGTTGAGTCGTAATCTCAACGATATAGAAAGTAAGTATTCCTATGTCGAAAAGTTAGCTTTGGGAGCCGTTCAAGCTGTGCAGAGATTTCGTCATTACATCCTCCTTCATAAAACTACTATTGTTTTGGATTGCAACCCTATGACATAAATTTTGTCACATCAATTGCTGGGGGGCAAATATTCGAAATGGATAGTTATTTTATAGGAGTTTGATTTGGAATTCATCAAATCTAAATCAAATAAATCTCCTGTTTTCGCCGAGTTACTTTGCGACCTTCCCTCATCCTCCAATGGTTCAACATCAGAAGCATCAATCTTGGATGAGTCTATGTTTCTTATCTCATCAAGTCATCCATGGTATGGAGATGTACTGGTCTATCTATAGACCTAAGTTCCAGCCTAATACCTCTCGCTCTAAACAGCGATACCAAGCCAAAGATTATCTAATCGTTGGTGATACGCTTTATCGTAGCGGTGTTGATATGATTTTATGTAGGTGTCTCAATCATGAGTAAGTCAAGAAAGCTTTGAATGAATGTCATTCAGGTGCCTGTGGTCGAAACTTATCTGGGTATGCTACTGTGCAGAGAATTCTCCGTGTTGGTTACTTCTGGCCAACCATATTCAAAGATTGCATTATTTCTATCAGAAGCTGTCATGCATGCCAGATATATGACCAAAAAACCAGATTACCACCTGCACCTTCGAATCTAGTCCTTGTTGTTGGCCCATTCACCGAATGGGGCATTGAATTTATGAGATGTAACCCCACCTTGGCCGGGGGACATGGGTATATTATAGTCGCCGTTGACTATTTTACCAAATGGGCCGAGGCGATGCCAACATTGAATAACAATGGTGAAACGGCTGCCTTATTTTTCTTCAAACATGTGGTTGCCAGTTTTGGTGTACTACAAGCCATAGTTACAAATCATGGATCACATTTTTGCAATCACATGATCACTGAGCTAATTTCCATGTTAGGATCATCAGATGATAGTTCTACTCCCTACTACCCGCAAGCTAATGGACTAGTTGAGGCCATAAAAAAAGTCCTTAAGCACATGTTGCATAGAATTATTGGAGTTCATAAAATAAATTGGCATTTAATCTTGTACTGGTCTCTATGGGCATATCGAACCTTAGTGAAAAATGTTACTAGATTCACACCCTTTCAGTTGGTGTATGGTTTGGAAGAAATCTTACCGATTCAATGTGAAATCTCGTCTCTCAAACTCACGATTGACCTACTACCTGACACTTCTGAAGAAGAAGTGCATTTCTTTGAGTTAATCCATCTAGATGAAACCCATCGTGATGTCGCATTGGCTAATGAAGCGCACCTCGTGTCTTCTCAAAAGGTGACCTACTCTTTCTTTACGATTAGGAATCTGATAAACTTGGAGCAGGAAAATTTGAACCACTATGGATGGGCCCTTATATTGTTCAGCGTATTTTGACGAAAGGTGCCTACGAGTTAGTGGACTATGATGGGATTCCATTGTCATAGCCCCGAAACGGGTTGCACCTTAAACGTTACTATGCTTAGTTAAGTGTAGTAAAAATCACTGTAGATATGCTTTGATTGAATGTGTGTGTGTGTTTCCTTTAGAGTTTTTATTTGGTTAAGTAATCCACTTTGCATTTGTTGCAGATGTTGAACTTTTTGGAACCATTTGTTGGTTACACCGATAGGGCTAATTGTAGTACAGAGAACCTATCCTCTGCAGCATGGGACATTTTCGCTCCAAGCGGCGAGTTAGTAAGTTTTAGAGGGATTTGTATTGGTCGATTGACGAACAATATCCCTGATTATAACACGTTGATTAACTTCCCTCTAATGCTATTTCATTTGGCATATGTCGAACCATCATTAGGCTAGACTCACAACTCGTTGTAGTACAACTTACCAGCATTTATACTGCCTGAAACTTAGCAATTTATCGCATGTTCCTTAGAGTTCATATTTTGGAAAGGTATTTTGAGTTTATTAAATATCAACATATTTCCATAAATCTAAACACATTAACTGATTCTCTAGCGAATTATGAGTTAAATAGACATTTGCAACATATGTAAAGTAAATATTTTCAATTCACATCATCAATTGAATAGGATTGTGATCCAGGTGGATATTGGTGGCCACCTGCCAAGTCCACCTGGACCCCCACCATTGTCTTCCTCAGCATTTTCAGTTTCCTTAATTGTAGCACAACTTACTATTTTTAGCAGTTTTTCGGGTCCTGAACTTCTGGAGCCATTTTGAGGCCCTAAACGACGTTTTTTGGGGAATCTGAGGGCAACATGGGTCCATGGAATGGACCAATGTTGCCGGTTCCAACGATGATAGTGCTCGGATAGATCTTTCTAACGAGCTATTGTATGCGTCAAACGGAGATCATATGCCAAAGTTACGACCCCGGGAAGTTGATGTACCAATTTACCCCAAACGGGGCCCACAGTTTGGCGTTTCATCTCCTAGGGTTAGGTTTTGGAATGTTAGGGGTTTTCCATTGTTTCTCAACAATAAATAGGCCTTCGAGCCTCATTGTAAGACAGTTCAGAGGCATGTAGCCATCACATCTCTTCTCAGAGATAAGCCACCATCGCCCTAGCTGGTTTCTTTCCATTTCTGGTTGTAAGCATATTTCAGTGTTTTCCATTAATGAAATGAAGTATTATTTCCACTGCATCTTCGTGTATATGGTTATCTCTGTAATTTGTTGCATTCCTGTTTAAATCCAGATCAGTGGTATCAGAGCGGTCTGCTTTTTCTCTATTTTTCTTTGCATGTCCCCAACAAGGTCGGGATATAAGGAGTTAGGGCTTGAACTGGTTGAACCTTTGCAAGACCACCCTCGCAAATCCCGACGGCCTCCCATGGCGGACGAGAAGAAAGACGAGGGGGCAGGAGATCCCATCAAAATCTTGCTCGAAGAAGCCCTCGAGCGACAACGGAACGCGATGATGGACAGCTTTGCCCAGATCCTTCAGTGGCTACCCAGAAGCAACGCATCGACTTCTAGAAGCTACTCTAGAAATGCCACACCCTTTAAGGTACAAGTTAATTTTGAAATCCCCATATTCGAGGGTCAGATAGACGCAGATGCCGTAGATAAATGGTTAAATCTGCTAGAGGGTTATTTTTCTGTTCATGAATTTTCGAGTAGAGAAAAGATTGTTTTTGCTCTTCTCAAAGCAGCCCCCCACGTCAAGGACTGGTGGGAAACCTACTGCGAGCAGAAGGATGAATGTACTGGCTCACTATTTTCAGCCGCACCCACCTGGGATTCGTTCTGGGATGCCATCAAGGAGCAGTACTACCCTGTTGGAAGCTATGAGGATGAATACATAAAGTGGACCACGCTGCGGCAGGGAAGGGACCAAGACATGCCAGAGTTCACCAATCTTTTCCATACCCTTCGCACAAAGTTGGGTATCAAGGATTCAGAGCAACATTTTATACTCAAATACCGTGGCTGCCTGCACAAGTACATCCAGGAAGAAATACAATTCCTAAACATCCCCTCGCTCGGCGCAGCATACCGATATGCCGTCAAGGTCGAGCAGAAGTTTAAGCAAAAGAAGAGAGACTTTGGATCTGCGAATCCAAAGCAGGGGAAAGGTGCCCCTAAACCACAGAACAAAGGACAAAGCCAAGGTGGGACAGCCCAAGACAACCAGCCGAAGCTGCAAGCAAAGAACAGCGCCGCGAAGTCGAGAAAAGACACTGGAAAATAGTGTGAGTTCCATAAGAGCTCCACTCACAACACAAGTGAATGTCGGGCCAAGCAGTCACTGGTGGCTGAGCTAAAGGTTTCATAATCAGATGCATGTTCCGACTCTGAGTCAGAACCTGATAAGGGTTATGAAAAAGGGAAGCAGATCATTGATGCGGATCCCAGTGCAACTGTTGCTACCGCAAAGATCCAGAAAAATGAACCCGAAGATCCAGAGGAGGAGGAGCGTCTCTTCCACTCCCAGATGTGGGTAAAGGGCTCCCTGATACAGTTCATTGTTGATAGCGGGAGTCAAAAGAACCTCATTTCGGCAGAGGTCGTGAAGCGGTTGGGCTTACCGACGACAGCACATCCACAACCATACACCATTGGGTGGCTTCACCAAGGACGAGATCTTCGCGTGAGCCAGCAGTGTCGCCTTCCATACAACATCAAGCCCTTCATGGATGAGGTATTGTGTGACATTGCTCCCCTTGAAGTTTGTGATGTATTACTAGGACAAACATACTTGTGGAAGCGACATGCTATGTATGAATCAAGGCCCCGTGCTATTATTATTACATTGGGAAATAAGTTGTTCAGGATACCAGAGGTAGCACCACCTGCCGCCATCTCTTTGATTACTGCAAAACAATGCAGTAAGATCATTTCCAAAACCAGGAAATTTGTTTTCCTGATGATACGCCCTCAAGGAAAGAAGAAGACAGTGGCCGCGGCCTCCAGACGGGGTCCCTCTGCATGACAACTACAGATGGACAAGATTGTGGAGGAGTACAAGGACATCTTCACCTCCCCCGCAGGGGTTCCTCTGCACTGTCAAGTCAAGCACTCCATCGATCTGACCCCAGGTGCGCCGCTACCCAATGGACCAATTTATTGGCGCTCCGTTCTAGAGAACAATGAAATCAAGAGGCAGATTCAGGAGCTCCTATAGAAAGGTCACATCCGTCCGAGTTCATCGCCCTGTGGGAGCCCGATCGTGTTGGTACAGAAGAAGGATGGGACGTGGAGACTCTGTATTGACTATCGGGCGTTGAACAAGATCACTGTCCGTAATAGGTACCCTATCCCGCAGATTTACGACCTCCTAGACCAACTAAAGCCGGCGAAATATTTCAGCAAGATCGATCTAAAGTCAGGATATCACCAGGTACCAATCGAACCCTCTGATGTGTGGAAGACTACCTTCAAATCCAAGGAGGGCCTCTTCGAATGGTTGGTCATGCCTTTTGGATTGACGAATGCTCCTGCAACCTTTATGAGGCTAATGGATGACATCTTGCAGCCATTCACCAACTCCTTTGTAGTAGTATACTTGGATGACATTCTGATCTTCAGCCAGAGTTGGGAAGAGCACCTCCACCACATCCGACAGGTTCTCCAAACACTGCGGCAACACAAGCTATGTGCCAATTTGGAGAAATGCACTTTTGGCATGACCCAGGTTCAGTATCTGGGATACATCGTTGATGAAAAGGGGGTGCATGTCGATCCAGCCAAGATCCAAGTCATTCAGGATTGGCCCTCTCCAACCACTCTAACAGAGCTCCGCAGCTTTCTAGGTCTTGCCAACTTCTACCGCAGGTTTGTGTTGGGGTTTTCTCATATTTCTTGGTCCTTGAGTCAAGTCACCAAGGGAGGGGTGAAAGCAAAATTCTTTTGGTCTGAATCTCAACAGAAGGCATTCATGGAGTTGAAGGATCGCCTCTGCACGGCACCAGTGCTCGTGTTACCAGATTTACAACAACCATTTGAGGTTGAGACAGATGCCTCTGACTATGCTATTGGGGCAGTCCTTACTCAACATGGACATCCAGTGGCATATCACAGTGAAACACTTTCAAACACAGTCCGGAAGTACCCCACTTATGATAAAGAGATGTATTTCATTGTACAGGCCTGCCGACAGTGGAAGCATTACATTTTGGGGAAGGAAACGGTCATCCACACAGACCACCGACCCCTGCAATTCATACAGACCCAAGGGAAATTGCAGAATGATCGCCATTAGAAGTGGTCTACATACCTGCAGCAGTTCCACTTGAATATCGAGTATAAGAAGGGCAGCACCAATAATGTTGTAGATTGCCTAAGTCGACCACCGATCATGGCGTTAACCACCGTGCTCAACTCTTGTGGGCACGAGACTTCTGATTGGCCACTTCTCTACAAAAGCGACCCAAACTTCGGCCACACATACCAGACACTCTTGGAGGGTCAACATGTTGCAAATTTTCACCTCCAAGATGCCCTATTATGCCACCTCGATCACCTTTGTGTTCCTTCAAGCGAGCGTGCCAAGATGATTTGGGAAGCACACTACAATCGGGCTGCTGGGCATTTTGGGGTCGAGAAAACAGTGGCAGTACTGCAAAATTATTTCTATTTGCCGAATCTTCGACAAGATGTTGGGAAGTACATCCGATCATGTACTGCCTGTGCCATTGCCAAACCGACCATTAAGAAGCAAGGCCTCTATACCCCGTTGCCTACCCCTAGTCAACCTTGGGAATCCATCTCCATGGATTACATGTCAGGCCTTCCTTCCACTAAGCACGAAAATGACTGTGTTTTTGTGGTCGTCGACAGGTTCTCAAAGATGGCCATTATGGTGGCCTGCAAGAAGAATATCACAGCAGAAGCCACTGCTAAACTCTTCTTTGAACGAGTGTGGGTGCACTCTGGGATCCCACAGTCTATCATCTCAGATCGGGACAGTCGATTTCTCAGCACATTTTGGTCCAGTCTCTGGTCAATGCGGGACACCAAACTCACGAAGTCCACAGCCTTCCATCCTCAAATTGATGGCCAGACAGAGGTTGTCAATAGGATGATTGTGCACATTCTGCGCATGTATAACTCAAAGAATCCATGCACATGGGACGAGAGCCTCCCCTATATTCAGCACAGCTACAACCGAGCTCTTCACAGCTCCACTGGCCATAGCCCTTTTCAGGTGGGTTTGGGTTTCCAGCCACTATGCCCCATTGATGTGGCCATGCCACTTGTAGCTACTCACATGAATTCAGCTCATGTCCAGTCCAAAACAGATAAGGCCACCAGCTTCATTAAGCGCATCCAAAATATTCGCCAGTAGGTCCATGACATTCTTGAGAAATCAAATGCCAAGTACAAGCAGCGACATGATCAACATCGGGTGCCACACAAGTTTCAGGTGGGCGACAAAGTCTGGTTGCATTTGCAAAAGGAACGCCTTACTGGAGCCTATCGGAAATTGAGACCACTCCGATATGGTCCTTACACTATTACTAAGGCTATGGGAGACAATGCATTTGAGCTCAGCATTCCCCCATTCCTTGGCCTGCACCCAGTGTTCAATGTGGACCGCCTTCGGTCATACTTTCTACCATTGCTAGACACATCCGACATTGTAGAACAACTCAAACCCACAGAATTAAATCCAGATTGAATGGAACAAGCTGCAACTGATCGGATCATGGACACACAGATCAAGAACACTCGCCAACAGAATATCCAACTGTATCGAGTTGTCAAAGCAGGCCAGCTCCTTCAGCAGCGCAAGTGGCTCACCAAGGAACAAGTTCAGCAAAAGTTTCCTCATCTCATAGAGGAGCTCAACGCAATGGGGACCATTGCTTCTTAAGGGGGGAGGAATGATCCAGGTGGATATTGGTGGCCACCTGCCAAGTCCACCTGGACCCCCACCATTGTCTTCCTCAGCATTTTCAGTTTCCTTAATTGTAGCACAACTTACTATTTTTAGCAGTTTTTCGGGTCCTGAACTTCCGGAACCGTTTTGAGGCCCTAAACGACGTTTTTTGGGGAATCCGGGGGCAACATGGGTCCATGAAATGGACCGATGTTGCCTGTTCCAACAATGATAGTGCTCGGATAGATCTTTCTAACGAGCTATTGTATGCGTCAAACGGAGATCATATGCCAAAGTTACGACCCCGGGAAGTTGATGTACCAATTTACCCTAAACGGGGCCCACAGTTTGGCATTTCATCTCCTAGGGTTAGGTTTTGGAATGTTAGGGGTTTCCCATTGTTTCTCAACAATAAATAGGCCTTCGAGCCTCATTGTAAGACAGTTCAGAGGCATGTAGCCATCACATCTCTTCTCAGAGATAAGCTACCATCGCCTTAGCTGGTTTCTTTCCATTTTTGGTTGTAAGCATATTTCAGTATTTTCCATTAATGAAATGAAGTATTATTTCCGCTGCATCTTCGTGTATATGGTTATCTCTGTAATTTGTTGCGTTCCTGTTTAAATACGGATCAGATTGCATCACATAACCATAATAAAACTCTAAAAGTAAAATAGATAGTTGTTTTAAAAGTTCTTACAAACAGTTTGTGTCCAAGTCAAAAATTGGTCATCTGACCTGAACACTCAAAATGTGTACAAAAACATCTAAGTAGACTAGTGGTGCTCATGATAACAGGTCACATCCTATGCTATTATGCACAAAAGTCTCATCCAATGACTCGGAACACCAATGGTGTGGCACTGCATTCGCATAGGCAAATCCTTGAACCTAACATTTGGAATGCCTAGGGTCAAACCCTTTATGTGATCCTGTAGTTCAACCAGTGTCTTGGCTAAATCTATGTCTCAGAGAACTCCTCTCCCAACAGGTCTCTATGATGGACCACCTTCCTCTCGTCGGTGCCCCATAGGTTGAACAAGTCCAATGTCTGCATACATAAAAAATGATTTTGTTTAGTCTTGGAAATAATTAGAAAACACAAAAAATGTAGAAACTTTAAAATTAAAAAACACTTTGGTCAAACAATTTACCTATAGCACCCCATTGTGCTCCAACAGTTAACATCAAGTCTAGATCTCCATGGAAATCCATCCCTGAATACGGATAATCTGTGATGGCCATATCCTATCAATCAAGCCACTCAAAGAATGCAGAGGTAAATGTAATCAATGACTGACCAATGTGCCTAGCCATAAGATCTACCCATCTCTGCATTCATGGATCCCTAGGTCCAGATACACCCAGTGAAACAAGTTGTGTCTACATAAGTGGTATTCTCTCCAAGGATAAATAAATTAGGATCGACCCATAGCCAAAGTTATTTGTCTTTTCACTTTTCACCTTGGTTAGTTGTTCTTTCAAGCATGAAAGTACCGCCTCGCACTAGTTGAACACTTTTGGCTCTAAACACTCTAATGCATACTGCATGTATGATCAGTTTGCCAAATGTAGTGTCGCATTGCCAGCCAATTTGGTAATGGTAAAGAGGATTGTACTCAATGGTAAATCACTAACATCCCTGATGTTAATCTTTCCATCCCTGCTAGGCTGTGCACATGTCTAACAAAACTGTCGTATGTAATCTCTCACTAATTCACCCCCTTCGGCAAATCCAGAAAGTGAGATGGGGGCACCCTGCCTCGATAGTCCAGTAAGAAAGTATATGTCATCAATAGTAATTGAGACCACTTTGTCTCTAATTTGAAATGCCTAATCGTTAGGATCCCATGAACGAACAAGGAATTGTAAAAGCTCAATTTGTTGCCTCATACCAGATAATCAAAAATATTTGAGTAACCCACAATTCCTTTGGGCCTGAACCATGCCCTGGTTATGTAGGGCAGTCACATCCTATTCTTTGTGCTCTCATTCCCTCCATGTAATTATCATTCTAATCCAATGAATATCTAAAAATACAACCATAAGGCAAATTAGGATCCATTGCTTGCAAAAAAAAGAAGAATTTATGGGTGAAAATAGCAGAATGAAATTGGGTTTTGCGCTTAGCGTAGCCCAGCCTTAGGGACAGTACGCTGCAATATAGGTGGCCTTCTAGGTGAGTATAGTGTAGTGCACCTTTTGATGATGAAAGGGTGCGTTGATCCCAGGTTGGAAAATTGAAACCCTAGGGGCCCCAAAAACTCAAAATTTTTGCCTAAGACTGAAAATGAATGATATGAAATGAAAGAGAACAGGGATATTTCCTACCTGGTCTGGATGCACGAGGAATGGTCCACTGAATATTTTGCAATTAGCTGATGAACTTCGAGGTAAAAACTGCTCCAAAGCACCAAAATCAAAGGGTAAATGTGAAATGGTAAAAATGAACGATAAAACTTGTTTTTATGTTTATTTCTTGCACATTAATCGAGTAAACATTAGTTTTTATTCATTTTATCCATGAAACAGGTATTTTTAATCTATTTTGATAGTGTTTTGAGCAGGTTCAGCAATTGACATGCATAATTTGACGTGCTCAAATGTAAATTGAACATCTTTGACCACAAAGGAAAATTTTATCTCTTTTTCGAGCTTTGTTAAAAACAAAAAAAAACCCCCTTGGAGTCTTCTTTAAGCTATTTTCAAATTCTCTAAACATGAAAAGATAGTCGACTGCTTGTCATTTCCAGCTCGTTAATGGATTGGAATTGATATCTACTCAATATAAGTTTAAACCTTTTTTGGGCTGAGATAGATTAACTATGAAAAAGGAATACGTTCATCAAACATGATCAATAGGTTCTCTCTCATATTGTTTTATGCTTTTTTGGACTTGAGAGACAAATCTACAAAAAAGAACTTTTGGATTTTTCTTTTCGTCACTTTTCAAACTCTCTAAAAATGAAAAGGACCGAGTTATATTTGTCGTTAAACTTGTTAAAAACATTAAATAGTGACCATCTAGATAAGACCGAGTTTCACCTTCGCTAGACTCGTTAAAGCATCCAATAGCAATGGATTCACCCGAAGGGTGGAATTATACAACAATCATATTTTATCCTCCTCAAGCTTGATAAAAATAAAGAGGTACTAGTTAGCAATGATTGGGGAAAATGTGAAAAGGGGGAGAACACTTTATGGTAGCAAGTCGCTCTTGAACATGACACTTTCACCTCATCACCGTCACTATGTGGGTTGGGTCATTTAGCTCGATGGTTATCACACTATTGGTCTATCATACCATCCATTACTTTTTTTTGGGTCAATGTTAAAACTTCATTTTAGTGTCGCTGACATGTTCAAGAGAAGTCATTCAGTTCAAACTTAATCCTTTGCAATATCGTAAACCTTCATTTTCATGACCACCATTCCTGTACCTTCTGTCATTAGTCTATTTTCATCTTTAAAATCGTTTACCTCATTTCATGTCATTGATGTGGGATACATCAAGGCCCTCCTCTAACAAGTCGCTTCTTGTGGACATCAGCACATTATCCAAGAAGTTGAATTAGAAACACCCATTCAATACCTTGAGGCTGGCATACATCAATGGCAGAATTCTCACTTCTGGAAATAGGTTGACATCACTGGCCTTCGACGGAAAGAATTTGTATGGTATTCGACATCAAATAATTTATTCACTCCATGCGAAATATTCTATAGTACTTTGAGGGTCATAATCGTTGTTAGTGATTCCTCTCGCATCTGTTAACGACTTACATTATTGGCTGGTAATCAGACGATGTCTTCCCATGTTCGACTTTAGATCATCTATTCACATGGTTAGACTTGTACTTGAGAAAAATATTGAACGAGATTGAAGACCCCGGATCTAGTTCCATCCATCCGGGCTGCGATATTTTTAGGAGTACTAAATCAAATGTACAGTGGACTTACATTCATGGTCATACATTCATGGGTCTATATCTGTAAATGACTATATTTGTACATGTAATGAAAGTTTATATGTTGAGCATGGGTATGCCTTCCCTCAGCGAGTTCATGAAAAAAATGAAATTATCATGATATATGTATTGTAATTGACGTTGGTCATCTTCTACTTCAAAACCTCCTTTCCACATAGTAAAGCATTTCACTCGACATACATATTTACGACTTCATGCTTTAGGGGGCAATTGTTACAGATCCATTTGGGCACATCAACCCTGACTTACAGATCAATACTATTAGGGCCCATCAAACCCTAATTCAGTTGTTACATGCCCTAAATGAAGTCAACCATAAGAATGCCTCCTTCCAAAGATATTCCATGGTTGAAATCATCCAAAAATTGCCTCTAAGAAGATCAGCGTAGGCAGGCCTTTATTAGGGTGCACTGCAGTGCAGCCCAGTACACTACCGGGGTGTATTACGACACACTTGAGCCCTCTTTGGCCTGTGATGGGTGAATTGAAGTGAAATATGCATTGGGTTTTGGAATATTATTATCCATAGGATACCTCCAGAAGTTTCCCAAGGCTATCCACTCCTTTGGGCTTGGAATTGGATGAGGGAGGGAGTTAAGGAACATCAATCCCTTTATCCCTTCCTCCATGGAACTAAATCTGAAGTTTGGGAGGTCATCCATTATCACCATACTTCCTTCATTCACCTATAAAAAGACCACTCATCTAAGTGATCAGGGGCTGGAAATCATTGAATTATAGGGAGATGTTGTTATTATGACACTTGAGTTGGTTCCAAGTATTGTAATGATCTCAAAATGTCTTCCTTGTTATGAGGAGAGGTTGGGATTGAACTGGAGGAGTGACACTAAATCAAGAAAATTGGGTTGTAACTCTTCCTTTTACTAATAAAGTGCTCAAAGCATTTTTCTATATGTTTGCATTGTTCATTGATGCTTTCATATGTGTATTATGCACTTGATTCCATTTTATGTTTAATCAATAGATCATTATCATATGATTTGATCGATTTTTTGTGTTATGTTTGTGTGCAGGTACATTTCAAGCAAATTAAGTATGGAAAGGAGCGAGATAATTGGTCAAGGGAGATAAGGAGTAAGTGAAAGCTTCAGTTAGGCTTCTTTACTATCTTATTTAATCTATTGGTTATAGAAAGTAGATAATGCTTTGCACTGTTGTTCTAGACTTAGCTACTAGTCTACGGGTTTAAGCGTTTATCTGTTGACACTAAAACTTCCCAAAACACCCAAGACGATACACTTATGACTCCTTGCACCAACTTTGTTTATTTTTTCCTTAGGTATCAATGCATAACAGGTGGAACCAAAGACCCTGAGATGCTTTACTGAAGGAATGTGGCCATACCACATTTCATGAGTCATGTTTCTAATAGAATTGGATGGACATCTATTCTTTGTGCAGACAACGCATAGAACTGCATCAGCCCAAAACATCAATTCTAGATTCTTGAAAAACATCACAGAACGTATCATATTTAACATTGTCCTATTCATTCTTTTAGCTACTCCATTATGTTGGGGATTATAAGGCATAATTGTTTGATGTTTGATCCCATACTGGTGAAGATAGTTTTCAAATTCATTTGAAGTGTATTCTTTTCCATTATTAGTGAGAATAGAACCAATATGGGATTTTGCATCATTTTCAATCCACCCATGAAAGTTCTTGAATGTTTCAAAAACATCATATTTGTTATTCAATAAATAAACCCAACACATTCTGGTGTAGTCATCAACAAATCTCATCATATATTTATTTCCATTTGCATATGGAATAAGCATTGGGCCACACAAGTCTTAATGAGAAATTTCAAGTTTTCTATGTGCTCTGGAATGTGAATCATGAAACGAGTGTTTTTTGTGCTTTCCTAAGATACAAGCATCGCATTGCTTAAGTTTCCTATGAATTCTAGGCAAACCAGTGACACCAATTTTCTTCAACATATAAAGGCTATCATAATTCAAGTGTCGAAATCTAACATGCCATAAAAGACTTGATGGAAATGTACCTTAATCATAATGAAAACTATATGAGAATTTTTGTGCACTACCAGAGGTACCTTGCAGCTTCAAAAGTATTTCTTCTTCTATCCCTGCCATGACAAGTGAGTGATCTGATGCTTTTCTAACCTCAACCTTGCCATCAAACATATGAATGGATTATCCTTGTTGGAAAATGTAGACCAAATAAAAAAATCTTCTCCTCATCTCCGAGAGATATAAAACATCATGCAGAGGAAAGTTTGGAAGACAAGACAGTTTGAGCCATGATGACTTGAGTTTTGACTTGTCTACAAAGTATACTTCTCTATCAACATTGTCAGTAAATTCTTAAAAAAATTATATTGTAAAATTCATGTGGCAAGTTTCTCCTGAATCAAGCAATCAATCATTTTTGCAAGAAGCAATGAAGCATTAAACAAGTCTTCAGTTACTCCAATATTACAATGTGCCACTACATAGTGATTAGATTCAAGTGCTTTACCATTCCCTTTGTCGTTGGTTTTACCTTTGGATTCATTTATCTCCTACTCAATTTTGTCCCAAGAAAACTTACATGTCGACGCATCATGTCCATCTCTATTGTAACATATGCAATGAAGATCAGAAATTTTTCCTTGGAACTATCTGCCCCCCCTTCCTCTAACATTCCTTCTTCCTCTTCCTCTTCAGCCACCTCTTCCTCTACAAGAATATGGTGTGTGATTATTCTCTTTATGTGCAATACACACAACTTCTTCAAAGGAATGAGGAGTTTTCTTCTTCCCAAAATCCTCCTCTCTCTTAGAAAAATTCTTCTCAAGGGAGTAAAAGTTAATCTCCTTGAGGTTTCCACTTTCTTGCAATGACTCAAGATAATTCAAATAAGTGGGTTATAGTACCTTTACATAAGCTATGAGAGGAATTTGTATTTGAAAACTAGTGGTTTTGATATAATTCATAACAGATCTTACTTTTTATCCTAAAGCAAGAGGGTCATCATTTTTCAATTCAAGACTACATAATTTAATCATCAGGTGAACAAATTCAAGTTCAGAGTGTGAGTCATTGAGTTACCTCAACTTCTTTAAGGATTCAAAAGAATTTGAAAATGGTGAAATATAGACACTCACCTTTTCATTTACAAATGCTGCAATCAAGACATAGGCCTTGTTGTTCCTCCTTTCCCGAATGGAAATCTCATTATCTGAGGTGGGCTTTGTAGGTTCATTATCTACTTCTCCTACACAAACTCCTTTCCACAACCCATTGAAAATTAGGGCGTGATTTATCTTTCGTCACCATTCAGGTTAGTTCCCTTTTCTTGAGATAAATACTCTATAAGCATATATCAATGAATGAATTTTAACTATTTGTACTTTGCTGCCCATATAACAAATTTTCACTTATGTTGTAAAAAACGACACTCTAGTAATAATATTGTGAAAAATAAAAGTCTTATTGGTAATATACAACAGAGGTAATATTTGTGGAAGGGAGTATATGAGGGAGGGAGTATATGGGGGAGGAGTGTATGGGGAAGGGATAATATGAGGGAGGTAACATATGACAAATGAGGCAGCGTTGTATATCGAAGCTAGTGGAGGGGTGGCATATTGAAAAACACAATATTAAAAATGCATATATTAAAAACGCATATGACTATCAGGCCACACAATATGACGAATGGCATTATATATTAAAAATTCATGTATGTGAGGTATGTTTACTCTTTCATTATTTATTTATGTGTGTATGTATGTGTATGTGTTGAATAAATCATTCAAATATGGAGTTTGCACATGTAGGTAAATTAGGCACATGAGGTACCTTGAAATTTTAATTAAAAGAAAATGAATCTATTAGATGATTAAATTTGTTAATAAAAATAAAGTAAATCAACTTGTTTTTTTATTAGATTTTGTTGTTGTATTTTAAATTACCAAAGGAAAAATCATAATTTTATTAATGAAAAAAATTACGTGTTGTAGATTATCACTAAGCATTCAGTTAAACCAGTTGAAACTGGTGTTCCCAAGACGATACATATAAAAAAACTACACTGAAAAGGAATAAAATTGGTACCCTTTTGTCCCTTTCTTCTTTTCTGCCTTTCGCCATCCTCCTTGACTTGGGGTGGTCATTACAAGTGATAGCTAGCTCTCTTCATTTAACCTTGGCTATTCCTTATCGGAATCCTATCTTTCAGAAATGTGGCATCAGTTCAATCCTCCTATCTCTTTTTCTTCATGGCTCCTTTATGATTGCATTGTTGGAACTGTGGTACTCGTTGCTTCACTATTATCTCCCCCATTTTTGACACTTTCTTGTGGATTATCGGTTACATCATTTGTAGGGGGACCAATTTCATCCTCATCCTCTTTATCTTCATATTGTTGTTCTGGAAATTGCACTCCATTGAGTTTCTTCGATGGTTTCTTTTTTCTTCTTCGCTCATTCTTTGCCACAACACATGTATTTAGTAAATGTCCTATTTGGTGACATATTCGACACCTAAAATCCATGTTTTCAAATTCTAAAAACTCAGTCCAACACTTCTTGTTATGTGTCAATAGGATGTGATTCGAAAAACCTTTTCTTAGATCCACCTCAACACATATTCTGGTGAAGGTTGAGATTCATTATTCAACTCTTTGTGCATCTATCTTTATGTATCACCCTATGAGATTCCCAATTCCTTCTAGAAATTTATGATGCCATAAATGAAGTGGTAGGTGATGCAATCTAAGCCAAACTGAAATTCTTGATACCACCATTGTATTGTCATCAAAATATGGGAACCATGGGGTGAAAAATGGTCATGCATTACCCCAGAAACAGGGACACCCTTGTAATATATACTCTCATTCCTCCGATGATTCAAACTTTACTATGAAGAAACCCCTAGAACATAGGTTAATCTCACACTTAATTGTCCAAGTTGTGAAAATCCACTGAAATAGATCCATTGGTTTTGGCTAGAAATCATTGAATCTCTGTGTGATTGGGTGGGATTCAAATGTTATGCATAGATCATTTGTTTCTAAGATATCTACAGCCAAAGTTGGGACTTGATTCAGATTCTTCACAATAAAGGCGCTGGGCATATTGAGAGGATGATCTATTTTTGGTTGATGTAACGAATTTCCCTTGGAGGATGTCTTTGAATGACGTACCTTCATTTACTGGTTCCTTATTTGGCTATGATCCTTTGGAATTGGATCCAGGCATACCCCCCCAACCTCATATTGACAAAGATTGAGGAATTTCGATCTATGCATTAGAATGGGAGTAACATTTCATCTTGAAGAGATCTTCCTGCACATATCAGACTTTGCATATCTAGTGGGATATGTTTTCTTTATAGATCTCTCATTTCAGATCCAATACTAATAAATTCTTTCAAACCCCTATACGAAGAGATCTACCATCTGAAACCCCTGTAAAAATTTGAAAGGAGGCCTCATCTTCCAGATCCACCCTAAGATTATTATTCAAACACCTCTCTGTCAGATCTGGTTGTATATTAGGAAAATCTACAATTATTTGAGCTTCACCAAGCTGACTCATGTCCCGATCCATGTATAAGATGGGTGATATCCTTGCCAGAATTAGGTTGAGAACTCTGATGAAAGGATCATTTGTCAACTTTTGTTCCAAAAATAGATATAAAAGACAAAATACTTCTTTGTGATCGCCATGACCCTGATCTATATAGACCTTGTCAGGTCTCCAGACACTACAAGAAAAAATGACATTGGTGAGGGGTGAAAAATGTCACCATAAGCTCATTGGTGACGGTCAAAAGAGTGTTCGTCACCAAAAACTGAACGTCACCAAAAGTGGTGTCGCCAAAAGTATAGGTGTTTTGGTGACATTCAAATTTTGTCACCAATAATGATTTATAATGAGAGATAGCGACCGTCACCATTTCATATGACCAATGGTGACTGGCCATAGCCTCCGTTATAAAAAATTGAACGTCACCAAAGGTGGCATCACCAAAAGTATACGTTTTGTAGTGACATTCAATGTTCGTCACCAATAATTATTTATAATGACAAATAATGACCGTTACAATTTTATATGAGCAATGGTGACAGACCATAGTCTTGGTCACCAAAAACTGAACGTCACCAAAGCTGGCGTCACCAAAAATATAG
Organism: Pinus tabuliformis; assembly: GCA_031772625.1. Classification (NCBI taxonomy): domain Eukaryota; kingdom Viridiplantae; phylum Streptophyta; class Pinopsida; order Pinales; family Pinaceae; genus Pinus; species Pinus tabuliformis. The sequence continues at coordinate 654,075,460 of CM062808.1, read as the reverse complement.
GTGTTATGGTGACATTCAAGTTCCATCAAAAATATTTATTATAATGACGGATAGTGACCGTCACCATTTCCTATGAACAACAATGATTTATTGTGATGGATCTTTCATGGATGTCACTATTGGTGCATATATATGGTGACGTTCGTTGACCGTCACCAAAAGCCGCATTTCTAGAAGTATAGGTGTTGTGGTGACATTCAAGTTCTGTCATGAATAATGACTATAATGATGGAAAATGACCCTCACCATTTCATATCAACAACAATGATTTATGGTTATGGACCTTTGAGGGTTTTCACTATTGATGCGTATATATGGTGGCGTTCTTTGACTGTCACCACTTCATATTCTGGTGAGGGCCGAAAAATGTCACCAAAGCTCAGTGGTGATGGTCAAAGAGCCTCTGTCACCAAAAAATAATTTTTTCCATTCCATACGGATGTCAGGGCACGATGGAATCGAACCACCAATCTCCTGCTTGTAAAGAAGGTGCTCCTCCATTGAGCTAGCACCCTTTAAAAAATTTGACTTTTAAAAATTAGACCTTGAAACTTCATAAATTATAAATTCTACAATTTTCAATAAATTAAAGTCTCAGCAATATTTTACTAAACAAGCAAAGAAACATCGAAGCTACAGGTCCTTACCTAATGGTTATGGAAGTTATGAAAAGTTCGTGGATGGAAAAATAGTTATGTATAACAGAATCAATATTATCATTTGAATACGCAAATAGAAGTGAACTGTGAGGACATTTATAGCTTATAAATGACCTATAACTAGCAAATGCACTAAATATTGTAAAGGAAATGTCATAAGTGGATAGCATATGGAAGAAGAGCAGTGGAACTCATGCAGGACATAATCCAGTCCAAGTTAATATAGTTGAACCGTTATCAAAATCATGCAACAACTATTCCTTGAAACGAGTGTTAGAATTACAAGGGATCTGCATATCTCAAAAATTCAGTGCTTCAATAATCACAATTTTATCAGTAAATTTGCAATCAAATTGTTGATGCACACAAATATATCCAAATGAAATTTGTTAACCATTCAACATTCAAAATTTTACTTTGCTTCAGCTATTTGTCGAATAGCTAAAATGAATGAAGAACAAAGCACTCTGTTTGATACAAATACAAGCATAATTATGAATATTCTACAAGCAACCAATCTAATATGATCTAGATTCTGATGTAGTTTCTAAACAATTTTTATATATTTTGAGAAGATATTGTCAAAGATAGTGACTGGAAAACTTGGCGAGGGGCCCAAGAATGTCTACTCACAATGAAACTAAGAGTTAAACTGAAAAATAAACATGTGACACAATGTAGTATTATTTTACAAAGTTGTTCATGATGGACTACTCAAGAAGGAAAAATCACGAGATTTCTTGTCTGAAGAGAAACTAGCTATTTGTAGATTTTGTGTAATGCATGGAACTATGAAACAATGATATAAGTACACACATAATGGCTACACTTTTATTTTCCTCTTCAATTACATAGATTATCAATTCCATAAGTTTAGAGACTTAGCATATGCATATCAGAACTTTGCCTCTTCAAAGGGACAACCAAAAAATTCTCTCCCAAATGCTATAATAGCCATACCAAAAGAAAATTAATAATCCATAAAATGTGAGGAATATTATCTTACCCTTCAATCATCTTTTGTAGTGTCACACATATTCCCAACCGTGTGAAAATCAGACATAGTATAAGTAAAGTAAAAACAAGGTACACAAAGAAAAACAACAAGGCTTATCAACAAAGAAAAGAAAATTCAAAATAGTCAAAACAAGAGCACATATAGACATACATCCACAACTTGATACAATTTGCCACCAAACTAATCCCCTTGCCGACAGAAGTACCACTTGAGAGTTGGTTCATATTAAATCTTGATGGGGCAACTAGGGTCCAAGCAAGCAGATTTGGGAATGATGGGGTAATAATGAATGACAAAGGTAGTATCATTTTTTCTTTCTCCGTTGGCATATAAAACAAACTCTGAATTTGAGGCTCCAATTCAAGGACTCTCTTATGTACTAAATAAGGCAATGATATGCTCAATATTGAAAGAGGCTCTACTCTCTAGTAATTAGGTTTCGAATAATTAGGGTATCAAATATAGGAGTATTCAGGATATATTGTAGGAAATTAGGTGTCTTGTTGTGAAGATTTGTGTAATAAGGCTTTCTTATGTAACAAGATGGTTCAAAAATTGAGGAACCAAATAGGTAACTAAGGAGATCATTAGGGAATAAAGAAAATTTAGGTGAGAATTTAAACCCCTCCTTGTTGGAAGAAATTAAGAGAACGTGCTACACATGTGGATGTATGGGAATACCGGCACCTCTAGTCATGTTAAATGTACAATTCCTTCAAACTTGTTAGCTCACCAAGCCATGGTGACATCACCTCCATGATACAACCCCCAAGAAGAGACTGTATCATGTGACGTGACTTCATGTTATAAAAGGTGGAGAAAACAGTCAGTTAATGTAGGGGATTGACAATGAATGGAGTTGAAAAAAGAGGATTGGCGTCATGAAGTTAAGGTTTTTAATAACATTAAGTTTAGAAGGAAAATTCTACTGAAGCTCCTGTTAGCACATAAATATACCTTAGGCTGAAGAAGGCAAAAATTAGGGTAACCACAAACCACGCTCAGTCTCGTAGCTAGACCTACGAGAGCAGGAGAGGTCTCTCTCCGAGTCACACTTAGCGAATGGATAGGCAAAATAGTCTGAGATCACTTACAATACGATGTTTACTTTAGGCTAGTAAGTGAAAAAGGATTTTGGAAAAGATTTTTGAAAGTGGCTGAACTTCTGAGATGTATATGGGACTGGCACATAGCAAAGAACAGAGAATTGAGAATGAAGGCACGGATTATTCCGTGAGGCAAGATAGGCGGGAAGTGCAACAATTTTAACTTAAGGTGACGCGGAATGGAAAGATCACCGAAGATAGTGAAAAGGTCATGGTCGCATGAATCCTTTTCAACAGAAGAGTAACACTGCACATGAAATTTTCCCACAGGCAGAGCAATATAAATTGAATTCTAACTAATCTCACTTAGAAAATTTCATTCAAATGAAACATGGAATGAATTATGAAACATAAAAAGATACATATGGAACATAAGAACACATTTCCTACACTCACAACCACAAGAATCTCATGAAACAACGCCGTTGCCTTTCATTAAACTCTCTGTCAAAAAATACACAATGCAAAAACAGAGTTTCTTTCCCACAGTCTCTCAGAAGTTACAAGCCAGCCAACCCTTTGCAAATGAAATACATACAATATATAGAATGTGTAGATAAGAGATGGAATGCTCAGGGGTTGGGCAGTTACTCAAATCATTTCGAAATGGAGATGGAGAGCCAACCATCAGCTACAGGTGCAACGCTCTCAAGCATGACATTTGGCTGTGTTGACCCTTTGCAATCTTCGCTGCTTGGATAGATGCCCACCTGGAGAGAAAACTATTCAAAAGCCACCTTTGGTGCCAAAAAACTGAAGAATGGATGACCAGGCCCACTTGGAGAAGTCGTGACCCGAAATTTCGCGAAATGGGAGCAAACTGGGAAAAATTTCCTCTGTGCGCCATGCGCTTTTCTCTGTGCATCGTGCTACTTGGGGGCCTGTTTTAGGGCACCTTCAGGTGTCCAAAATGTTCCCAAGTTGGATTGCTAGAAAGCTTGGCCTGTCTAGTTTCTAACCCCACTAGAATTTCTAAATTTAGTGCTTATATGCCCCTCCAAATATTCATTCTCCCAAGACTGCTTTTTGTGTGTCCAAAAAGTGGCAGAGAGGCCATTTTTGGGTGTTTTTTGACCTTTAGGAGACCCAAAACTTATCAAAATTTCTAGCCCGGATACCAGTAGACGTATTTTTCGGTGCTAAATCGAAAAATACAAGCTGTTCCTTAATCTGAGTTCTAGAATTTTAGCGCCGCGCAGGGTGCGCGGCGCATAGGGAGAAAATCCCTGTTTTTCGCCCAAAAAAATTCCTTGTGACCAAAATTTGCCCAAATTTTTTGAGATTTGGGCTGGAAGTTCTCTATGGGGTGCCTCACTGAGCCAAGGAAGCCTTAGCCAAGATGCTGAGCCTATCTTGCTCTTTTTCCCTTTTTTCCCTTCTTGTGGTCTTCCTCAATTTTGTTTTCAAACTCCTTATTCGAGCTCTCAAACTCAACTTTCATGCCCTGTAATGACGAGCCGTATGTCTCAACAGTGTGTTGTCTTCGTTGGCCTTGTTCAACATGTTGCCCAGGTGCATGTTGACTCTCTTGAGAACAGACTCATGATCATCCATAACCTGTCGCTCTAATGAAGTGAATTCAATCCTCCTCTGTTGGGTAGTTAAGCAGTCCTCACGGATGTTCTGCAGCTCCATGATCACATGCTGGTCTTCCATCTATTTGTTCCTCTACTCCAAATACCTAATGTTCCATTTGGCCATCTCCAACTTGAGTGTCAAGGATTGAATCTCTGTCTCTTGCTCCTGGAAGATCTCTTTCAGTTGTGCACTATGTGGACATGTACTTGTATCATCATCATCATAAAGGAGAATGAGTCCAGTCTTTCGTTCACCTGGTGGCACACCTGAAGGCCCCTCCTCATGCTTGGGCCTCTTGCCCTTGTCTTGTACCTTTATTTCCGATGTAGGAAGCGAGGCCCCTTCCACCTCGGGTGGAGATAACACTCGCTTTGCTGCTGCAAACAAAGCCCTGGTGCCTTTCGGATAGCCACTCTGATATGTGATGGAAAATGGCACCACCGTGGTCTCTTGGCGTTCATGCTGATGAGTAGGACCACCTTTCTCATGTTTTTCCTCTGATACTACCTGTGGGGCGCTGAAGAAGTCACAGGAGATGAAGTCCTTCCAAGCAATGCCCTGCAATCCCAGCTGATGGTACACCAAAATCTGGATAAGAGCGAAGTGATATACGCTATTGACCTGCTGCCGAGGGGTGTTGTGCTGCATGAATTTTCTCATCCTCTCTATGTTCCCGCAAATGAAAAATGGGAGGTTCATCATACGCACCTTGGTAAAGTGCATGAGCAACCTGATGTGATATGCATAAAGGCGAGAAAACCTCCCCTCACAACTGAAGTATTTCATGATCAATTTCATGAGCGGAGCATACTCATCTCTCAGAAATCTAAATGGGAAATATCTAGTGAGATGACTCAAACAATTGGCCTTAATGTAAGGCTCATAAAGTTCCCTCTCCACCTTCATCTTCTTGTGCCACTATTCTCCAACATTTGGTATGCCTGTTGCCACTGATATGGTTTCGGGTGTCAATGTGAAAGTGACCCCTGCCAGGATAGACTGTCCTCCATGTAGATGAAGTGCAAAAAGACGGGCGAACTCGTCATGAATTCTGACAATTGCCACCCTCTGACAAAATTCGAAACATGCTAAGTGATGGAAACAATACATAGTGAGAGGTCATGCCTGCAACTCAGTGAGGGTGTTTGGTTCATCCCTGACATGTCTGCCACTCCTAGGTCTCTAGGGAGCCTGTTCTCCTGAAGCTGTATCACTGTGAGTTTCCCCCTCATAATCTGATGAAATTTCCAATGCCATTACTGCTGTATTGTACCCTAAATTTCTTCGATGCCCTCTGAACCCACTGAACTGATAGATGCCCTGCAAATCTGTCTCCAAGGGGACAATAAAATAGGGAGTATCAGGAAGGGAATGATGAAATAGGGATAGGGGTTTAGAGGGGAAATTTATCAGGGATTTGGGAGTGTTTGGGGTGTGGTTTTGATGAGGTGGGGTTAAGAACATTTGAGCTATAGGAGTAAAGGGGACAAAGGGATACGTTTACAATGCAGCTAGGGTGACTATTAGGAAAACTTGCCCCAGGAGAATTTAGCAGTTAGAGATAGGATAGGAGCATATTTAATGATCAAGTTACTGCAGCAAAACCTTAGCTCTTTGTCCCTCTTTGTGTCATTTTTTGTTTGCTTAATAAAAATTTCCTTTGATTCCATGGCCATCAAAACATGTTTTTTCTTTGAGTTTAGGATCAGTGGTGAAAAGATTTATGGGCATTTTGCTATGATGAAAGCCAATTTACAAAAATTTGGGAGATTTGGTGCTTTTTTAGGCTCACAGGCCTGTGCGCCGCGCGCTTTGCCCAGTGTGCCACGCGCGGGGTATGTGTCGCGCCAGTGTATTGTTAACACTCTGGCCGGGCTCCAAGTGCGCCGCGCGCGGTCAAATGACGCCATTTTTGCTTGCAAAATAGGGGAGGGGGTTTTAAGGAGGTTTTAGGGTGTTTTCTTTAGGAATCGTGATGGAATGGAAGTGAAAATGATGCAGAGTGAGGGGACAAGGGGAGGGGAGCAAAACCTTGGTGATATCAATGAAAACTTGCAACCCCATCAATTGTTTTACTTCGTGAGTTTTTATGGTTGGCCATTGTGCTTTGGATATCATTCAACCTCTTCACAAATATCATTTTCTTGACAAAAATTTGATGGGTGGGGATGTCACAAGGCTTACCTGTCGATTTGATCGCTTTTCCCAACTGTTGAAGTGTTTTGGCACTGTTTTTAGGCCACTATACTCTGTGCACCATGCGGTCTTCCTAGTGCACCGCGTGCCTTATATGCGCCACGCCTGTGTATTCGTTCAACGGTGGGCTGGCTGTGTATGCGCCGCGCTCTTGCCTGTGTGCGCTGCGCTTCCCAAATCACCTCCCAACTCACTCAAATGCTCACCAATCTCACTCTCCCACCTTCTGCAATGTCTTTCCAAGTCTTAAATGGCACAATGGATTTGCTTTGGGCCACAATATGTATTTATAGGCTTGAGAGAAACTGGTTTGATTTTTTCCTCTTTAAAAAACCCACTTTCTAATGTTGAGTTTTGCACCTTTTTATTGACTTTTAAACACTCTGCTTTTCCATTTTTTCTTCGAAATTGTGGCTCTCTTGATGAAATTTTCGGCATTTCTTTGCGGGGACTGTGTGACTGGGCCTCTGGCTTTGAAATCCATGACTGCATCTGAAAATGTCAACTGTCGATTTTTTTTTGGAAAATTTTGCTATAAATGGCACTGTTTGACTTTTCTTCAAAACAAAGTTTTGAAGAAGAGTCGATGTCTCTTGCGGTGATGATGAAGCTTTCTGCACTGTAGGTGTATAAGATCTCCCTCTGGCCTGCATGACTTTGTTCTGGGCATGTTTTCAGAGACCAAACTGATGAATTTCTAGATCCAAACCATAAAAAATGACTCTGTCCTGTAACAGGACCAGACCTTGACTATCATAAATTTGATTGATTTTGGACCAAGACCTGAACCAGCAGAGGCTAGACATGAGGGAAAATGAGTAGCATGACTTTCTCCATCAGATCATGACATGTCCCTAGCGAAATGTAGCTGAGTGGATGAAGTGGGACACCTAAAATTGAAATGCACAAAGAGCTTTGATCTCTGACGGAGGGCTGACCAGACCGACTCTAACATTGGCTCCAATGGGGGATGGTAGCTCCTTGGAGGTGCCAAGAACAACAGATCTTTGGAGGTGCTAGACAGTGCCTCCTGGTCCATTGGGCTATGGAGTCATCATTTTGATAAACAGCACAAGACTCTGACTTATTTACAGAACTGGAGTAACCAAGAAATTGACTCAAACTTGACAATTGGAATAACTCAAAAGCAGACTATACATACTGAAACCAAACTAAAATAAAAATGGTATTTACAATGAAAGTGGAAGCAGTGTTAATAGATCGACAATGATACCTCTTGAGCAGCCGACCATTGATCGGCCCTCCAGGACAATCTTCCCCGTTCATTTCCTTCAGAAGAAAGGCATTTTGACCTCTATATGCTGCGATTTTGAAAGGACATTACCACAAGTTTTCAAACTTTCCGTGCTTACCTTTCTCTTCATTCCTTGCATCCCACTTCAGCACCACATCATCCAACCGAAATTTTTCCACTTTAGCTTTTTTGTCATAGATTTTATTTATCTTCTCCTGCAACTTGTTTATGTTTTGGAAAACTTCTTCTCTTGTTTGCTGCAAGTGGATCATTTGATTCAGCCTTCTCTGCATGGGATCTTCCTCACTGCTGGCCTCCTGAAGAAGTTTGACCACTAGGGCAGCAAGGGAAGCAGGAAATACTGTGTCCACACCATAAACCAGCTCAAATGGTGACATGCCAATAGACATTTTCTGACTAATTCGATCTGCCCAAAGTGCATGAACCAACCTCTTGTTCCAGCTCTTCTTATTAATTTCCAGCAGCTTCTTGAAGATGCTGACCAAAGATTTATTTGAATATTCCGCCAATCCGTTGCCTTTTGGATGATAGGCAGTTGAATGACCCAAAATTATATGATATCTATGACAAAATTCTACCATCCTTTTCGATTTGAAAGTTGCTGCATTATCAGTGATTATTTTGTTTGGACAACCAAAGTGAGATAAGATGTTATTTTCGAGAAATGAGATGATTACCGTGTCTGTAGCATGTCTGGTAGGTGCTGCCTCAATCCATTTTGTGAATTTGTCCCTGGCTGTAAGGATCCATCTATGCTGTCCGGAAGATGCGGGATGAATTTCCCCAATGAAATCCAACCCCCACTGCTGAAATGGAGCGCTCACTTCGATAGGCTTAAGTGGAAAAGGCTGTAATTTCTGTTTCCCTTCAAAAATTTGACACTTATGACAACACTTTACCATCTTATGCACATCAGCAAACAAAGTAGGCCAGTAGTGCCCCGCTCTCAAGATTTTGTTCACTGTTGACTTCCAAAAAAGATGTCCACCACACTCTCCTCCGTGGAAATATTCCATGGCTTTCTTTGCCTCTTCTTCCACCAAACAGTTTAACAAAATGCCACCAGGATCTTTCCAATATAATGCAGAATTCAAAATACAAAACTTGGCAGCTTTCAATTTAAGTGTTCTCGCTTTGTTCCTAGCCATGCCGGGTGGTGGTGATAGATTTTTCAGCACATATATTATATTAGAATACCATGGGGACAAAGTAAACATTTTGGATACCTGAACTAATTTTCCTTCCTCATTCTCATCGGACAAGGCAGCGATCAGATTTATGTCTAATGCATGCAAGTTTGATTCAGCCATTAGTTTTTCCAACCCCTGTCCTTTGTCCAGCTTTGTAGGCTTTATCTCCACATCGTATTTTAGCAAGGCTGCGATCCATTTGCCTCTTCTCCCTTCCAGATCAGTCTGCACCAAAACATCTTTTACAGCAGTATTAGGAACATAGGCCAGAATGTGAGAGTGTAGAATGTATACCCGGAAATCCTTCAATTCTTTCACCAATGCTAGAGCTTGCTTCTCAATGATGTTGTACTTTAACACTGCATCCCTTATAGCTCTGCTGAAAAATGCAATGGGTCTTTCATGATCATCCCTCTTATGCAATAGTACCACTGCCATAGTGTGCTTAGAAGCAAATGAAAACAATATGAAATCTTGAGTATAATCCGGGTTGACTAGAACTGGAGCTGAAGAAAGGGCCAATTTGACCAAGTTGAAATATTTTATAGCCTCATCCGTCCATTTCACCTGCCTGTCCTTCTTAAGCATGTTGGTCATTTCTTTCAAGTGTTCTGCAAGATTAGGCACAAAGCGACACAGAAAATTCATCTTACCATTGAATGAATGTATCTCCTTTTTGTTCCTAGGCAGATCAATTTGCTGAATGGCTTGCACACGTATCGGGTCTATACGGATGCCATCTTTTGAAATGATATGCCCAAGTAATTTTCCTTCCCCTATGGCAAACAAGCTCTTCTTAGGATTTTGCGATAAACCGTATTTCCTGCATTTTTGAAAGACAATTTTTAGGTGATTCATGTGCTCTTCATATGATTTTGAAAACACCGTCAGGTCATCCAAGTACTCCACCAAAAACACATCCTTCTCATTTGCAAACGCCAAGTCCATTTCACGCTGAAATGTGGCACCTGCATTCTTCAAAGCGAATGGCATTTTGGCATAGTGAAATGTCCCCCATCGAGTGGTGAACGTTGTTTTGTCTCTGTCATCTTCATGGATAGAAATTTGGTTATATCCGGAATAACCATCAAGCAGTGACATACGAGATGCCCCCACTACTCGCTGAAGTATATGGTCCATCTTGGGCAGGGGATAGTTGTCCTTCAATGAGACCTTGTTTAGATTTCTGAAATCAATGCATAGGTGGATCTCACTGGTCTTCTTTCTTACGAGTACCAAATTAGAAATCCAATCTGAAATTCTGATGGGCACAATGATACCTGACTTGTAGAACCTATTTACCTCTTTTTCAATGGGTGGAAGCAACTTTGGATTGATCCTTCTCAGATTTTGTCTAAACGGTTTCTGATTGGGCTTGATAGGTATGGTGTGCTGAATGATATTTGTATCATATGTCTTCAAATCAGAATAATCCCAAGCAAACACATCTGCAAATGAAGCCATCAAACTGATATATTTGTCCTTGATTTTTGGTGGTAATGCTTTGGACAATTTCACGAATTTTGGATTTGCAGCTACACCGATGTTGACTTCTTCCACACCCGTTTCTGTTGGCTACAATGTTAGCTTGCGGGCTACATCATCCTGATCAAAAAGTTCTTCTAGGGGTATCAAGCCTTTAGGAATGATGTTATTCTTCAGCTGTAATACATCCATTTGATTGATCTGCGCTTCTTCTGCGCCATTCGCTTTATTCTCATCATTTTCTACGTCAATTAAGGTTTCTTTGAACTTGCCTTGGTTGAGCAGAAAATCCTTAATCTCTTCATCATCTTGGAACACTTGCCAATGTCGCTGATTGTCTGGAATGGTTGGATGGTGCTTGACATGGATTTCAAATTTGTTGCTGGAGTTCATGGGGATCTTCAAGCTACTCGCTGCCTTGGCAAGAGCATCAACGATACTGTTTTTTATTCGTGGCACAGATGTCAAGGTGTATTTCAAAAATAGCTTCAAGATGTCCAAAACTACATTTTGATAGGCCCGCATCCTAGGATGTTTTTCTTGATATTCACCTCTGACCTCTTTTATTACTAACCGAGAGTCGCCATATATTGAAATCCTCTTTGCATTCAGCTTTCTAAGAATTTTCAGGCCAGCAATTAGAGATTCATATTCAACCTCATTATTGGAACATTCGAAGGCCAGCTTGTAGGAGCAAACTCTCACGCTGCTAGGTACTTTGTTTGGGGTGGAGAAAGGACTACGTACCCAAAGACCAATACTAGCTCCATCATTCCCTACTGATCCATCAAAATCCATGGTCCATAAGCCTTCTTCTTCTTCTTGCAAGTGCTGAAAATCCTTTTGTTGTCCATTGTTTTTAACTGATTGCTGAATCTCTTGTTGCTTTTCTTGTCTTTCTTTCTTCAAAATCTCTCTAAAATTTTCTGTTATCTCTGGAATGCCATCTACTTCTAATATCTGACTATCTATTTCATTTAAACTATCTGAAAACAAAACAAAAGACTCTAAATCTGTATGTACATAGTTTACAGGATGATTGATCGGTTTCTCCTTGCTTGTGATCATATACTTCATCTTTTGTTCCCGATATAGCTTCCTCATTTGTCCAAACACCGAGATTGCCGCATAGGAGAAATCCAGCTGTAGTGTCCCCTTCAATTTTTCCACCCAAGACCTCGAAAGAATCATGCCAAACCTTGGAGGAATGTCAGCTACCACTACATCCATCAGAACATTTTTCATAGGAAGCTGATATAAACTCACAACTAAGTCTTTGATGAGCCCTACACCTTACTTTGCTAGAATCGAATGAATAGACATCATGATATTGCTGAGTGATGTCTAGACCAAGCTTATCCATGATATACTTGGGCATGACATTGTGAGAGGCTCCCGAATCGAACATTGCGTTGTGTAGCACAAAGTCATGTAATCGTAAACTGATGTAGAAGGGTGGCACCTCGCTCTCCGGAGACTCACCGTTCATTGCTGGCCCAAAAATCATTTCAGGTTCATCATCTTCCACATTTACCATGTCAGACGTTGGGTCCAAGTTCAACATTTTGGAAATCTGTCCTCTATAACTACTGTTTTTCATGATTTTAGTCAAAGGGATGGATACCTTTAGCTTAGAAATCTCATTCTCTAGGCCGAAAGCAGGAGTTTTTTCTACCTCTTTGACCGGGATCTCTTTTCTTTCCTTCTATTTTGATGTGGCTGATGGTTGTGATCGTTTTGCTGCTCTCCGGGATCACTGCCTCCTTTCCCTTTCTTTCTGTAGCTGATGGATCCTTCTTTGTTGTTTCATCCTCCTTCTTTTTCTGAATTGTTTTGACCGGCACATCTCTATTCCTTAGTGAATATCACTGCTATTGGGCAGATAGAGCATTGATATAGCCTCTTTGGTATTCTTCTGACTCTTCTTCCAACACGGTTTCATTAGCTAGAATAAAATCAGTGTCTCAGTGTGTAGCTGAATTTACTACACATTCTTCTTCTTCGGTGATGTAAGTAGGCAGCTCATCTGGAGTGAAGAGGTGATTTTTATCGCCTATTACATTCCCTTCCTCATTTGATTCCGGTCCATGCAAAAAATTCTACTGCAAAGGTGTCTGTATGGGCTGCTGTGATGCCTGCTCTTGGTTTCGCTAATCTCTTTGTCTTATCCTATATTGTGGCTGCTGTTGCTGGCCGCGAAAATTAGGATTCCTAACTTGTGGCTCTGGCTTCTCAATTTTCACTCTTTCAAGCATCTGTTCCACCTTCTTGAGCAAATGATCCATGGAAGAAGATTCTTCTTTCACCGTGGTTTTCTTATCTGCCTTTGCTCTTGCTCTTTTGGACAGCAGATTAGCCTCAACGCTGACTGCAATTTTCTGCATATCTTCCATTGTAGCCGGTTCTCTCTCTCTCTCAATTGGTACGCCATGTCAGCATCAAAACCATCCGGAAAATTCATCATTGCTAGTCCCACAGGTGGCTTTAGATGGTCTAGGATGTCATTGTAGACTGCATTAAATCTAACAAAATAATCTTGGACCGACTCACGTACATTCCTTTTGATTTGCTCATACTCAGCCAGAATTTGAAGGGGATTCTTCTTTAATTCCCACCTGTTCAAAAACTACCTTTGTAGCTCAGCCAAGGTAGTGATACTTGCAGCTTTCAAACCTCTGAACCATTTCCTCACATCATCTACAAATGTTTGTACAAAGAGCCTCATTGCCACATTCTCCGCATCGATCTCATGAAGTTCATAGAAGTCTGCCATTTTTTCTACATGTTGTTGAGTTGTAACACCATTAGGAGTGCCATCAAAAAACAGAATCTTACTTTGATAATCATTTGGCATGTCATCTAGGACTTGGGGGAGAACAAGAGGAGCAAAATGGGCAGCCATCATTCTGGGTGGATTTGGACTTGGAGGTGTTGGAGGAGTGTGCACAGTCTGCAAGGGGCTTGCACTTGGAGTTTGGGGCTGTGTGGCAATGTAATTATCAACTAATCTATTATCTCTTTCTATCTGAATGTCTACAAGAAATTTAGGATCAGGGATGGTGTAATCAACAACACTTTTGGATTTATATTCAAACAAAGATATCTAAAATCATTCGTCAAACTCAAACTCTTCAAGGTATTCAATAAATTCGGGACATGAAGGGGATTTGAATATGGGAGTGAAGGTGCTTTCTTGACGAAGGAGTTTTGCGATCAAATTGGGATTTTCATAAATGTGAGGAGGATCCGGATCTGGATTTGCTCTAGTATATCATCTTGAAGTTGGCGTGCTATTGAGAAGAATTATGGGACACAACCAACTTATTCAGCCTTTCCAATCCTAAGCCCATCATTCGGGAGCCTAGAATTCTTATGAAACAAGGGGATTTAATTTTCAACTTGATGTTCCCCAGTATGGTTGCCACTATGTTAGCACATAAGCCTTAGGCTGAAGAATGCAAAAATTAGGGTAACCACAAACCACGCTCAATCTCATAGCTAGCCCTACGAGAGCAGGAGAGGGCTATCTCCGAGTCACACTTAGCGAATGGATAGGAAAAATAGTCTGAGATGACTTACAATACGATGTTTACCTTAGGCTAGTAAGTGAAAAAGGATTTTGGAAAAGATTTTTGAAACTGACTGAACTTCTGAGATGTATATGGGACTAGCACTTAGCAAAGAACAGAGAATTGAGAATGAAGGCACAGATTATTCCGTGAGGCAAGGTAGGCGGGAAGCACAACAATTTTAACTTAAGGTGACGCGGAATGGAAAGATCGCTGAAGATAGTGAAAAGGGCATGGTCGCATGAATCCTTTTCAACAGAAGAGTAACACTGCACATGAAATTTTCCCACATGCAGAGCAATATAAATTGAATTCTACCTAATCTCACTTAGAAAATTTCACTGAAATGAAACATGGAATGAATTATGAAACATAAAAAGATACATATGGAACATAAGAACACATTTTATACACTCACAACCACAAGAATCTCATGAAATAGAGCCAATGCCTTTATTAAACTCTCTGTCAAAAAATACACAGTGCAGAATTAGAGTTTCTTTCCCACAATCTCTCAGAAGTTACAAGCCAGCCAACCCTTTGCAAATGAAATACATACAATATATAGAAAGTGTAGAGAAGAGATGGAATGCCCAGGGGTTTGGCAGTTACTCAAATCATTTCGAAATGGAGATGGAAAGCCAACCATCAGCTACAGGTGCAGCGCTCTCAAGCATGACATTTGGTTGTGGTGACCCTTTGCATTCTTCGCCGCTTGGATAGATGCCCACCTGGAGAGAAAACTCTTCAAAAGCTGCCTTTGGTGCCTAAAACCTGAAGAATGGATGATCGGGTCCACTTGGAGAAGTCGCAACCCAAAATTTCGCGAAACAAGAGCAAACTGGGCAAAATTTCCTCTATGCGTCGCGCGCTTTTCTCTGTGCATCGCGCTACTTTGGGTCCTGTTTTGGGGCACTTGCAGGTGTCCAAAATGTGCCCAAGTGGGCTTGTTGGAAATCTTGTACTGTCTAATTTCTAACCCCACTAGAATTTCTGAATTTGGTGCTCATTTGCCCCTCCAAATATTCATTCTCCCAAGACTACCTTCTCTGTGTCCAAAAAGTGGCAGAGAGGCCATTTTTGGGTGCTTTTTGACCTTTAGGAGACCTGAAACTTATCAAAATTTCTAGCCTAGACACTAGTAGACATAATTTTTGATGCTAAATCAAAAAATGCAAGTTGTTCCTTAATCTGACCTCTAGAATTTTAGCGTCGCGCATGGTGCGCGGCGCACAGGGAGAAAATCCCTGTCTTTCGCCCAAAAAATTTCCTTGTGACCAAAATTTGCCAAATTTTTTTGAGATTTGGGTTGGAAGTTCTCTATGGGGTGCCTCACTAATACTAGGAAGCCTCAGCCAATATTCTGAGCCTATATTGCTCTTTTTCCATTTTTGCCCTTCTTGTGGCCTTCCTCAATTTTGTTTTCAAACTCCTTATCCGGGCTCTCAAACTCGAGTTTCGTGCCCTGTAATGACGACCCATATGTCTCAGCAATGTGTTGTCTTTGTCGGCCTTGTTCAACATGTTGTCCAGGTGCATGTTGACTCTCTCGAGAACAGACTCACGGTCATCCATAACCTGTCGCTCTAATGAAGTGAATTCGATCCTCCTCTGTTGGGCAGTTAGGCGGTCCTCACGGATGTTCTGCAGCTCCATGATCACATGCTAGTCTTCTAGTTGTTTGTTCCTCTTCTCCAAATACTTGATGTTCCATTTGGCCATCTCCAACTTGAGTGTCAAGGATTGAATCTCTGTCTCTTGCTCCTGGAAGATCTCTTTCAGCTATGCACTATGTGGACGTGTATCTGTATCATCATCATCATGAAGGAGAATGAGTTCAATCTTTCGTTCACCTGGTGGCAAACCTAAAGGCCCCTCCTCATGCTTGGGCTTCTTGCCCTTGTCCTGTACCTGTATTGCAGATGTAGGAAGCGAGGCCCCTGTCACCCCGTGTGGAGATAACACTCGCTTTGCTGCTGCAAACAAAGGCCTGGTGCCTTTCGGATAGCCTCTCTGATATGTGATGGAAAATGGAACCACCATGGTCTCTTGGCATTCATGCTAATGAGAAGGACCACCTGTCTCATTTTTTGCCTCTAATACTACCTGTGGGGCACTGAAGAAGTCACGAGAGATGAAGTCCTCACAAGCAATTCCCTCAATCCCAGCTGATGGTCCACCAAAATCTGGAAAAGAGCAAAGTGATATACGCTGTTGAGCTGCTGCCGAGGGGTCTTGTGCTGCATGAATTTTCTCATCCTCTCTATGTTCCCGCAAATTAAAAATGGGAGGTTCATCATACACACCCTGGTAAAGTGCATGAGAAACCTGATGTGATATGCAGAAAGGCGAGAAAACCTCCCCTCACAACTGAAGTATTTCATGATCAATCTCATGAGCGGAGCATACTCATCTCTCAGAAATCTGAATGGGAAAACTCTAGTGAGATGACTCAAACAATTGGCCTTAATGTAAGACTCATAAAGTTTCCTCTCCACCTTCATCTTCTTGTGCCACTTTTCTCCAACATTTGGTATGCCTATTGCCACTGATATGGTTTCGGGTGTCAATGTGAAAGTGACCCCTGCCTAGATAGACTGTCCTCCATGTAGATGAAGTGCAAAAAGACGGGCCAACTTGGGATGAATTCTGACATTTTCCACCCTCTGACAAAATTCAAAACATGCTAAGTGTTGGAAACAAGACATAGCGAGAGGGCATGCCTGCAACTCAGTGAGGATGTTTGGTTCATCCCTGACATGTCTGCCACTCCTAGGTCTTTGGGGAGGCTGTTCTCCTGAAGTTGTATCACTGTGAGTTTCTCCCTCATAATCTAATGAAATTTCTGATGCCATTACTGCTGTATTGTACCCTGAATTTCTTCGTTGCCCTCTGAACCCACTGAACTGATAGATGCCCTGCAAATTTGTCACCAAGGGGACAATAAAATAGGGAGTATCAGGAGGGGAATGATGAAATAGGGATAGGGGTTTAGAGGGGAAATTTATCAGGGATTTGGGAGTGTTTGGGGTGTGGTTTTGATGAGGTAGGGTTAAGAACATTTGAGCTATAGGAGTAAAGGGGACAAAGGGATATGTTTACAATGCAGCTAGGGTGACTATTAGGAAAACTTGCCCCAGGAGAATTTAGCAGTTAGAGATAGGATAAGAGCATATTTAATAATCAAGTTACTGTAGCAAAACCCTAGTTCTTTGTCCCTCTTTGTGTCATTTTTTGTTTGCTTAATAAAAATTTCCTTTTGATTTCATGGCCATCAAAACATGTTTTTTCTTTGAGTTTAGGATCAGTGGTGAAAAGATTTATGGGCATTTTGCTATAATGAGAGCCAATTTACAAAAATTTGGGAGATTTGGTGATTTTTTAGGCTCACAGGGCTGTGCACCACTTGCTTTTCCTAGTGCGCTGCTCGCCGAGTATGCGCCACGCCAGTGTATTGTTAACACTGTGGCCAGGCTCCCAGTGCGCCGCACGCCCTAAGTGCACCACGCCACATTGTGTGTGCACCGCGCGTGGTCAAATGACACCATTTTTGCTTGAAAAACATGGGAGGGGGTTTTAAGATGGTTTTAGGGTGTTTTCTCTAGGAATCATGATGGAATGGAGGTGAAAATGATGCGAACTGAGGGGACAAGGGGAGGGGAGCAAAACCTTGGTGATATCAATGCAAACTCACTCAAACGCTTACCAATCTCACTCTCCCGCCTTCTGCAATGTCTCTCCAAGTCTTCAATGGCACAATGGATTTGCTTTGGGTCACAATATGTATTTATAGGCTTGAGAGAAACTGCTTTGATTTTTTCCTCTTTAAAAACCCCACTTTCTAATGTTGAGTTTTGCACCTTTTTATTGACTTTTAAACACTCTGGTTTTCCATTTTTTCTTCAACATTGTGTCTCTCTTAATGAAATTTTCAGCATTTCTTTGCGGGGACTATGTGACTGGGCCTCTGGCTTTGAAATCCATGACTGCATCTGAAAATGTCAACTGTCGATTTTTTTTTGGAAAATTTTGCTATAAATGGCACTGTTTGACTTTTCTTCAAAACAAAGTTTTGAAGAAGAGTCGATGTCTCTTGCGGTGATGACGAAGCTTTCTGGAGTGTAGGTGTATAAGATCTCCCTCTAGCCTGCATGACTTTGTTCTGGGCATGTTTTCAGAGACCAAACTAATGAATTTCTAGATCCAAACCATAAAAAATGACTCTGTCCTGTAACAGAACCAGACCTTGACTATCATAAATTTGATTGATTTTGGACCAAGACCTGAACTAGCAGAGGCTAGACATGACGGAAAATGAGTAGCATGACTTTCTCCATCAGATCATGACATGTCCCTAGCGAAATGTAGCTGAGTGGATGAAGTGGGACACCTAAAATTGAAATGCACAAAGAGCTTTGATCTCTGACGGAGGGCTGACCAGACCGACTCTAACATTGGCTCCAATGGGGGATGGTAGCTCCTTGGAGGTGCCAAGAACAACAGATCTTTGGAGGAGCTAGACAGTGCCTCCTGGTCCATTGGGCTATGGAGTCATCATTTTGATAAACAGCACAAGACTCTGACTTATTTACAGAACTGGAGTAACCAAGAAATTGACTCAAACTTGACAATTGGAATAACTCAAAAGCAGACTGTACATACTGAAACCAAACTAAAATAAAAATGGTATTTACAATGAAAGTGGAAGCAGTGTTAATAGATCAACAATGATACCTCTTGAGCAGCCGACCATTGATCGGCCCTCCAGGACAATCTTCCTCGTTCATTTCCTTCAGAAGAAAGGCATTTTGACCTCTATATGCTGCGATTTTGAAAGGACCTTACCACAAGTTTTCGAACTTTCCATGCTTACCTTTCTCTTCATTCCTTCCATCCCACTTCAACACCACATCATCCAACCGAAATTTGTCCACTTTAGCTTTTTTGTCATAGATTTTCCTTATCTTCTCCTACAACTTGTTTGTGTTTTGGAAAAATTCTTCTCTTGTTTGCTGCAAGTGGATCATTTGACTCAGCCTTCTCTGCATGGGATCTTCCTCACTGCAGGCTTCCTGAAGAAGTTTGACCACTGGGGCAGCAAGGGAAGCAGGAAATACTGTGTCCACACCATAAAACAACTCAAATGGTGACATGCCAATAGACTTTTTCTGACTAATTCGATCTGCCCAAAGTGCATGAACCAACCTCTTGTTCCAGCTCTTCTTATTAATTTCCAGCAGCTTCTTGAAGATGTTGACCAAAGGTTTATTTGAATATTCCGCCAATCCGTTTCCTTGCGGATGATAGGCAGTTGAATGACCCAAAATTATATGATATCTATGACAAAATTCTACCATCCTTTTCGATTTGAAAGTTGTTGCATTATCAGTGATTATTTTGTTTGGACAACCAAAGCGAGATAATATGTTATTTTCGAGAAATGAGATGATTACCGTGTCTGTAGCATGTTTGGTAGATGCTGCCTCAATCCATTTTGTGAATTTTTCCCTGGCTGTAAGGATCCATCTATGCTGTTCGGAAGATGCGGGATGAATTTCCCCAATGAAATCCAACCCCCACTGCTGAAATGGAGCGCTCACTTCGATAGGCTTAAGTGGCAAAGGTTGTAATTTCTGTTTCCCTTAAAAAATTTGACACTTATGACAACACTTTACCATCTTATGCACATCAGCAAACAAAGTAGGCCAGTAGTGCCCCGCTCTCAAGATTTTGTTCGCTGTTGACTTCCAAAAAAGATGTCCACCACACTCTCCTCCGTGGAAATATTCCATGGCTTTCTTTGCCTCTTCTTCCAACAAATAGTTTAACAAAATGCCACCAGGATCTTTCCAATATAATGCAGAATTCAAAATACAAAACTTGGCAGCTTTCAATTTAAGTGTTCTCGCTTTGTTCCTAGCCATGTCGGGTGGTGGTGATAGATTTTTCAGCACATATATTATATTAGAATACCATGGGGACAAAGCAAACATTTTGGATACCTGAACTGATGTTCCTTCCTCATTCTCATCAGACAAGGCAGTGATCAGATTTATGTCTAATGCATGCAAGTTTGATTCAGCCATTAGTTTCGCCAACCCCTGTCCTTTGACCAGCTTTGTAGGCTTTATCTCCACATCGTATTCTAGCAAGGCTGCGATCCATTTGCCTCTTCTCCCTTCCAGATCAGTCTGCACCAAAACATCTTTTACAACAGTATTAGGAACATAGGCGAGAATGTGAGAGTGTATAATGTATACCCGGAAATCCTTCAATGCTTTCACCAATGCTAGAGCTTGCTTCTCAATGATGTTGTACTTTAACACTGCATCCCTTATAGCTCTGCTGAAGAATGCAATGGGTCTTTCATGATCATCCTTCTTATGCAATAGTACCGCTGCCATAGTGTGCTCAGAAGCAAATGAAAACAATATGAAATCTTGAGTATAATCCAGGTTGACTAGAACTGGAGCTGAAGAAAGGGCCAATTTGACCAAGTTGAAATATTTTATAGCCTCATCCATCCATTTCACCTGGCTGTCCTTCTTAAGCATGTTGGTCATTTCTTTCAAGTGTTCTGCAAGATTAGGCATAAAGCGACGCAGAAAATTCATCTTACCATTGAATGAATGTATCTCCTTTTTGTTCCTAGGCAGATCAATTTGCTGAATGGCTTGCACACATATCAGGTCTATACGGATGCCATCTTTTGAAATGATATGCCCAAGTAATTTTCATTCCTCTATGGAAAACAAGCTCTTCTTATGATTTAGCGATAAACCATATTTCCTGCATTTTTGAAAGACAATTTTTAGGTGATGCATGTGCTCTTCATATGATTTTGAAGACACCTTCAGGTCATCCAAGTACTCCACCAAAAACACATCCTTCTCATTCGCAAACGCCAAGTCCATTTCACGCTAAAATGTGGCACCTACATTCTTCAAAGCGAATGGCATTTTGGCATAGTGAAATGTCCCCCATGGAGTGGTGAACGCTGTTTTGTCTCCGTCATCTTCATGGATAGAAATTTGGTTATATCCGGAATAACCATCAAGCAGTGACATACGAGATACCCCCACTACTCGCTGAAGTATATGGTCCATCTTGGGCAGCAGATAGTTGTCCTTCAATGAGACCTTGTTTAGATTTCTGAAATCAATGCATAGGCGGATCTCACTGGTCTTCTTTCTTACGAGTACCAAATTAGAAATCCAATCTGAAAATCTGATGGGCACAATGATACCTAACTTGTACAACCTATTTACCTCTTTTTCAATGGGTGGAAGCAACTTTGGATTGATCCTTCTCAGATTTTGTCTAAACGGTTTCTGATTGGGCTTGATAGGTATGGTGTGCTGAATGATATTTGTATCATATGTCCTCAAATCAGAATAATCCCAAGCAAACACATTTGCAAATGAAGCCATCAAGCTGATATATTTGTCCTTGATTTTTGGCGGTAATGCTTTGGAAAATTTCACGAATTTTGGATTTGCAGCTGCACCGATGTTGACTTCTTCCACACCCGTTTCTGTTGGCTACAATGTTAGCTTGCGGGCTACATCATCCTGATCAAAAAGTTCTTCTAGGGGTATCAAGCCTTTAGGAATGATGTTATTCTTCAGTTGTAATACGTCCATTTGATTGATCTGCACTTCTTCTGTGCCATTCGCTTTATTCTCATCATTTTCTACGTCAATTAAGGTTTCTTTGAACTTGCCTTGGTTGAGCAGAAAATCCTTAATCTCTTCATCATCTTGGAACACTTGCCAATGTCGCTGATTGTCTAGAATAGTTGGATGGTGCTTGACATGGATTTCAAATTTGTTGCTGGAGTTCATGGGGATCTTCAAGCTACTCGCTGCCTTGGCAAGAGAATCAACGATACTGTTTTTTATTCGTGGCATAGATGTCAAGCTGTATTTGGAAAATAGCTTCAAGATGTCCAAAACTACATTTTGATAGGCCCGCATCCTAGGATGTTTTTCTTGATATTCACCTCTGACCTCTTTTATTACTAACCGGGAGTCGCCATATATTGAAATCCTCTTTGCATTCAGCTTTCTAAGAATTTTCAGGCCAACAATCAGAGCTTCATATTCAGCCTCATTATTGGAACATTCGAAGGCCAGCTTGTAGGAGAAAACTCTCACGCTGCTAGGTACTTTGTTTGGGGTGGAGAAAGGACTACGTACCCAAAGACCAATACTAGCTCCATCATTCCCTACTGCTCCATCAAAATCCATGGTCCATAAGCCTTCTTCTTCTTCTTGCAAGTGCTGAAAATCCTTTTGTTGTCCATTGTTTTCAACTGATTGCCCAATCTCTTGTTGCTTTTCTTGTCCTTCTTTCTTCAAAATCTCTCTAAAATTTTTTGTTATCTCTGGAATGCCATCTACTTCTAATATCTGACTATCTATTTCATTTAAACTATCTGAAAACAAAACAAAAGACTCTAAATCTGTATGTACATAGTTTACAGGATGATTGATCGGTTTCTCCTTGCTTGTGATCATATACTTCATCTTTTTTTCCTGATATAGCTTCCTCATTTCTCCAAACACCGGGATTGTCGCATAGGAGAAATCCAGCTGTAGTGTCCCCTTCAATTTTTCCACCCAAGACCTCGAAAGAATCATGCCAAACCTTGGAGGAGTGACAGCTACCACTACATCCATCAGAACATTTTTCATAGGAAGCTGATATAAACTCACAACTAAGTCTTTGATGAGCCCTACACCTTACTTTGCTAGAATCGAATGAATAGAGATCATGATATTGTTGAGTGATGTCTAGACCAAGCTTATCCATGATAGACTTGGGCATGACATTGTGAGAGGCTCCCGAATCGAACATGGCATTGTGTAGCACAAAGTCATGTAATCGTAAACTGATGTAGAAGGGTGGCACCTCGCTCTCCGGAGACTCGCCATTCATTGCTGGCCCAAAAATCATTTCAGGTTCATCATCTTCCACATTTACCATGTCAGACGTTGGGTCCAAGTTCAACATTTTGGAAATCTGTCCTCTATAACTACTGTTTTTCATGATTTTAGTCAAATGGATGGATACCTTTAGCTTAGAAATCTCATTCTCTAGGCCGAAAGCAGGAGTTTTTTCTACCTCTTTGACCGGGATCTCTTTTCTTGCCTTCTATTTTGATGTGGCTGATGGCTGTGATTGTTTTGCTGATTTCGATTTGCTGCTCTCCGAGATCACTGCCTCCTTTCCCTTTCTTTCTGTAGCTGATGGATCCTTCTTTGTTGTTTCATCCTCCTTCTTTTTCTGAATTGTTTTGACCGGCACATCTCTATTCCTTAGTGAATATCACTGCTATTGGGTGGATAGAGCATTGATATAACCTCTTTGGTATTCTTTTGACTCTTCTTCCAACACAGTTTCATTAGCTAGAATAAAATCAGTGTCTCAGTGTGTAGCTAAATTTACTGCACATTCTTCTTCTTCGGTGATGTAAGTAGGCAGCTCATCTGGAGTGAAGAGGTGATTTTTATCGCCTATTACATTCCCTTCCTCATTTGATTCTGGTCCATGCATGAAATTCTACTGCAAAGGTGTCTGTATGGGCTGCTGTGATGCCTGCTCTTGGTTTCGCTAATCTCTTTGTCTTATCCTATATTGTGGCTGCTGCTGCTGGCCACGAAAATTAGGATTCCTAACTTGTGGCTCTGGCTTCTCAATTTTCACTCTTTCAAGCATCTGTTCCACCTTCTTGAGCAGCTGATCCATGGAAGAAGATTCTTCTTTCACCGTGGTTTTCTTATCTGCTTTTGCTCTTGCTCTTTTGGACAACAGATTAGCCTCAACGCTGACTGCAATTTTCTGCATATCTTCCATTGTAGCCGGTTCTCTCTCTCTCAATTGGTACGCCATGTCAGCATCAAAACCATCCAGAAAATTCATCATTGCTAGTCCCACAGGTGGCTTTAGATGGTCTAGGATGTCGTTGTAGACTGCATTAAATCTAACACAATAATCTTGGACCGACTCACCTACATTCCTTTTTATTTTCTCATACTCGGCCAGAATTTGAAGGGGATTCTTCTTTAATTCCCACCTGTTCAAAAATTTCCTTTGTAGCTCAGCCAAGGTAGTGATACTTGCAGCTGTCAAACCTCTGAACCATTTCCTCACATCATCTACAAATGTTTGTACAAAGAGCCTCATTGCCACATTCTCCGCATCGATCTCATGAAGTTCATAGAAGTCTGCCATTTTTTCTACATGTTGTTGAGTTGTAACACCATTAGGAGTTCCATCAAAAAACATAATCTTACTTTGATAATCATTTGGCATGTCATCTAGGACTTGGGGGAGAACAAGAGGAGCAAAATGGGCAGCCATCATTCTGGGTGGATTTGGCCTTGGAGGTGTTGGAGGAGTGTGCACAGTCTGCAAGGGGCTTGCACTTGGAGTTTGGGGCTATGTGGCAATGTAATTAACAACTAATCTATTATCTCTTTCTATCTCAAGGTCTACAAGAAATTTAGGATCAGGGACGGTGTAATCAACAACACTTTTAGATTTATATTCAAACAAAGATATCTAAAATTGTTCGTCAAACTCAAACTCTTCAAGGTATTCAAAAAAGTCGGGACATGAAGGGGATTTGAATATGGGAGTGAAGGTGCTTTCTTGACGAAGGAGTTTTGGAATCAAATTGGGATTTTCATAAATGTGAGGAGGATCCGGATCTGGATTTGCTCTAGTATATCATCTTGAAGCTGGCGTGCTATTGAGAAGAATTACGGGACACAACCAACCTATTCAGCCTTTCCAATCCTAAGCCCATCATTCGGGAGCCTAGAATTCTTATGAAACAAGGGGATTTAATTTTAAACTTGGTGTTCCCCAGTATGGTTTCCACTATGTTAGCACATAAGCCTTAGGCTGAAGAATGCAAAAATTAGGGTAACCACAAACCACGCTCAATCTCGTAGCTAGCCCTACGAGAGCAGGAGAGGGCTATCTCTGAGTCACACTTAGCGAATGGATAGGAAAAATAGTCTGAGATGACTTACAATACGATGTTTACCTTAGGCTAGTAAGTGAAAAAGGATTTTGGAAAATATTTTTGAAAGTGACTGAACTTCTGAGATGTATATGGGACTAGCACTTAGCAAAGAACAGAGAATTGAGAATGAAGGCACAGATTATTCCATGAGGCAAGGTAGGCGGGAAGCACAACAATTTTAACTTAAGGTGACGTGGAATGGAAAGATCACTGAAGATAGTGAAAAGGGCATGGTCGCATGAATCCTTTTCAACAGAAGAGTAACACTGCACATGAAATTTTCCCATAGGCAGAGCAATATAAATTGAATTCTACCTAATCTCACTTAGAAAATTTCACTGAAATGAAACATGGAAGGAATTATGAAACATAAACAGATACATATGGAACATAAGAACATATTTTCTACACTCAAAACCACAAGAATCTCATGAAACAGAGCCGATGCCTTTCATTAAACTCTCTGTCAAAAAATACACAGTGCAGAAATAGAGTTTCTTTCCCACAATTTCTCAGAAGTTACAAGCCAGCCAACCCTTTGCAAATGAAATACATACAACATATAGAAAGTGTAGAGAAGAGATGGAATGCCCAGGGGTTGGCCAGTTACTCAAATCAATTCGAAATGGAGATGGAGAGCCAACCATCAGCTACAGGTGCAGCGCTCTCAAGCATGACATTTGGTTGTGGTGACCCTTTGCATTCTTCGCCGCTTGGATAGATGCCCACCTGGAGAGAAAACTCTTCAAAAGCTGCCTTTGGTGCCAAAAAACTAAAGAATGGATGATCGGGTCCACTTGGAGAACTCGATCCCGAAATTTTGCGAAACAGGAGCAAACTGGGCAAAATTTCCTCTATGCGTCGCGCGCTTTTCTCTGTGCATCGCGGTACTTTGGGTCCTGTTTTGGGGCACTTGCAGGTGTCCAAAATGTGGCCAAGTGGGCTTGTTGGAAATCTTGGCCTGTATAATTTCTAACCCCACTAGAATTTTTGAATTTGGTGCTCATTTTCCCCTCCAAATTTTCATTCTCCCAAGACTGCTCTCTGTGTGTCCAAAAAGTGGCAGAGAGGCCATTTTTGGGTGCTTTTTGACCTTTAGGAGACCCGAAACTTATCAAAATTTCTAGCCCGGACACTAGTAGACGTATTTTTTGATGCTAAATCAAAAAATGCAAGCTGTTCCTTAATCTGAGCTCTAGAATTTTAGCGTCGCGCAGGGTGCGCGACGCACAGGGAGAAAATCCCTGTCTTTCGCCCAAAAACTTTCCTTGTGACCAAAATTTGCCAAATGTTTTTGAGATTTCGGTTGGAAGTTCTCTATGGGGTGCCTCACCGAGACAAGGAAGCCTCAGCCAAGATTCTGAGCCTATCTTGCTCTTTTTCCATTTTTCCCAGTAATTATTGACCAATACCTCTTTATTTTTATCAAGCTTGACGAGGATAACATATGATTGTTGTATAATTCCAACCTTCAGGTGAATCCATCACTATGTGACGTTTTAACAAGTCTATCGATGGTGAAACTAGGTCTTGTCATGATCGATAAGTTTGTGGATACTTGATGTTTTAACGAGTAAAACAACATAGATAACTTGGTCCTTTCCATGTTTAGAGAGTTTGAAAAGGGACCAAAATAGAACTCCGCAAGTTCCTTTTCGTAGATTTGTCTCTCAAGCTTGAAAAAGCATAAAACAATACGAGAGAGAACCCATTAACCATGTTCGGTCAACGTATTCCTTTTTCTAAATAATCTATCTCAGTCCGGAAAAGGGTTAAACTTATGGTAAGTAGATGCCATTTCCAATCCGTTAACGACCTGAGAAGGACAAGTGCTCAGCAATATTTTCATATTTAGAGAGTCTGAAAAGAGCTTAAAGGGGACTCTAGTGGGGTTCCTTTTTTGATGTTCAACAGAGCTCGAAAGGGAGATAAAAGTATGCTCTATCGTCAAAGATGCAATTTACAATTGAGCACGTCAAATTCTATAACTCAGTTGTAAAACCTGCTCAAAACAACACCAAATGGATTAAACATACCTATTTTATGAGTAAAAATAGATAAATACTAAGGTTTATTCGATTAATTAACATGAAATAAACATAAAACAAGTATTTACCATGTCATTTTTGCCATTTGATATTTACCATTCAGTTCTGTGCTCTGGGCTAGTTTTCTATGTCAAACTTTAGCAGCCAATTGTGAGACATTCTATGGATAATTTCTCGAGCTGTCTAGACTAGGTAGGAGATCTATCCCTCCTCTTTCTTTTTATGCCATTCTTTTACTATTTCATTCAAGTTTTAGGATTTTTTGGGGCCTCTGGTGTTTGATTTTTTCACCCTAGGATCAGCATAGGTTTTTCATGTCAAAAACTATGCTGAAGAGCACCCAGATAGATGTCTACTTGCTCTGCAACGCATTGTCTCCTTGCCTTGGCTGTGCTCAGTGAGTTTCCCAAATTTGTTTCACCTGTTTGCTCCAAAATTTGTGTTATTTTTTTCCTAGGAAAGGATCCTAATTAAGCTTATGGTTTGATTACAGGCTTTCATCAGATCAGACTGACCATTACTTGGCAAAAAAGAGAGCATGAAGAACAATACATGATTGCCCTAAACAATTCGGGTACAATTGAGGCCCTAAAAAATACTTCAGGTTGTCCGGAATGAGGAAGCAAATAGAACTATTGTAGTTCCTTGTTCATGCATGGGATCCGACAGATCTAGATTTTCACACAGGGGACAAAGTGGTCCCTATTATGATCGATGATGTTTACTTTCTTGCAAGATTGTCGAGGTGAGGTGCCCCAATCTCACTTTCAATATTTTCCTGTGGAGGTGAATCGGTGAGAGATTATATTCAATAGTTTTGTCAGCCAGGTACACAGCCTAGCAAGGATGGGAAAATAAACATCAGGGATGTAAGTGATTTGCCTTTGATAACTATCCTTTTCACTATCGCAAAATTCATTGGTAGTGTGACACTTCATCTGGCGAACAGATCATATATGCAATATGCACTAGAGTGTCTTGAGCCAAAAGTATTCAACTGGTGTGAGGCTATACTTTCTTCACTGAAAGAACAATTGACAAAGGTAAAGAGTGGTAAGATGAAGAATTTTAGCTATGGTTAAATCTTAATCACTTTTGCCTTAGAAATAATTCCATTGGTACAACCACAACATGTAACACTAGGTGTATCTTGTCCTAAAGATCCACAGATGTAGAGGTGGGTTGAATTGATGGCTAGCCATGTGGGTTAGAGAACAATGATTTTTTCCACTACATTCTTCAGTTGGCTCGATCGACAACACATTTTCATAAAGGAGCATCCATACTAAGGGATGGATTTTTTTGGAGACCCAGATTTGATTTTACCGGTGGGAACTCAATGGGGTGCTATAGGTAGATTTTTGACCAAAATGTTTTTGATTTTCAAGTTTCTACATGTTTTTGTGTTTTTAATGTTTCCAAGACTAAACTAAAATCGTTCTCATGCATGAAGATGTGGGCATTGTTTGACCTATGAGGCACCAACAGGAGGTAGGTGGGCTAGTGAGGATGAACATTAGGAGAGTGGTTCTCCAGGATTTGGATTTGGCCAAAACCTTGGCAGAGTTGTAGGATCATGTTGAGGGATTAACCCTTAGTATTTTGGATGTCCAGATCAAGGAGTTACCTATGACGCTACAACGCCATACTATTGGTGTTCCAGGCTGTTGGGTGTGGCTCTTGTGCATGATAGCTCAGGCTGTGACCTGTTATCATGAGCATAACTAGGTCTACTTAGGATGTTTTTGCATGTATTTTGTGTTCTTAGCTCAAATCACCAAACATGCCTTGGAAACAAATTTTGTAAAAACTTTTAAAACATCTATCTATTTTACTTTCAAAGTTTTGATATCTATGACTATATGAAATCCTATTCAACTAATGATGTGAATTGAAAAATTTACTTCTACATGTGTCGCAAATGTTGATTTAACACATAGTTTGCTAATGAGTCGGTTAATGTGTTAAAGTTTCTGCAAATACATTGATATTGAATGTACTCAAAATGTCTCTCCAAAAGACGAACTTTAAGGAACATACGAAGAATTTTTGGATTTCGGACAGTATAAATGTTTGTTAGTTGTAGTACAATGAGTTGTGAATCCAGCCTAATGATGATTAGGTGGATTGCAAGTGAAATGACATCAGAGAGAAGTTCTATCAATGTGCTATACTAAACGATATTGTTCATTGATCAACCGATACAAATCCCTTGAAAACTCACTAACTCGCCACTTGGAGTGAAAATGTCCCATGCTACAGAAGATAGGTTCTGTGTACTACGACTAGGACCATCGGCGTAACCAACAAATGGTTCCAAATTTTTCGACATCTGCAACAAATCCAAAGCAGATTACTTAACCACATAAAAAATTTAAAAGACACATTGGCACACACACATGCAATTGAACCGTATATACAGTGATTTTTACTGCACTCAATTAATCATAGTAACGTTTGAGATATAACCCATTTCGGGGCTATGACAATGGGATTCCATCAAAATCCACCAACTCCTAGGCTCCTTTTGCCAAAACACGCCTAGAAATATAAGGACCCATCAAAAGCGATTCAAATTTTCCTACTCCAAGTTTATCAGCTTCCTAATCTAAAGCAAGACCAGCTCTCCTTCTGAGAAAATGCGAGGCTTGACATTTCTATCATATTACACCTTAATTCATTTCTTGTGTGCTTTGTTTGTCAATGCGGTTTCATGATGGGTTTCATCTAGATGGATAAGTCCAAGGAACACGCTTCTTCTTCATAAGTGTCAGATAACAGGTCAATCGCGAGTTTGAGAACTGAAAGTTCACATCATATCAACAAGATTGCCTCTAGACCATAGACCAATTGAAAGGGTGTCAATCAGATGCATTTCTCATCGAGGTTCAATATGCCCACAAGCCAAAGTACATGATTAAATGCCAGTTTTGTTTATGGACTCCTATCATTCTTTGAAGCATTCACTTCAGGAATTTGTTGATGGCCTCAACTTGTCCATTCGCTTGCGAATAATAAGGGGTAGAACTATAATGTGATAGTCCTAACTTAGCAGTCAATGCAACCATCATGTGATTGCGAAAATGTGACCCATGATCTATAACTATAGCCTGTGGTACACCAAACTAGGCAAACACATGGCTGAAAAATAAAAGAGCAACCATTTTGCCACTGTTATTTAATGTTGGCATTACCTCAACCCATTTGGTAGAATAGTCAACAGTGACTTATTTGGTATGTGTGTGGTTGTTCTAGTTAAAGCTCATATATAACTCCTAGAAATCCATTATGATTGGGCCAAGTGTGCAAAGCCATTCAACACCTAGGACGATGTTGCACCCTCCCATGTGTATTGTAAACATGTGGGTCTTTAACTGATAATCCCCCATTTGAAGTTTGACATTTTCACAGTGGCCTTCACATTTCAGTGTTCCCCCATCAACGATTTGGACTTGGAAGTTAGAAATTTCTTGTACAAAACAATGCACTGCTTCTGCGACTCTTTGATGGATAAAATTATGTGTACTTCCACTATCAATCAAGACTACTATTGAGCGATGCTTAATAAAACCTCTGATTTTGAGAGTTTGAGGCATAGAAATTCTTGCCAAAGCATGCAGCGAAATAACTAGTTCTTCAGGTACATTGTCCTTCTAGTTGTCCTCTTCTTCCTCTTCTAGTTCCTCAAGTGCTAGGGCTTCCTCCGATGAGCTATGATCAGTAGCATCAATTTGAAAGAATTTGGGCTCCTTGCATTTATGCCCAGGGGAGTATTTTTCATCACAGTAGTAACATAATCCTTTCTTTCTTCTTTCCACCATTTCTGCAGGTGACACCTTTTGAGCCTTGAGTGTTTGGGTAGTGCTATGAGCCTGTGGGGGGAGACCCTTGGCGGTGAAATTTGGGTGATTAGACTGGGCTTGTAACGCACATTCTACTTCACGAGCTATCCTGCAAGACTCTAGCCATGAGGGAGGGTGGTGCATTTAGATGTGGGTTTGTATGTCATCTTTAAGACCACTGATAAAACATTCTGTGTAGAACTCATCTTATAGACCTAAATTGCAGAAGGCTAAGGCTTCAAAGGCTGTAATATATTCATCCACTATTCCAATCTGTGAGAGCTTAGTGAGATGACCCAAAAAAGCAGAGTCATGGTCAAAGTGATCCATAAGAGCTTTATTGAACGTGTCCCAAGTCAAGGGCCTTCCATAGCAATGTTGATGCCATTGCCACCATTGCCATCTTTCATTGTCCAAGTACATGATCCCCACACTAAGCTGAGTGGCATTATCCAGGATGTAATTCAGATTGAAATATTGTTCCATTTGTGCTATCCATGCTGTCAGGTGAGGGCCATCAAATTTATGCATGTCCAGCTTGGGTGGTCACTGATGGGATTGTTGGTGGGTGCCACAGAGGTGAAGAGAGTGGCTAGACTCACCCTCACTATGTTCATTACCAATATATGCCTCCTTGCAGGCTTTTGCCTTGCCCATAGAGTGTGTTGTAGTTATTTTTGTCAGCTGGTCTTGGATGTCTTTCAAGGATGCTTCAAGGTTGTCCATCCTTTCATTTGCCATAGCTTGATTTCTAGTTTGTACCATGCACCGAGCTGATTTACTTGAAATTTGGGACAGTCCGACTTTTTTTGGCACTAACAATTGAATGGTACCACCTTGATCAACTTGTCGTCCTGATTCTTATGGGCTAAGTCACCAATAAGTGCCCCAGGGGGTCTCAAACTCGTTTTTCTTTTTTACTCCTAACGAAGTTTTACTCCTTGCTTAGGAATACTGCAGTTGCCGAATCCCTGAAATATCAATGCTACCAAAAGTCCTGCGAAAATCACACTGAAGTATAGGAACACACACAACTACTCAGATCTGGATGGCGGATCTGATAGATCTGAACGGAAAAACTGATTACTACTACGGATCTAATGGATCTATTTTATCTAAATGGTTGTTCTGATAAATCTGAACAATAGAACTAATCTGGCAAAGATTATGCGTGATCCCGCAATAGAGAAGGGAACTATGGTCTCCAAGAGTGTCAGGTGCTACAGATCACAATATACATAAGGGTCTGATAGTAGTACTTGGCCCAATTTTTCAACACACTAACCAAGGAGGATGAACCGCACCCTTAGCCGTACAACCAGACTACCCTATTGTACGAGCGAGTAATCTCTCTGAGTGTTGTTCTCGATGTACTGTAGCAGCAAGACTGCCAACAAATTATCTATGGCAAGGTTTCAAGGGAGCTGGGGGGCTTCCGATATACCCAGAAAGTACTTGGAAGACAGTCCGTGCGTGATTCTGTCTAATGCACTGCTACTCGAAGGGGTACCCACAGGAGTTACGAGGGAGTCCAACAAGTGTGACCACCTCTTGTATTTCCTACGTGCATGCCTCCCCAATTCCACAGGTTTATGCGCTCAATGACAGATCGCGTGGTTTAAAGACGCCGGAACACGTCTCTAGGCAAAAAAAAAATTGCTAAAAAATGGAGATCCCACTGGCCCTGGAAAGTGCTCTGATACCACTTGTTATGCTCTTAACCTACAAGACGATACCAGAATACCAAATATGCGAAGAAATATACCTAGAACATAGAACAAGAGCAATAACAACAAGTATTTTATTATTTGGAAAGCAAAGTTCACTTGCCTCTTCGAGGGGGCGACCTCCAATAGAGCTAAGCTTGATTACAAAATAAGACACGCTGCTCCTCGCAGGGAGTCTCTATCCTTTATATAGGATTCGTACATGCCATACCATGGGGCAATACCATGGTTCTTATTAATACCTTCTATCTAATACCATGGCCCATTTGCAACTAACTATGGTCCCATCATTAAATGCGGGTTAACGACTTACAATTATTAATATGGGAATTATTGACTCTTTACATAACTATAACTATTACTCGATCCTATTACATAAATAAGGGGGTTAGGGTGGGACCCTAACACAAAAGCTTTTGAATACTTCTGTAATAATGCTATTACCTCCTGTTCTTGTGACAATTGTAAGTTGTTACCAATGTTCAAATGTTTTCGAGGATAAATCTCAATTGTTTTGGTTGTTGAATTGGTAATTGTGTTTACAAGAAAAATATTTGTGAATGATTCTTCTAGTGATTGAATTGTGCATGTTTCCCAGAAATAGTGGTTCAAAAGATTACTTGCAGCTTCATACTGAGCTACTTTAAGTTGCTCTAAAATATCTAGTTCTGAGATGAAAAGGTCCAATAGATCTTCATTCTCCTTCTTCTCCAAAGTCCAAGACTTGGTTAATACTTAAAACTGATTTAGTTTGTTGTTGTTCTTGTCCTTCAAGCAATGATATTAAAGAAGGTGCTTGTGCTAGAGAATAATGTGTGATGTGTTTTCTATCATCCCCATGTGCAGTAATCACACTTCCTGATCTGCATCCTATAAAGGCACAAGCAGTGGCTAACCACGGTCTGCCTAATTTTAGAGGATGTCCTCCCAAGTTTGTTTTTGGCTGCAAAATGAGGAAGTCTACAGGATACTCCCATGAATCCAAATAGACTATGATACCTTCTAATATTCCTTCTGGTATAACTTTAGATCTGTTTTGCTAACTCTAAAATGGTAGTAGTAGATATAATGTTGTTTAAATCCAAATGTTTCATTGTCTCTATAGTCATTACATTTACAACTGCTCCCAAATATATCAATGTGTTTGGAACTGAAAAGTTGTTTATTGAAATAGTAACCATAGGATACCAGGGTCAATATATTTTTCTACTGTTGTCTTTGTAGACATGAGGCTAGCTAGTTTTCCGATGACCTGGATTTTAGTCAGATCCTTCTTCTTCTTATCAGTTTTCTTGACGCATAATTCCTTTACTATTTTAGCATAAATTGGTATTTCTTTGATTGCCTGTAATAAAGGAATTTTTACATAAGCATTTTTTAATTCATCCAAAATATCGAATTCAGGAAGGGTCATTTGAATTTTCTTCTCTACTAACCTCTCTGGATAGGGTGGTGTTTGAGTTATTACAATTTTTCCCTTCTGACTCTGATTTCATGAAAGTGATGTTTTAGGTTTTTCTCCTAGTTCAGCTGGTTCTTCTATGATCAGAGGAGAATTTTTATGCAGTACATTCCCAGACCTTAAATGGACATCATTTATGGGAGGAATTGAGTATGATGGAAAATATGGTTCTTCTTCCATGTTGTATTCAGGTTTATCGATTTTGTTGCTCAGATTTGCAACTGGCTGAGTTGGTAGCTGAGTTGGTCTAGGCTGGTTTGAAGGCAGTTGTAGCTGTTGTGGTTGTGTTAGTAATGGTGTGGTATTCTGTTGTGGAAATTGCATGGATTGTGGATATTTTTGAAACCGTTGGTATGGGAATGGTTGTTGATATTGTTGTTCGTATTGTTGTTGGTATTGTTGAGGATACATTTGTTGAGGTGGTTGGTTTCCATAACTATATCCTCTCCAACATTGTGCAGGTTGGTTTTGATATTGTTTTACGGGCCAAGCTTGCCATGGAATTGGGGTATTGAAAGAGTTTTGAGGAGGATACTAATAGTTTTGTTGAGGGAATTTCTAAGCGAATTGTTGAGGAATCCTTGGCTACCAAGGCCTTCTTGGTGCCACATAATAGAAACCTTCTACTCCTTGTACTTCTTCCATTAGATTCATTTTCAATTCTTTCAACCTTAGACAGTTTTTTGTTGAATGGTTTTTTGTGCAAAGGCCACATACTTGAACACTATCTAAAGGACATTCTCTTAATGCATGCTTCTTTCTACATTTGGGACAAAAGATTGCTAAGATTTGTTCTTGTTCCTCTTTCTTTTTGTTTGCTTTTAGAACATCTACTTGTGTCCCTAATGTACTTAGAAGATCAGTTTTGAAGTTTTCCAGCAAGCTCCCTATCTATGCTCTTGTTACCCCTCCTGCTGCTGATTTTGCTGCTTTTGAACTAACATCTCTCCTTCCAACTTTTGATCATCCTCTAGAATATTTTTGACATAGTTCTTCAATTTCGTTAAAAGGAAATTTTGAAATGTCACCCTTGCCTGTTACATTCATAATGTCAAGGTATTCAACTCTAATACCTTTAAGAAAAATTGGTCAAATCATATCCCGATTTAGCGAGTGTTGTTTTGACTTTTGAAGATTGTAAGCAAATCTTCCAAGTATTCTTCTTAAATTTTGTCTTCTTGTTGTGTCATTTTGAAAACATCCTCTTTCGAGTCCCTAAGCCTACAATAGGCTTGGTATTTTTTAAGAAATATTTTCTTCATGTCATCCCAAGAAGTTATTGTTTGCTCTCCTAAACCCATGAACCATTTTAATGTTGTTGCTTTCAAAGTAGTAGGAAAGAGACAAAGTTTGTGTGTGTCATCTATGTATCCATAAGTTCTACACAATATGTCAAATTCAAACATAAATGAGTCAGGATCTTCCATTGACATTCTATAAAAGTTAGGAAATAGAAAAGGTGGAATGTTTTTCACTTTCACATCTTCTCCTAATATTGTACTTGTATCTAATATTGGAAAGCCAAAAGTAGCTTCCTGTTCATCAATATTTTCTTGTTCATTATCATTTTGTATTTTTTTATCCACTTCTCTCTTTCTATCAGCTTCTATTTTTGCTTCTTCCTCTCTTTTTCTTCTCCATTCTCTTTGTTTTCTTTCATATTCAAGTCTTTGTTCTAGAGTAAGAATAATAGATCCTTGCTCTTCTTTGGTAATAGTTTCAACTATTTCGATAACAATTTGAGACTCAGGTTGCTGTTTGTTTTCGAAAATAGGTTGATCAATAGGCTCAAAAATGGGTTTATCTATTGGTTTAATAATTTTCTTTTGTTTTTTCTGAAGTAGGTGTTTCTTTTGGAGTTTATTTCCTTTTTACCTCCCAAGCTGACAAGGTTTGTCTTTATATTAAAGTTAATCTTTGTCATGTTCTTTGTTTTTCTTCTAATTCCTCTATTGTTGGTTTACCAACAACCGGTGTAGTTTGTCTTGATGGTCCTACTTCTATGGATGGGGGATTTTGTTTAATAAATCTACCTTTCTGATGTCTATTTCTAGGCATAAAGAAACATAACTAAGAAAAACATAACATAACTGATTTTTTATTGTTTTTGTTTTGTTGTTTTCTTTTTTAGCTTTTATTTTTATCTTCTATTTGACTATGTTGATGAATTCATCCCTGGCAACGTTGCCAAAATGTTGGGCTAATTTATTAACACAAATTAACAAAAGTTTTTCATTATCAATCCAGGTTTGTAAAACTTGCTGGCATGTCCACAATGTATGGATATCAGATGCAGTCAAGATTTGAAGATAAAATATGAAGAATTAAGGAAGTGCATATTAAAAGTATAAATCTAATTAAATAATTTCTAATTCACTTCTCCAATATATGTGAGACGAAGTGGCTCTTAACTTAAGAGATCCAATCGTGTCCTTCTACAATATTACTTGATGAATAGAAATCAAAAACCATTAATTGACAAGATCTTAAGATGCATAAATAAACAATGAAAGAGGCTCATAACTTAGGAGATCCTTGGTATTCCTCACCACAAATTCATTCATCATTATGCTATTGTTAGAAAATTGGAATTGCATAAAACTACTTGAATACAAGAAAGATGAACTCTAGTTTTTACTCATTAATTCAATAGAAAGAGGGTTCAACTTGAACATTGTGTTGTCTTTTCATATCAAAATGATAAATAGAAAAAGATTCACCAGGAAACATAAATCATCACACATCAATTTAAGTAAGAAAATCTGAAGTAAAACAAGTAAACAAATCTGAAGCAACTAGTTCATGAAAATCAAGCTAGTTTAACAATGAACTGTACTTAGCTTGAAGTGGGGGCCCTCCAGCCTTGCCTTGCACACTTGAAGAGGTTATAAACTACTGAAAATTCAGTCAATCATCCAGACATTTAATAGAAAAATAAAAAGTAGAACATATTCTTCAAATTAACTTCAAATATTCGAATGTGTCCACATAAATTATACAAATTCTACATGCATAAGCCTTCAAAGTTTTGGCTTAAATAGAAGATCATGAAACAAGCTAATCTAAATTATATCTAACAATTATAGCTATCCATATCCACCTATCCAAGTCAAATCCATCCAGCCTATCGCTAAAATTATGGAAAATCCCATGAAATCATAAAACTACCCTATTTCCTAGTGATTTTATGGATGACTGGCCCTGTTTGAACAGCTCTGACCAGGCATGATTTAGCTTGTTTTGACCGAAAAAATTGGAGTTAGTTCTATTTTAGTTACCAAGATTTCCATAAGTGTATCCAGCTCTTGCCCAAGTCTCCTACAAATATGACATTCATGTAGCTATTACGGTAATTTTTTATTATGTCCAAAAATTGCACTGGAAATTCAATTTTCA
Source organism: Pinus tabuliformis (assembly GCA_031772625.1). Lineage (NCBI taxonomy): Eukaryota > Viridiplantae > Streptophyta > Pinopsida > Pinales > Pinaceae > Pinus > Pinus tabuliformis. The sequence continues at coordinate 654,037,873 of CM062808.1, read as the reverse complement.
TAAAAACTTCTAGAAATTGCAAAATTAAAATTAAATACCTAAATATGCATAAAGTACATCAAAATGAATTGGATGTGATGTAAAATGAATGGAAAATATAAGAATTAAGTATGTTTTCTTAAGCAAGACTGGACCAAAAATGAGGGCCAATAGGACTGCTTCCTCCTACAGGATGTAGAGAACTTGCAGATCCGTGTGCCTTCTCCTTAGGCTAATGGAGTCTCTATTGAAAACAATTAGACATTACATGTAAACTAAAACATTCTCGTGATGGAAAAAATATGAATGAATGAGGAACTCCTCAATATTGACTATAATGCTTCAAGTATTTCCCATTGAGAGGAAATGAGGAATACTTTCCTTCCAAGTTCTACAAGATAAAAGTATTGTTGCCTTTAACCTCTACAATTCTTAAAGGTATGAACCATAGATTATCAAACTTTTCATGTTTCCCTTTATCCTCTCTCCTAACATCCCATGTCAACACTAAATCTCCTTCTTTAAAATCTCTTTCTTTAGCCTTTCTATCAAACAAACTTTTCATTTTGTTCTGATATTTCCAAAGGCTATAATGAACTTCATCTCTATTTTCATTAATTTCTATAATCTTATTTATTCTTCTAGAGAAATCATCAAGTTCTTCATTTGATTCTTGTAAAAACCTTGTGACAGGAAAATCTAGATGTGTAGGAAATATGTCTTCCTTGCCATAAGCAAGCTAAAAAGGAGATTTACCTATTGGTCTCTTTAGGGAGATCATGTTTGCCCAAATTTCATAATGAGATGGTTTTCCCAACACCTTTTGTTTTCCTCCAGTGTTTTCTTAATAACTTTAACTAAAATCTTGTTTGAGGACTCTGCAAATCCATTTTCTTGTGGATAGTAAGGGGTAGAATGATGCAACAAATTTGATATTTTTTACAAAATTGAATTGTCTTGACACTGTTGAATGTTGTTGCATTTTTTGTAACTATCTGTTGGGGGCATCCAAACCTGGAAAAGATATTCTCTTCAATTAATTTAATACCTACAATGTCAGTTTGATTTCTAGCTGGAATTGCCTCTACCCATTTGGTAAAGTGATTTGTGGTAGTCAATATCCATTTGTGTTGGCTACTTGATGGTCAATGAATTTCCCCAATGAAATCCAATCCCCATTGTAGGAAAGGTTCTTGAACTAGTACTGGAACTAGAGGAAGTGGTGCTAATCTCTTCTTTACAACAAACAATTCACATTGGGTACAACTTCTAACCTTTTCTCCTACTTTTGAAAACAATGTGGGCCAATAAAATCCTACTCTTAAAATATTGTATGTTGTAGCCCTCAAAGCATAGTGTCCTCCACAAATACCTACATGAAATTGATCAATGATTCCTTCTATCTCACTTTCTATCAAGTAAAGTAAAAGGATGTTGAGTGCATCCTTCCAACACATATTTGCATTGATAATACAATATTTTATGGCTTTCAACTTCAGTGTTTTTCATTGATTCTTTGTAAATTCAGATGGGCACTCAAAATCTCTACGAAAAATCACAATATCAATGTGCCAATCAGATAACAAAAATTTATCATCAATGTGAATCAGAGTTGGTTGGATTGAAGAAGAATGTTCTTGTGGATTCTTCTCTGCTTGAGGTTGAGAAGGCTCTTGTGGATTCTTCTCAGTTGGAATATCAAAAATAAAATTAATTCCCAAGACTTTACAATTTGACTCAGCTAAGAGTTTACCCAAGGCTTTACCTTTTACTAACTTTGTAGTTTTGATAATAAGATCAAACTCCAATATCTTGGTAATCCATCTCCCTCTCCTTCCATCAGTATCAGGTTGAGTTAACATAATTTTAAAATCACTATTAGGAACATAGGCAATAATGGAAGAATGAAGGACATAGACTCTGAAATCTCTCAAAGCTTGGAGTAAGGAATATTCCTATTTTTCAATGCTATCATATTTAAGTTCAGCATCTCTCATGAATTTGTTGAAAAAGGCAATAGGTTGGTGATCTCCATCCTCATTCTTTTGCAAAAGAACAACAAATAAGCTAGTTTCAAAGGCAAAGGAAAATATGATAAATGGTTCAGAATAGTTTGGACTGAACAGTATGGGGGCTTCTGAAATGGCCTTTTCAATCTAATCAAAATCATATCTTACTAGAATGGTCCATTTAACTTCATGATTCTTTCTTAACATATTGGTTAACTATTTTAGCATAATTAGGTGTAAACCTTCTTTAAAGATTTATTTTCCCAAGAAAAGCTTGAATTTCCTTCTTATTTCTTGGTAATGAAACTTCTTGTATAGTTGGAACTCTTTTAGGATCAATGATTCCTCCTTCCTTGGAAATAATATGGCCAAGAAATTTCCCTTGAGTGCAAACATGGACCTTTTGTGATTAAGAGAAATCCCAAACTTCCTACACCTATCCAAAAATTCCCTCAAGTGCTTTAAATGCTTTTGATCTGAATTAGAAAAATTAGTCAGATCATCAAGATAAATGAAAACAAATTTGTTTGTCATACCTACAAATGCGAAATCCATAGCTCTTTGAAAGGTAGCTCCAAATGTTGGTTAATCCGGAAGGCATCCTTGCATACATAAATGTACCCCAAGGAGTTGTGGATGTTGTATTTTCTCTATCTTCTGGCCCCACAATGATCTAATTGTATCCAGAAAAACCATATAACATAGAAATTTTATTAGCACCTGAAACTTTTTGAAGAAATTGGTTCATCTTGGGTAATGGATAATTATCTTTCAAAGAAGATTTATTCAAGTTCCTAAAATCCAAACATAGTCTATTTTCACCATTTTTACTTCTTATTGGAACTAAATTGGCTACCTAATCAGAATATCTCAATGGAACTATAATCTTGGCATCAAGTAGCTTTTTAAGTTCTTTTCCAATGGTAGGAACAAGGACATGATTAATTCTCCTTAAATTTTTCATACAAGGTTTAGCTTATGGTTTTAATGAGATTTTATTCTCAATGAGAGATGTATCATATGTCTTAAACTCACTATAAGACCAACCAAAAACATCTTTATACGATTTAAGGAGAGCTAAATATTTATCTTTGACTTCCACTGGGAGGGATGCAAAGATTTTAATATTTTTTATTTCTTCTAAAGTTCCAATATTACATTCTTCTCTATCTTTTTTTGGTGAATTTGATAATGGATTTTTAGGGACATAATTTTCGTCAAATAGTTTTTCAAGAGGGACCAAACCCTTAGGAATGAAATTATTGGATATCTGAATAATATTGTGATCGCCAATTTTTCAGTTAAATTGAGAAGTTTGACTTTCTTTATTCGACTCATTGTTATTCAGTTGCTCTTCTTCAATTTGCAAAGATGAAAATTCATCAATTACATGCAAAAAATATTTCATTTGCTCATCATCATCAAATATTTGTTAATATTTAAGATTGTCTGGAACTAGTGGTTTATACTTAACTTGAATTTGATATTGGACAATCCTTTGATCAAGAATTTTAAAAGAACTAGCGGAAATAGCTAAAGGATCTGCATGAATATTTTCATCGCTAGGAATAGAAGTGATGTTAAATGCTTGAAAGAAATTATCCATTGAATCCCACACTTCATTTTTATAATATCTAAGTCTAGGATGCTTGGTTTGACAAAGAGTCCTTACTTGTTTGACAATGAGTACTTTGTCACTGAATACACATAGATTCAACACTTTAAGACTTTTTGCTAATTCCAATCCTAGGAGGAAGGCTTCTTACTATGCAACATTATTTGTCACATAAAATTCAAGTTTATAGGGTTGAGTAATATTTTCTTTGTCTGGTCAAATTAATATAATTCCAGATCTAGCTCTAGCTCCTTCCTTTGAGCAAGAACAGTCAAAGTATGATCTCTGAATATCAGTATTGATGATTTTAGGCTTGTCTGCAATGCTTTCCATACTAAGCTGAGTGGTTTGTGAATTATTTGATGATAATTCAAAACATTCAAAGTTTTGATCCACTGCATAAATGGGATGATTCCTTGCTTGATCATATTTACAAACAATATTCATGAATCTTACTTCTTTGTATAATCTAGGATGTTCACCCCCATATATAGGAATAATACCATAAGACATGTCCATTTGAAGACTTCCTCCTAATTTGGCACAATGGGATCTTGATAATAACATGCCAAATTTAGGGGGGATATCAATGACTACAATGTCTAAAAACAGACTCTTAGCAGGTATTTGAGCTAAAGTGACCACTAGATCATTTATAACTCCTAGACAAGGTACTCTCTTGCAGTCAAAAGTGTAAATATCGTGATAAGCTCTGGTAACCTCTAATTGAAGTTGGTCCACGATAACCATTGGAATTAGATTATGGGAGGCTCCATAATCTAACATGCATTTATATAACAAGAAATCATGAACCTTTAGGGTCACATAGAAAGGTGGTACATTTTCATCAATCATATCTCTGTAGGGACCAATGACTTTTGAAGGATTTTCATCTCATAAAGTTATTACATCTCTTCAACATCAACACTAGATGAATGGATCCATTTAGAAAATTGGCTTTTGTATCCAAGATTCTTTGAAATTTTAGATAAAGGAATGGGTATTTTGACTCTTTCTAATTCCTTTTCAACATTGAAAGTGATTAAAGTAGTTTTATCAATTGAAGTTGCTTCACTTGATTGATTCAATGGTTGAATTGTTGTTGTTTGAGAATCAGTAGTTTTGATTTGTGGTTCATTTACAATGGGATTTTTGGAAGGTCTACCAGGCCCTGACCTAGGTCTTAGGTCATATCTCCTATTTATTTCTACAATTAAAATCTCAGAAAAGGCCTAATACTTTGAAGCTTGTCAGTCTTCTTGATCTTGTTAAGAAGACTAATTTAAAGCAACAAGGACTATAACATTTTCTATAGATGAATGATCAATATTATTTATATCCTCAGTAATCAAAGGGTTAGTGTCTTCAGGTAGTTGATCATCAATCATCATTGGAGGTTGAATTTGTTGATCACTATTTGATATTTGTAAGGTTTTGGTTTGGGGAGCTCTCCTGAAATGAGTTTGAGGTTTAGCAACCATTTGTTGAATTTTTCTAGGCTGAGTTTCCATTTTTGAAATTACATTTGGGAGGTTTCTAAGTAATGAAGTGATTTCATCTATCTTTTGATCTTCAGTTTTAGTTTTTGAGGAAGAACATTCTTCCTTAGTTTTCATTTTCCTTTCAGATTTTTCAACCTTAGCTTTAATTTTAGTTGATGCTGACCTATTGGCTTCAACTTCTATAGAATTTTTTTTCATGCCTTATAGGGTATGAGATGTCCTTTCCCTAATAATAACTGCAAAATAATCTTCAAATGCTTTAGAAAATCTAACTTTGGCTTCTGTTGCTGGCGGTTTATAGTCAGGTGGTATCTTGTGATAATGTTTATTGAATCCTTTTATGAAATCTACCACTAGCTCACCACGGTTTCTTTTCATTTCTCTAAAATCTATGAAATAATAAACAAGATCCTTCTTAACCCCCCACTGCTTCTTAAAGACGGTGGTTAATTCATCCCAAGAATGAATTAAATTAGATCTCAGTTTGTTGGGTCCCTATAATACTAGTGATTACCCCATTACTATTGTAGTTATACCCCTTATTTATACTATTGTGCCCCTATTACCCCCATATTGTTACTATTGTGCCACATAGAAGCCCACTATTGTTATTGTTGTGCCCTACAATATTATTGTTATGTAGGCTTGGATTGTATTGGGACCACTTAGACTCCTATATATAGAAAGGAGGTATTTTCATTTGTATCATCCAAGAATTGTTCATTTATGTAATGTAAAGGAGGTTTCCCCCTCGAAGAGGCTGAATTCTAAGGCTTTGATCTTTCTTTTCTATCTTTTCTTGAGCTGGTTTCATAACATTTGGTATCAGAGCTTTGGATTCTAGGGTTTCGCTGCTCCAAACAGGTCATCGTGGCATTTTCGCTATAACTTTTTTTCTGTGACGTTTCAGAAGTCGCAAAAAAAACCCATGTGAGAAGAATTGGCGCTAAACTTTGGGTCCGAATTTCAGAGCTTTTCGTGTGATATTTTCGGCGATACGATCTGAGGAAGTTGGCCTTTTTGCAGACTCCTGAATTACATTCAAAACAGGTGACCTGGGGAAAATCTTCATAACTCTCTCTCTGAGGATCGGATTGAAATTTTGTAAAAAGGTACAGAAAGAGGACGGACTGTAGTTTCTTTTCTGTGTGTTTCAGATTCAAAGGTTGAAACAGTGACTCGTGGCACGTCGTACAAGTTCGCTCTACTGAATCAGTCTAAAAGCAAGTCACTGTGGGAGATTTCACATAACTCTTCCTTGGAGAATCCAATTGGGCTCAGACTTGTGCCATTGGAAAGTGGACGCAGAAGGCTACTACAGATTGCAACTTCATAATTGGATGATATGAAATTACAGAGATACATCAGATTCAATATCAGGCTTCTATAAAGTGAAAAAAGGTGTGTAGTTTTTTTTAATTTTTGTGTAAGCTTGGTTTAACGGAATTCAAAGGGCATAGTAAAGCATTATTATCGGTAACTGATGCCCCGAGGAAAGAAAATGCAAACACCTAGTAAGGAACCTGAAAGCTCTAGCATGACTCATGAAGAAGAGGAAGAAATGCTACATGATATATCAAAATTACAAGAACAAGTGCAACAAATGTCACGCTCACAAAAGCTAACAGAAGCTAAGATAAATGGTGTGGAATCTAAGATAAATGGCATGGAATCTAAGATGAAGGGCATGGAAGCTAAGATGGATGATTTGAAGACAGATTTGAAGACAAACATGGCAGATTTGAAGACAGATTTGAAGACATATTTGAAGACAGACATGGCAGATTTGAAGACAGATTTGACAAATTTTCTACAAGAAATACTTACTAATGGTGAAAAGGTAGTAAAGGAAACTCATGATGAGAACAAAAGAAATGTTAATCATGATTCCATAGACTCTAATGTTGGATCGAAGACTCACCATGTTCCAAAAATCGATATGAGGAAGTTTGATGGCAAGGATCCCGCCACATGGATATTACAGATGGAGCAATTCTTCGATCTCAATAATGTGCAAAACACACAAAAGGTACGTATGGCAACTTTATATTTGGAACCAAATCAGTTTGTATGGTATCAATGGCTTTGTTCTCGTAAACAATTTATCACTTGGGCAATTTTTACGGAAGAATTGATAGCACATTATGAGGATACAAAAAGCAACACTTTTTTTAGCCAATTGATAAGTCTCAAACAAAAGGGTTCAATAATGGAGCACATTGAGGAGTTCCAAAAATTGAACATAAGGGTAAAAGATATTCCAGAGGAGCATAGGATTGATGTGTTCATAGGGTCTTTAAAGGATAATATCCAACATGATGTGCGCCTTTGGGAACCTGATTCATTAGAGAAGGCATTCAGGTTAGCAAGAAAAATGGAAAGCAAAATTATGGCAACTAGGAAGCATACCATTCACAACTATAAAGACGGAAGTGTTGCCCATAGTCTTCCACAACCTACAAGGTTGACACCACAACAATTGGAAGAAAAAAGAGCAAAAGGGCTTTGTTACAATTGTGATAGCAAATACACAAAAGGTCATAAGTGTGCTGAGAAGAAATTATTCTACATAGATTGTGAAGAGGAAGAAGAAAAGGAGCAAGAAAGGTCAAAAGAAGAGGATATATTCCAGGAACAAAGCCTAGATGAAGAACAAATAAATCCGACCATATCTTGTAATGCATTGGCGGGAATTACCACTCCTCAAACCATCAAGATAGAAGGACAAATCAAGAAGAAAAAGGTAATAGTGTTGATTGATTCAGGAAGCACCCACAATTTTATTCATTGTAGGGTAGCAAAAGAATTGAATTGCTTCCTATATCCAGCACCAGAGTGTCAAGTGATGATTGCAAATGGAGGAACAATAAATTGCTCTGGAAAGTGCCATAATATCAAGCTATCCATGGGAGAATATGTATTGACTAGCCCAATGCTTTCCATTCCAATGGGAGGTGCTGATGTTGTACTAGGAGTCCAATGGCTACAATCCTTGGGTACAATAGCTTTTAATTTTCAAGAACTTTTCATCAAATTTTCTGTGGAAGGAAAGGAAGTTGAATTAAGGGGTATTGCAGGGAAACCAGGAAAGATAATCAGCTCTAATGGTATGACAAAGCTTCTAAAAAAGGAGCAAAGAGGTGTAATTGCACAATTATGTTCGCTAGATGTTTCCACATTGGAATCATCTATTTCTCCAGATCTCCAAAAAGTCTTGGACAATCATTCCAAGGTATTTGAGACTCCCAAGGGTCTCCCACCTATGCGTGATCATGATCATGCTATTCATCTGATTCCAGGAAGTGTTCCTCCAAACATCAGGCCGTACAGATATCCCTATGTCCAAAAAAGTGAAATTGAACGTATGGTTGCAGAAATGCTAGAGGCTGGTATAATTCAACCGAGTCAAAGTTCTTTCTCAGCTCCAGTAGTATTGGTGCACAAGAAGGATGGATCATGGCGCATGTGTCCAGATTATAGGGAGCTCAACAAGCTCACTATTAAAGATAAGTTCCCCATTCCTGTTATTGATGAATTACTGGATGAATTGCATGGATCAATTTACTTCACCAAGTTGGATCTTCGTTCGGGATATCATCAAATCAGAATGAAGATTGAAGACATTCCAAAAACGGCATTTAGAACTCATGAGGGTCATTATGAATTTTTGGTCATGCCTTTTGGCCTTACCAATGCACCTTCAACATTTCAAGGTTTGATGAATTCAATTTTCAAACCATTCCTTAGAAAATTTGTGTTAGTATTTTTTGATGATATACTAATCTACAGCAAGTCTTGGAAGGATCATGTTGAACATGTTGACAGGGTGCTACAACTATTGGAGGAGAAACAATTATATGCAAAAAGATCCAAATGTTTCTTTGGAGTCCAGGAGGTGGAATATTTGGGTCATATTGTATCTCATGAAGGAGTTAAGGTAGACCCTAGCAAAATTAAAGCCATTAAGGAATGGAAAATCCCCACATCCATAAAGCATCTGCGAGGATTTCTTGGGTTGACAGGGTATTATCGCAAGTTTGTTAAGAATTATGGGAGAATAGCAGCACCTCTAACAACATTATTGAAGAAAGATTCATTTTCATGGACTCCGGAAGCAACAAAGGCCTTTGAACATCTTAAAGAGGCAATGTGCCAAGCACCGGTCTTAGCTACACCGGACTTCACAAAAACCTTTATTGTGGAATGTGATGCTTCAGGAAATGGAATTGGTGCTGTTCTAATGCAAGATGAAAGACCCATTGCTTTTGAAAGTCGTCCAATCAAGGGAAAGTTTTTAAGCAAAGCTATTTATGAGAAGGAAATGTTGGCAATACTCCATGCACTTAAGAAATGGCGACCCTACCTAATGGGAAGACACTTCAAGGTAAAAACGGATCATGATAGCCTTAAATACTTTTTAGAACAAAGATTATCCTCTGAAGAGCAACAAAAGTGGGTCACAAAGATGTTGGGTTATGACTTTGAAATCATCTACAAAAAAGGGAAGCAAAATGTGGTGGCAGATGCACTCTCAAGAAAGGATGAGGATGTGGAAGCATTGTTGTGTGCCATTTCTATTATCCAACCAGATTGGATAAACGAAGCAAGGGAGGAATGGAAGAATGACGAAGAAGTGTGGGCACTTATTCGAAAGCTACAACAAGATTCCAGTACTTCTGATACATTTAGCTGGAAAAATGATTCGTTATGGTACAAAGATCGCTTATACCTCTGTAAGAATTCCCAGCTAAAACAAAAGATTCTTATGGAATTGCACACTTCTCCCTTAGGAGGGCACTCAGGATTTTTAAAAACTTACCACAGGGTTAAGAAGGAATTTTTTTGGGATGGCCTTAAATCAGATATTCAAAAGTTTGTGGCGGAATGTTTGGTTTGCCAGCAAAATAAAGTTGAAACAATTAAGACACCGGGTCTATTACAACCTTTATCCATTCCAAGCCAACGTTGGGAGGAGGTTTCAATGGATTTTATCACAGGTTTACCCAAGTCTGAGGGAAAGAGTGTCATCATGGTGGTAGTTGACAGACTTACCAAGTATGCACACTTTTGTGCATTATCACATCCATTTAAAGCCAGTACAGTTTCTACTGCATTTATGGAAACAGTTCAAAAGCTACATGGAAACCCAAAGATTATTGTAAGTGACAGAGATCCCATTTTCACTGGAAATTTTTGGACAGAATTATTTTCTTGTCTTGGTACTCAGTTAGCTCATAGCTCATCTTATCATCCTCAATCTGATGGGCAAACTGAGATAGTAAACAAATGTTTGGAAGGATATCTTCGTTGCTTTGTATCTGATAAACAGACACAATGGGTCAAATGGTTGCCTCTGGCTGAATGGTGGTATAACACTTCCTTCCATACAGCAACAAAAATGACCCCATTTATGGCACTTTATGGGTATCAACCACCATCCATCACATCATATTTAAGAGAAAATTCTAAGGTTCAGGCAGTGGAACATCACATCGAACATCAACAACAAGTCCTCCAACTCTTAAAGGATAACCTCGTGTTGGCACAAAATAGAATGAAACAACAGGCAGATCAACATCGCAGTGAAAGAAGTTTTGATGTAGGTGATTGGGTATTCCTACGGCTACAACCATATAAGCAAATGTCCCTAAAGCAAGCTAAGAAGGATAATAAATTATCACCAAAGTATTATGGTCCGTACAAGGTGTTGCAAAAGATTGGTACTATGGCATACAAATTGGAGCTTCCTGCAGCTTCTCGATTGCACCCAGTTTTCCATGTTTCATGTTTAAAGAAGGTTATAGGTGACAAGCTCCCAATTCAAAAAATATTGCCAGAACTTGATGAGGAAGGAAAAATTATATTGGAACCGGAAGCAGTCACAGAAAAAAGAACTCGACAGCTACGAAATCGATCAATTTCAGAGTATCTTATCAAGTGGAAGAACTTATCCACTGAAGATTCCACATGGGAGGATGAGAATTTTATGCAGAAGTATCCAGAACTGCTCAAGCGTTGAGGACAACACTTTTTTGAAGGAGAGGGGCATGTTGGGTCCCTATAATACTAGTGATTACCCCATTACTATTGTAGTTATACCCCTTATTTATATTGTTGTGCCCCTATTACCCCCATATTGTTACTATTGTGCCACATAGAAGCCCACTATTGTTATTGTTGTGCCCTACAATATTATTGTTATGTAGGCTTGGATTATATTGGGACCCTTAGACTCCTATATATAGAAAGGAGGTATTTTCATTTGTATCATCCAAGAATTGTTCATTTATGTAATGTAAAGGAGGTTGCCCCCTCGAAGAGGCTGAATTCTAAGGCTTTGATCTTTCTTTTCTATCTTTTCTTGAGCTGGTTTCATAACACAGTTGTCTAATGCAAATCCTAACATTCCCTTCTAGTGATTGAAGAAACAATCTCATATGTACATATTCATGTTCTATGTTCATGTTATCATCAAAATCCAAGAAGTCAACTAAATGATCTTCAACAGAAAAACCAATTTCCCCATTAAACATTGGTAGGTGTTTTAAATACCCATCAAGAAAATTATTTAGTACATTAGGAAGTTGTAAAGTAGCATACCCAGCTTGAAAAATAGGTTGAAAACAAACCATAGTTGAAGATGAAGATGAATCCATAGAAGATGTGGTAGATGATGAGGTACAGGATAATGAAGATGTAGGTGAATATGGAGGTGTAAAGGTAGGAGGAGGAAAATAAGGTGGAGTATCTCTAAAAATTTTAAAAGGTGTTTTGATAACTAACTTTTGAACCTCTGTTTCAACTTATTCCTTATTTTCAAATAAAGGATTTGAATATATAGAAAACATTTCCTCAAGTTGGGTAGAAGTAGATGGAAATGTATAATGAGAGTGGGAGATAAAATCAATAGGTTTTAACTCTGGTAAATGTACATCCAATTCTTTTTCTAACTTGGGTGGATATGAAAATATTTTAGGGATTCTATATGATTCCAATGAATGCATTGAAAGAGTTGACTGCAGATCAACTCCTTTGGATAGTAGTTCTAAAACCCTAGGTGTTAAGAGCCAAATCTAATGGATATGGAACAAACCTAAAGGGATCAAAAACTAAAATATATTTAGGTTCTAAACGCACAAAATAAGAGGTAGAAGCCTCAACTCTCCTTCTTAAAGAGGCTTCTATTACCATTCTCTCTGGATTAGATACTGCAAAAATAATGTCATAGTTAGAATGAGACCTGATATGTCTTGAAGGAGCCAGTTTAGGTTTTTGAAGTCACCAGGTAAAATATTTTAACCTGCTATTGCCTTATTCAACTTAAAGTAAAAGTTGTATCATTGTCCTAGGGAAAGATACTCCATTTTCATTCCTCGGCAATGACGCCAATCTGATGTTGTCCTCTAAGATAATTCTAGGTTAATTAATCATGGCAAAGCATTTAGAATGTTTTGTTGTTTTAATTTTTTTGGATGACCAATGTTATGAATAGTTAAAGACAGGTGCTTAAATCTTAACAATGCTTAATTTAATGAAAGGGATGTTTTTTGTCTCTAAATAGTTAATTGATTTCTAGTTGAATGAATATCAGAGTTGAAAAGGTTATAACTTACACAATATTCAAACTGAGTATTTAGTTATTTATAAAATAGGGTGTTGGTGATCATTGTTCACTTTCTAAACAAAATGTATTTAATTTTATGAATATGGGTGTGACAATTTATAGATATAGAGGAGTTTATAATAACAGATAGTTCTATAAACTAATCTCTAATTATTGATTATAACTTCACTCGAGATTTCAGATAAACTGTCATTCAGTTTAATCTTACCCAAGGTTCTCCATTAATGTTTAAATACATGAAGAATAACATAATGAAATGAAAACATGAGAAAAACTCACAAGGAGACAAACTATTTGAGGAAAATCTAGAATCCTTTCATTAATTCGAAGCAAATCTCCAGTTTTATTACAATTCTGCTTTGAAAAGATCATCCAAGGGTTCAATAGATAATAACTCGAAGGAAGAGTTATTCATAAAAAATATTGATAGTATCCTTTAACAAAATATAAAATAGTGCAAAAATATAGGAATCCAAAAACTACTAAGCTGCTGGCACTGTCTTCAAGGAAGTTATTGATGATCTGGCCCCCAAAATGTGATGCCTCATTGTTTGTCAGTTGGTGATGAAAGTTACTCAATGATTTCACACAAGTGATCCCATATATCTTCACTTGGTATAGAAAGATTAATTAATTTCCTGTAGACTTCATCCACCTATGTATACTTTCTGGAAGTAGGCTTATTGACAAAGATATGTTTAATTTCATGTTTGATCATTAAATCGAAATTCAAAGCTTCTAATAAATTCTTTCATGTAAGATGACCTTTGATACCTTCAAATTTAGTTTTATCAGTTGCAAATGTGTAAATATTTTGGAAATACTCCTCCAAACTAATCAATCTATCCTTTAGTGCTACTAGTTTTGGAAATCCTATTTTGGTGAGAAAGTTGAACTGAAAATGGAACCTCTGGAAAATGGGTTACAAACTCTGGCACTTTGTCTGCAACTGTGTCATGAGATTTTTCTTCTTCAAAACTTTCTTAATCGCAAGAATGGTTTATGTCCTGCCTGCAATCTAAATTTCTTCTAATTCAGCTCTGGTTTTGAATTGAACACCTTAATCATATCCATGGCCTCACTTGGTTTATCTTCAACGGCTTCTCTAAAATATTCAATAGCTATCTAGAATCTAGTAATAAGCTCTTCCTATTCAAAACTAATTTGTATAGATGTCTAAACATCAAGTATAGCTTGACTTACATCTGCCCGAATTTTTTCCTTTTCTTGGGCCAAGGTTTGAGCCATTAATGACTCATCTTCAAACTCTTGAATCTTCTTGGTTAGTCTATGCATCTTATGCATCTCTTCAACATAAAGATTATCATTCTTTATCTGTTGTGTCTCCACAGTTTTGAATTTCTTCTAAAGATTTTCATTTTCCTTTCTCTGGAGAGACAACTCCTGTATGACTCTATTTAGATAATCTATTGTTGATGTAGACTCTTTTGTTGCTGATGTTGATTTCCCTATTCTCCCTACCACTATGATTGGTATAGCTGTAATTGGAGCTATAGACACTTGAGCAGACTGTTCCTTTTCTTTGAGAAATGTTTTTATCTGTTCCTCCATCTTCTTTATTTGTATATTCTTCTCAATGATTAGTTTGAGAATTTCTTCTTTGTGTTTCTCACTTTCTTCAATATCCTTGGTTTGGGAATCCTCTGTAGAAGCTAATTTTAGTTTCTTCCTTAGTGTTGTGATGTCAACATTATTCTTGTTGATGATGTCATCTACAGCTTTAACATCAGTAGGATCATATCCAATCTTCATCACTAAATATTCTAATGATTTGACCCTGTTATCCATTCATAAGGAGGATATATTCTCTATCCTCAATTGTGACTGTACATTTGAAAGTGTTGTTCTCAATTTTGACAGTGCCATGGAAATGTTAGTCATGGTAGAGAAAAGCATCTCTTGAGACTGTCCATGCATGTCCATTTGGTGAATGGGATGTATTTAATTTGCATCAAAATAAAATATGGTTTTATTATACTCTAAAGAAGGTTTTGGGATAGGCACTTGAGCCTGTAAGAATGAAATTTGCATCCTTCTCTCTTCACTGTCAAATGTTGTCAACAATTTGTGCTGTGAAGTAGATGTATGCTTCTAGAATTTACCATAGACATTGGCCTTCAGAGATTTCTTCTTTTTATTAATTTGAAGAAAATTAATGAAAATGTTTGGTTCCTTTTATTCGTTTGCTCCTGCTAATTCTGTAATTTTCAATAAATTCTGTGAAACTGAAGAGGAAGATGGAGTGTTAAGGATAATTTCCTCTTATCCTTTAAAAACCTGTGAATCATCCAGATTAATAGCTATGGGCTCTTTCTGACCTTGAACAAAGGTAACTTTACATTCAGCCTTCTGTTTCTTCTGATAAATTAGAAAATCCTTTGCACCCTTTGTTGAATATGATGATTCTTCTCTCAGCCTCTTTTCCTACTTACTTTGAGAAGTGGGAGTCTAGAGGGTAGAAGGATGTAGAATTTTCTCTTCTGCTTCCTAAAGTGTGTTCTCCTCCCACTGTTCTCGATTCCTGTATTTCTCAATATCTAATCTCGAAATGTGATTATAAGGTATGGTTTTAGGTTCCACCCTTAAATTAGAGATTATCTTGAACGAGTCATAAGACTAGATAAAACTTGGTTGAAATACCATATCCTTGAGAATTGAATCTGCTTCAATTCCTGCTGCTCTGGTATTACAAATAAAGGGTCCCACTTGGGACTTGATCTTCAACTAAGATTTTATTTTCCCTAAAATAAAATGTAGCTCTTCCATGTTGATCATTTGCCTTATATATTCCAAATAGAAAATTCTCATTGTTGTTGGGATATTCTAACACATAGGAAATAGTTAAGTATAACATGGTGTAGTGTAGAGTTAGGTAAATTGTGTTTCTTGACTATGTACTTTTTTAACTTACAATTTTACGGTCACGATATGTTCTATACATGAAGTGATCCAACAATTCATTCTCTCCTTAGTATTACTGAAACTTGATCCATGGCTTAACACCCAATTGGTCAATGATCTCTGTTTAAAGAGCATGGAGGGTCATTTTTAGGGTGACATTCATGGGAGAATCTTTTGTAAATTTTATTTCTTTTATTAATAAATTGCCTGAAGTTGCCACGTTGGCTCAAGCCATAGACTGTTTCCCTCTTTGAGGGTTTTAACCACGTCAAGAATACTGGTGTATTGATATGTGATATGTTTCTAAGCGGTGTCCTTTGGTGTTCTATCTGAGGTATTAACCTGTAAATTCCTACATGGTATTGGATCTATTTGAGGGTTGGATCCATTGGTGATCCAATTTGAAGTTGGTACAAGTGCATGTGACTATCGTTTCCTATATCTACTATTTTTGACTACTGTCAGGCCCAAATGGCTGCTTTATTGCGTTAGGAGTATCTGTTCTAGTGAGGAACCCCTTTCGTTTCACGCGAAAAGGTTTCTGGTAGCCCTAGCTATGTCATTTTTAAGATTTGGAGGTATACAGTCTTTATTTGGAGTTTTAGTTATTCATCTCTCTGTTTATTTTAGTTTATTTAGCTCTTTGTTTTTTTTATTATCGGATCTATAACTTTCATTTCTGCATATGCTCTTTTCCCTGTGACTCTGTGTGAGCTGGGGAAACTAGAAATAGAAAGGAAGGATTTTCCTCATGCGTATGCTCTTTTCTGCCATGCCTTAGTGTGATATCAAAAAATCAAAAACATTGAGGAAAATATTTAGTTTCTGGCGAATGCTAACTTCAAGCCATAAGGTTTGGTATTTTTTTGTATGTCCGTGTTTGGTTGTGTGGTTTTTTGTTTTGTAGGAAAAAAGAGATTTTTCAAGTAAGCACGCACCCCAAAGCTTCAGTGACTAAGAAAAAAAAAACCTTCCTCTTTTCCAAAATTCACTAACCTTTTAAACTAGCTCACTTGGTCCAAAGTTACCTTATGAGAATAGAACCTTGAGTTCATGTCTTTCTTTTTGTTGAGTTACTTTTTCAAAAAGAAAATGTAACTTACTTTTTAAAGTTACATTTTGTAAAAGTGTTCTCACCCATTATAAAAAGTGAGTCACTTATAATTCTAAAGTCTCTTTATCTTTTATTTAAGTTACAATTTAGTGGGTACCTCATAAAGTACCATTGTAAAAGTAACTTTCACTTATTTATAAAAGTGGGTCACATAAAATATTTATTTAAAGTGAGCTAATTAGACTAAGTGTGGAAAGAGGGGGATTTTTTTAAAATATAACATTAGCATTCACTTCCCCACATTCACGCACTTCATCGGCATCATCAACAACTTTTCTTCAAAAAACCATAACTTCTTCTTCTGGAAGCCATTTTCAGAGCCGTTTGTTTTTAATTGGTCTAATTTTTTGAAGTCTTTCCATTAGAACACTTAGTTTCAGCATCTATAGATTTAGCTTATGTTAAAATGGAAAGGTCATACCAAGTTAACCTTGACAACACCAACTACTTCCAATGGTGTTCCTACATTGTGGATTTACTTAGAATTAAAGGTCTCGACAGAATAGTCGCAGGCCAAGAAATTAAACCTAAAGATGAAGATAAGGTAGCCAAATGAGAAAATAGGAATTATCAAGCACATGGGTTGATACGGATGTCTATTTCTCCAGACTTTAGATTCCATATCATAGAACTTGATACCCCTAATGAAGCAATGAAAGAGTTCAATAAAGTTTTTGGAATTAAAAATTAAATTAGAACCCATCAACTCGAAAACGAGTTTCTTATGTTGGACCCAAATAAATTTTCTTCCATTGAAGAACTTTTGTCCAAGTTCAAGACCTTTAGACTTATCTTGGAAGGTGTTAAGGTTAAGAAAGAATATGGTAGCCTTATTTATTCCATTGTTACTAAGTTGGGACCAACCTACTCTATGTTTGTTTCCACCTTCCATTCTACTAGAGAATCCTTCATTTCTCAAGGAAAAGACTACAAGTCCCCTCTTTTGATGCATTTTGTGATTCTTTAATAAGAGAACAAGAAAAATATTACATCTTGGTCTTCTTAATCTTGGAAACACTTCTAAGAAAATGTTAGCTGCCCAACATCAACCAAATTCAAAGAATCCTAAGAAGTAGTATGCTTAAAAGAATGGTCCTAAACCAAAAAAGTGTACTAAGAAATTTCAGTCTCAAAATGAAAAGTCATTTCAACAAAATGATAAGGAAGATAAAAGCAAAGGGAAGAAGATTGATAGACATTGCAACTTTTGTAATCGAGATGGCCAGTTTGAATCCAGATCCTTTAAGAAGATGGAGGCCTTGGAAGTAGCAATGAAGAAGCATAACATCCATTTGGAGCACTCTTCGACTTCAACTTCATCTTCCGGGATAACACTTTCTGCATGTGGTTGTCAAGCATCTCGGTCTGGTTATGCACTAAATGTATCTTCTTGTTCTCATTATCATGAGTGGCTCATTCATTATGGAGCTTCTTATGACATGTCCAAAAACAAAGCCATGTTTTTTTCTTTAAATGATTGTAACACAAAAAATATATATGTAGGTTATGATAGATCTCTTACTGTTGTAGGGACTGGAACTATTCCTCTAGACAATGGTCAATTTAATGATGTATTATGTGTTTCAACCTTATCTTGCAACCTTCTATCTGTATATCAGATAACTCATTCAGGTGAAGGTAAAATTGTTGAATTTTCACCTCACGATGTTTTAATTAAGGACCTAAGAGATCCTAGATAGGTTTTAGCTACTAGAATTGTTGATGATTCTACAAGGTTGTATCAGTTTAACAAATTTGGGTCATCAACTCTTCCCTCGGTATTTGTTGCTCATAATGATGAAGTGAGCAAACTTTGGCATGAGATATTTGGTCACTTAAGCTATCGCTCCCTTCAAAATCTATGTAAAGAAAATATGGTGGCAGGTCTTCCTATGGTATCTTGTAGAGATGGTGTTTGTTTCGGATGTGTACTCGGAAAATATCGTTGGGATAGTTTTGAAAAACGTGCCTCTTGGCATGCCTCAACCCCTTTATAGCTTCTGCATAGTGATTTATGTGGTCCACTTCCAGTTGTTTCATTCTCTGGCTACAAGTATTTCTTAACTTTCATTGATGATTTCTCTAAATGCACTTGGGTATACTTCTTAAAACTCAAGAGTGAAGTATTTAACATTTTCTTGGCCTTTAAGGCCTTTGTTGAGAAACAATCTAGACATCAAATTCTTAAGCTAAGATCTGATAATGACAGTGAATATGTTAACAAAAAATTCATAAAATTTTTCACTGAGCATGGAATTCAAATGCAATATATTGTTCCATATACTCCACAACAAAATGGTGTAGCTAAAAGGAAGAATCACACCTTAAAGGAAATGGTTAATTGTATGCTTCAATCTAAAGGACTTAGTCTAAATCTTTGGGAAGAAGCAATCAACTGTGCTAATTACATAGTAAATCACACTCCTACTAAGGTTTTAAAGAATATCACTCCATAAGAAGCATGGAGCTCAATTAAACCAGATGTAAGTCCCTTTCTTGTTTTTGGAAGTGAAGCATGGGCCCATATTCCTGATGAGAAACATAAAGCCTTATAACCTAAGAGTGAAAAATGTATTTCTGTTGGATATTCTGAAGATGTCAAAGGATATAGACTTATTCCACTTTAGTCCAAAAATGTTATGATTAGAAGAGATGTAAAGTTTGCTAAAAATATATCGGCCTACGAGCCTAGTTCGGTGGATGTGCCACCTCTCTCTATCCCTTCTACTTCTAAAATTATTTCTTATTCAGATGATGACATCGAGGATAACAATTGTCCCCCACCTTCTTAGGATCCTCCTTATTCTCCTCATCTTCCAAAATGGGTCCATGCTACTTGGGATGTCGCAGCTGCTCTTTCAGGTGATCCTATAGATCAACGGCGTACATGTTCTTAGTTCGATAGAGCCTCTTCTTTACTGGCTCAAGCTTCAACGAATTATGATCCTGACACCTTCGCAGAAGCTTCAAGCCATCCAGATTGGCATGCATCCATGAATGAAGAATATCGTTCATTATTGGCAAATGATACATGGGATCTTGTTCCTCTTCCAAAGGGATGAAAAATTGTTAGATGAAAATGGTTTTACAGAACCAAGTATGGACTATATGGAAAAGTTGATAAACATAAAGCTTGTCTTGCTTCTAAGGGTTTTCCACAATTGAACGCATTGACTATACTAAAACCTTCTCCCCTGATGCCAAAATGAACTCTATCTGCCTTATTTTTTCCCTTGCTGCCTCTTTGAAATGGGAAGTCCATTTGATGGATGTTAAATCTGCTTTTTTGCACAGGGACTTGCATGAAGAAATCTACATGGAACAACCTCCTGGATTTATATAAACAGACTCCAACCTTGTATGTAGGCTTACAAAATCCCTTTATGGTCTCAAGCAAGCCCCTCGGGCTTCGTATGCCAAGATGGATAACTTTCTTTCAAATATTGGCTTTTTTAGGTGTTATTCTGACAATACTGTCTACACCAAGAAAGTGGGTAAGTATCTTATCATTCTTGTTCTTTAAGTTGATGATCTTATCCTTACTAGTAGTGATCCCAACCTTATTAACCATGTGAAGTATAGCCTTAAAAATTGGTTTGAAATGACAGACTGAGGACACTTGCATTATTTTCTTGGTCTTCAAGTCCTGTAATCCAAGGAAGGTAATTCCCTTTCCTAGTCCAAGTATGCCCATGATCCTCCACGCCACATTCACATGGAAGACTATAAACCATTCCCCTCTCCCTTTCAGTATGGAGCAAACCTTTAAGTCACTTATACTTCCCCTGAAGTTGATGCTACCTTATACCGTCAGCTTGTATCAAAACTTTTGTATCTAACCCATACTCATCCTGACCTTTCCTTTGTTGTTGGCCTTATTGCTCAATTTATGAAAAAGAAACATGAAAGTCATTGGAAAGCAGCTAAAATAATACTTTGTTATGTTTGAGGTATAGTTCAGTTTGGGATTCATTATAGTGCAGAAGCGTCTCCTCTATTGGTTGGTTTCACTGATTCTAATTGGGCTAGTGACCCTGATGATTGGATGTCTACTGCAAGTTGTGTCTTCACTCTTGGTTTTGGACCTATTGCGTGGGCTTGCAAGAAACAAGGTGCCATTTCCCTTTCTTCAGTAGAAACAGAGTATCGTGGTGCCATAGAAGCTAGTAAGGCAGCACTGTGGCTTCGTCAGATCCTGTCAGAGTTTGGCTTTCAGCAACAACATATGACTACACTTTGGTGTGATAATCAAAGTGCCATTAAACTATGCAAAGATCTAGTCCATCACCAGTGTAGAAAACACATTGAACTACACATGCACTTCATCAGAAAGCTCATTGATGACCATGTTGTTGAAGTGCAATATTGTTCAACCGATGATCAAGTTGCAGACATCTTTACAAAGGCTCTCACACAGGTGAAGTCTACTAAACTTCGATTTATGGTTGGAGTTTAGGAAGTTGTCACTAAGGGGGGATAGGCTCTAATGCCTCCTTCCTTCTCCTATTGTATCATATTTGTACATCCTTCAATCTTATCCCAATTTGTTCTTAAGGGGGGGTGTTAGGATATTACGACACATAGGAAATGGTTAAGTATAACTTGGTCTAGTGTAGAGTTAGGTAAAGTGTGTTTCTTTACTATGTACTTTTGTAACTTATAATCTGATGGTCATGATATTTTCTAGACATGAAGTGATCTGACAGTTCATTCTCTCCTCGGTATTACTGACACTTGATCCGTGGATTAACACCCGATTTTTCCATGATCTCTATTTAAATAGCGTGGAGGGTTATTTGTAGGGTGACCATTCATGAGAGAAGATTATGTAAATTTTATTTCTTTTATTAATAAATTTCCTGAAGTCGCCGTGTTGGCTCAAGCCATGGACTGTTTCCCTCTTTGAGGGTTTTACCCACGTCAAGAATACTGGTGTATTGATATGTGATCAATTTGTGAGTGATTTCCTTGGTGTTCTATCTCAGGAACTTACCCTATAAAGTCCTACAATTGGCGTATATTTAGGAAAATTGTATGGAGCTAACTCATAGCCATACATCCTAATCTCTTTGTAATTCTAGTAAATATACTAGTCTCTAATCTTAGCTTGGTCACTTAGGTGTAGGATTCTTTTTATCTTCGGGCTTATTCTTTGTTCACTTTGGCTTCTAAGAATATATGCAACTAGATAAATGAAAAAGTCAATGGAATTAAAAATTTAAACTCAGTTGAGTTGCTCTTGACCAATGAGGTGCACTGTGTAACTGTTTGATTTATTTGTTGATCATCCTGCTTGTGTAGGTTTATTGGTAGGATGTCTTCTTGTTGAAAAAGGAACATATGAATGAACACAGAAGAATACTTGAATACACCCTTAGTATTGATTTTAATTAACTGTTCATTCATATTTTTAGCCAAACATTTACTGTAATTATACATGAATGCTTGCTTTTCTTCTTTCGAGAAGATGGACAGATAACCCAGAATAGGTTCATCGACCCATTGGTCTGTCTGGTAACCTAATAGGTAAAAAACTAGAGAGTTAATGTGTTTATCTCTTTTTAGGAACATTGAGACTAGATATGGAGGGTTATGTTTTGGAAGCTCATCATCTTCTGGAAGAAATATATCAAAAATTTGAGCTGTTTGGGGGAATGTAATCATATGGTATAGATCCATGAGGACAACAGTAGAAAAATGGCAAAGGGAATCATTCTCTGGAACCATAAGCATTTTTTTTATGGTTACAAGTGTGATAGATATCAGAATGTCTCCATTCTGAGCTACCACAGTTCTCTGCAGGGAATTATACCTACCATGGCACCACATAACTAAATTATGCAATGGATGAGTTTGAGGGAACATGAACATGGGAAATAGGGATTCCCATAGGTTAATTTCATCGTATGATTCTTGATAGGTTTGTTTTAACAAATGGTACAAATCAAAAATATCGAATTCGCACTCTGTGTCCACAATATTAAAATATTAGTCAACTAAGGGGATGTGGTCAAGATCTAGGGTATCAGTGGATTTTGGATTTTCCTGAGCAAGGGTCTTCCTACCAGAGGGATGGTCCGTTATTTCTGGTGCCATATTGTAATAGATAAGGAAGAAGAGTAATAGGATGTTGATGAAATGGGTACCTAAACAAAGAGAAGTCCCAGTAAAAAATTGGTGATTGCAATGTCAACTTGAAATATAAGCGTAATTTGTGACAGAATTTAACCAAAGACAACCTTAAAATCCTACAATTCAAATAGTGGTGATGAAAACAAGGGAGTCGCACGAAATGGATGGAGGATTTATTTACAACACGTAGCAATTACCTTTAAGATCACATCATTATCCTATGGGATTGGTGTGCATTAATGGACAACGAGAGGTGGGTAATGGGTAGCAGGAATGAGTATGAGGAGCAGGGATGGAGGAATGGGTGTGAGTGTAACAGATAGGAGAACAGGTAGGGATATGTGGAGGAAAATGATTAGCAGGAGGAAGGCATGGGAAATGGCGTTAAAGACTGGGGGAGTGATGTATAGATGAGATGGGATCAACATATTTCAGATTGGCAGGGGGGTAGTGGTAAGTGGTATTGAGTAGGAGGGGGGGTGCAAAGTGATGAGAAGGTGACACATTGAAATGGGCCCATAGAAAAGGAAACCTCTTTTTGGATGCCCCCTTGCTGTTAATGTGAAGTGGTAGAAGGGGGTGTGAAAAGGCTTCCCCGCCATTGATCTGGGCGAGGAAGAGGATCACCCTAAAAAAGTATTCACTTGATAATGCTTCAAGAAAAAATTCTTTTATCATTTTATGAAATGACTTTAATTTAAACTTTATAAAGCTTTGTTTATACAATATTAATCGCCTAGAAAAGGTAACTAACCCTAATTAAAGAAAAAATTATCTATGAATTGGCGAATTTGATCTAGCGGCCATTTATTTCCCTTAATCCTTTTCTAACCCTATTTTAATACATCACTTGGCCTTGTTTTGAGCATATAAGGCCAAATTTTATTCTATTCTATCCTATCTAATCATGTTCTACCAAGATTAAACAATTTGGTGAACCTATTCGCCGATCTAGAGAGATAAATTTAAAAGATTTGATCATGGGTAAGCTATTTGATTCAATTCAAAACATCAGGTTCTGGCATTTTAAATAAGCTGCATACAAAACCCTAGTTTATTTTTAATGTAATTTTACTCTTTCTAGTGGCATTTAAATTTGCTCAATTTATACAATTTTTTTCTTTTGATGGGGTTTCATATCATCATTTTTTTTATATTTCATTTTCATTTTTTATTCTATATTTTTATACCCTGTTTTATAAACAAAAGCTAACTTATCAAAACCAAATATGTGACAATATCAGCTCTAGCTAGGGACTACTTCCTCCTGAAGGATGCAGAGAACTTGCAGATCCATGTGCCTTCTCCTCCGGCTAATGGAGTCTCTTTCGAAAACAATTACACACCACATGTAAAATAAAACACTTTGGTGATGTACAAATGATGAATGAATGAGGAACTCCTCAATATTGAATATAATGCTTCAAGTGTTTCCCATTGACAGGAATTGAGGAATATTGTCCTTCCAAGCTCTGTAAGATAAAAGTATTGTTGCCTTTAACCTTTGCAATTCTAAAAGCTCTAAACCAAATATTATCAAACTCTGCATGTTTCCCTTTATCCCCTCTCCTATAATCCCATATTAACACTAAATTTCCTTCTTTAAAATCTTTTTCTCTAGTCTCTCTATCAATCAAAATTTTTGTTTTGTTCTGATATTTCTGAAGTTGATAATGAACTTCGTCTATGTTTTAATTATAATCTTATTTATTCTTCTAGAAAAATCATTAGGTTCTTCATATGCTTCTTGTAAAAACCTCATGGTAGGAAAAGCTAGATGTGTAGGAAATATGGATTCCTTGCCATAAACAAGTTGAAAATGAGATTTACCTATTGATCTCTTTGGAGAGTTCTTTTTTTCCCAAACTGATTATATGAGATGCTTATCCCAACTCCTTTTGAAGTCCTCTAGTGTTTTCATAAGATATTTAACCAAACTCTTGTTTGAGGAATATGCCAATCCATTTCCTTGTGGATAGTAAGGGGTAGAATGATGAAACAAAATTTAATATTTTTGATAAAATTCAATCATCTTGACACTACTGAATGTTGGTGCATTAGATCTAACTATATGTTGGGAGCATCCAAACCTGGACAGTATATTCTCTTCAATAAATTTAATAGCTACAATGTCAGTTTCATTTCTAACGGGAATTCCCTCTACCCATTTGGTAAAGTAATATGTGGTGTTCAATATCCATCTGTGCTGGCTACTTGATGGTGGATGAATTTTCCCAATGAAATCCAATCTCCATTGTAGGAAACGTGCTTTAACTAGTACTAGAACTAGAGTAAGTGCTGCTAATCTCTCTTTTGCAGCAAATAATTGACATTAGGTACAACTTCTAACCTTTGCTCCTACTTGTGCAAACAATGTGTGCCAATAAAATCCTTCTCTTAAAATCTTGTAAGATGTAACCCTCACTTTCTATCAAGAAAAGTAAAAGGATGTTGAGTGGATCCTTCCAATACAAATTTTCATTGATAATATAGTATTTTATGGCCTTCAACTTTAATGTTTTACATTGATTCTTTGTAATTCAAATGGACACTCATAATCTCTAAGAAAATGCACAATATTAGTGTACCAATCAGATAACAAAAATTTATCATCAATGTGAATCAGAGTTGGTTGGATTGAAGAAGAATGTTCTTGTGGATTCTTCTCTTTGAAGAGAAAGGTTCTTGTGGATTCTTCTCTTATTGAGGTTAAGAAGGTTCTTGTGGATTCTTCTCTGTTGGAATTTTCACCATCACTGTTACATAACATTTACCAAGTGAAGAAACTGACCATTTTCAAAATTAGTTCTTCTTTGCAACAATTTTTGATTTCCTAAAAAGACTATTTAAATCTCAAATTAAAAGTTATCCCTACAACAAGTATGGTATTATATTTTTGTTCATATATCTATTTCACCAAACATTTCAATTAAAATCCAATCCCAAGTAAAAGGAGTTGGGAGCAGAGAAGGAAATATAAACCTAGTTAAAAGACAATAGTTGTTAAGAATAAAATTAGCAGAATTGGAGAGTAAATAAAAACCTAAATAAGCCAAGGAGAGTGGCTCAAAAATGAGAGGAGGATGAAAATACCAAATTTGATGAAGGTGATATTTTATAATAATTTTCAGGGTTGTTGAACTAAAAATTAATAGAAATTAAATTTTATTCTTATATAATAAGTCTAAACACATATTCAGGGAATTATTTTGTTCAAGATCAAATTAGTTGGAAAAAATTTCCTTCATTAGAATCACCATATAATTTAGCATTTTTAAATGTGTAACTAAAATTACCATAAACAAATCTAGTAAGAATAACTTTCTTAAAGGAATTATTTATCATAGGTACAGAAAATTTCGCAATTCCAAACAAAAAGTGGAAGAAATGTGGGATGAGAAGTATGAGAATACCAATGAAAGTGTTGACAACGAAAGAAAAATAAGTCAAGAGATGGAGGTTTTAATGGATTTAAATAAGGAAGAATATTCTTCAAGGCTTGATCAACATTAGAAGTATATTGTTATCATTTGTGGTGAATAGGATCACCAGTGATTTGAGTGTTTCTTTTGAGAAAATGTACATGGAATTTTACCACAACAATTCAGTAGGGCACAAGGAGGGGTAAGCAGATTTAAGAAACTATATGTTTATACAAGGAACCTTTATTATAAACAGAAATAAGTATATCCAATGTCTTTTATGTTTTCAATTATTTTCATGAAATATTAACAATTGTATAACCTATTTTCTACTTTTGAATCATACTTTGCAATATATTTCACGATTATATGGTTAGGAACACCTAGATGAAAATCGAGATTTCCATAGTGTAAAAATATTAACATTGTAAACATTTATCATATCATCGATATGTGCATGCTACTTTAATTCTTTTACATTTATAATATATGAATTTAATATTGGTTAACATAAGCCTTCCATCGAGCATTGTAGTGACATTAAATAATAGACTCCATTTGGGCAAGCATGAATCTACACTACACTTTTTATGTCTTTAGAAAACATGATCTCTAACAAATTATCATAACCTTCATGAGGATTTAAACAAAAGAATTGTAAGTTTTCCAAAGGTAGGGATCATTATTTAGGAATCAAGGAACCATTAGGTTATGATTATGAATGTCATGAATATTCAATGTTGTTATATGTTTAACAAAGAACTTCATCTCAACATGCAAATTGGAAGGAGGGATACTCTTGCTCCTAGATATCAACACATTCTCTCTATTTTAACCATTACAAAGATATCAAACTTCAATCAAGCTGATGTTTATATGTTTCAGAGCGCTTATGTGACAACCCTTTTTTCGAATCCATGTTGTAAATATTGCCATGAATTGTAATTTATGTAAATAATATATAGAAATATAACAATTTTATTTGGTTATGTCACCTCCTTAGTTTTTGCAGATTACCCTCAATCATTAGGATGAGAAGGTGGCTAGTAATTTGCATGAATTAAAGTGGTTTTTGATTTGCAATGAACCATTAATCACATCAACTGAGTTTTCATTAGTTTTTTTTTCATCTCAATATTTAACTACATGGTATCACTTTAACTTCTTATTTTGACTTAGTTCTATTGTTTCATTCTCCCTTTATATCTTGTATTGCATCATATTTGCTAATGCATATAATATGATGTAGGTAATATGAGAAGTGACACAAATAATTACCTATATTTTCATGAATTTGTAGAATTTGATGATATTTTTGTTCTCTCAATCTCTGTCATCTTTTCCTCATCCTTTCTCTAGCTTTTTCTCACACTTCATTTGTGCTTGGAACTTGTTCTCCTTTTCAAGAATCATTGAATTCTCCAATTTCACATGTTTGTTGTCATTTGTTGTGTAATTTAAATATTTTTTTATTTTTTTATAATTCAAAGTTATTTGTTATCTTTCTATGAACATACGTTCGTCTTTGTTTTTTATTTCTTGTGGCTTCAGGAGCTCGATCAACCTCATAGATCGATAGACTCCTAATGAATTTCATGAATATATTTGGGTGGTTGGTTGGTGGTGATTTATGGTTGGAAGGGCTCAAATGAGCCTTTACGTAACCACATGAAGAGCACAATCAAGGATTTCTTAAACCATCGATCTATCAATTTAAAGTTCTACCATAAACACTAGATTAAGATTTTTAAGTTCCTAATTGACCTATTGAGAGCCTAAAACATAGAAATACTAGCTCCCATTTATAGATTTCTCTACAAAACCATTTTGTATCCTGCCAGAGTTAAGGCAGTATTTATCGATAGGTGGAAGAGTTGTTCATGTTACATTCATGAAGCAACACTCTATCCAATGGGATACGGGTTTGAATTTTTTTAAATCATATGATATTTTTCAGATTAATTTCATTTAAATGTTATTGAAGCCTAGAAATGTCACTTCGTGACCATCGTTTTTCCATCACACTTCACCTTTTTGTTATTTTCTAAAAATCCTCAACATATTAAAGTCGAGATCAATACCTACAAGGTATTAATCATCCATATTTAAAGTATTTTTTTTAGTGAAATTGTGACAAAAGTATCTTGTAATTACCAAATTTTGTATATTTTGCAACTAATATTCATTTACGCAGCAAAATCCATTATGAGATAGGTTGAGAATTCCAAAAGAGGAAAGAAGACTATCAAAAGGTGAAATTTTGCATCCATATGGCTAACCACCTACTGATATTGCTTAGAAAGCTAAGCGAAACTAGCGATCTTGAAGTCAAAGGCTAAGCCAAACTTAGAAACTGCTTAACGCAAGGAGGCGAGAATCAAGTGAGTGAAACATTTAGTTGTTGAAACACAAAACTCCTATGACTTTCTTTTCCAATAAAAATTCATAAAGAGATTGGACTCTTAGTTATCAATCTAGTAGGTGTCAGATTTTCTTATAGTTTCTCATCTTAAAACTCTTTTGAGGTTGGTTTTATCATTGGGATAAATAGTAGTAAGCAACAGAAAGAGCACAACAGTGGTGATTATTGTTATTAAGTTTATAATCCTTTTTGGACAAACTGATACTATGTTCCCTTAATACAAGTTCTTATTGCATTCTAAATGTGTGCATAAACAATCATTGATTGTTAAATCAACCCTACACTTTGGGAGGGCCCCCTCTGAGCTGTAAGGTTTTTCCTTAGGTTTGCATTATTGTTAACATTAACATTTCTTTTAAAGTTCAATTATATCTCTTATTTTTGTTACATTCATTTTTACAGGGTAATCATAAACCAAAAATATCAAAAATAGTTTACTTATGCTACACATTTTTGATATCAGTGTTTAGTAGTTTTAACATTCAATTTTAATTTATCTGAGTCACTTCCTAGTTTACATTTAACTTCTGATATGATAAACAGAGTACATTTTAGAGTTTGATGTGCACATTAGTGATCAATATTGAGCTAAATTTTCACATTTTAGATTTCATTTTCATTCACTTTTTGAAGCAACTTTATCTATTTCAATTTGAATTTCGTTATCATGTTTTCTTCATATTTGTCAATTAGCTCAAAGATTTTGTTTAGAAACAAGTTCAAAATGAGTTCAATTTCGCAATAGTAGAGTAAATCATTTTCTTTCATGTTTATTTTTTCAGCATTTCCTTTTTACAAATACAATTATGTGTGGATTTCTACAATATAGATTGGATATTTTATTTTTCAAAAGCTCAACTTAGATAGGATTCTAGATTGAAAGAAAATGTGCGTTGATTCTCTCCAATTTGTAGAAAAAGCATTCATTCATCTTTAAAATTAGTTTCATTCTTAGAGTACTTAAATTGCAAAGGAAATCCTAACATATATAGTGCACATACAGTTCATAAAACCATGAATCATGGTTGACATTTAATGAAGTAAATTAAAGAAAATTAATTTACCAAACATTTTGGTGCCATTGTTAGGGAAGTGTATATAGGATTCCATTATTGCATTTAATTTAGGAGTTTTTAATTTGATAAAATTGTAAAATGATTAAAAACATCTATGCATTGAGAAAGGAATTATATGGGTAGATTTACAAGTAGAGGTATAAGTTCAATTCCAACATCACCACTCACTCCACCTAGACTTTGTAGTGCCACATCATCCAACCATACTAGTATCCCATCATTGCCAAGTAGCCATAGAATTCCTGAGGTGCATAGATCCGAAATCCAATTTATAGATTCATCAACCTTCTATTACAAATGTAGTTGACGAACCCACATCCACAACAAAAGGAGTCATTTTCCTCTCTTCAATAGGAGAATGACTTATAGGACAATAATTAGAGGTGACTAGTGAAGGAGAACAATAATAACCTTATTTTAACATACCATTAATAGAGGAACCATAAGAAGAGATATATAATCCTATTATAGAACCTTATATTAGCTCTGAAGAATCTACAATGGTAGGGGAAGGAGAAGGAGAAGTGCATAATCTAGATGGTGGTGAATTTAGTATTGGAGGTGAAAGAGGCATAGGGGGAAATATAGGGGGAGGTGGAGGTTGAGGTGGTGGTAGAGGTGGTAGGGGAGAACCAGATCCTTATGGATTTCCCATATTGGATGAAGATAACAAAGCTACAATGAATAACATCTCACCCTCCATTCTCCCTAATTTCCATTTTTTAAGACATGAGGATCCTATAACATTTATTTTTTACTTTTAGGTTCTATGTAGAACTTATGATTATGGAGTTAATCCTAAAAAGTTTAAATTGTTTCCAGAAACTCTTAAAGGTGGAGCACTTAAATGGTTTATGGGATTAGTAACACATACAATTAGAACATGGGATGAAGTGAAAAATGTGTTCTTAGAAAAATACAAGGATTATTGTATGCACCATAACCCCCAAGATGAAATATTTAATATTATACAAAAATAGGATGAGAGCATTAAAGATCTAGTTGAATAATTTGCTTACAACATCAAAAGAGATAGGATGTATAATTTGGATGGTGAAACACTAAAATCTCTTTTGTTAAAATCCATCAAAGATGAATAGACTGATCTTCTGAATTTAATGGGAAAGGGATATGTGTCACAACTTTCACTTGGATAAATATGAGATTTACGTAAACATATATATAGGGGTAAAGTTAGGATAGACAAAAATGCAAGAGATCATGCGATGTCCAGAAATAATATATTGGCAGCTAGAACAGTAAGTAGAGACGAAATGGGAAATTTTCTTGATAATTCCAAAACATATATCATAGGGAGTCTTATTGAACTATTATATACCCTTAAGATACAAAACAAGAAAAATTTTGACAATGTTGGATTATCTATTTTTTGTCCCAAATGTAGAAAGAAACATGCCCTAAGATAATGTTCCCTTGATAGTATAGAAATTTGTGTCATATGTGCTTAAAATCATAATACAAAAGTTGTTTTTCAAGTCGAAGTCGGGGAAAGCCAAGTTAAATCTCTTTGTTTTATTTCTAAAATACCATGGAAAAATAAACAATCGAATATGACTCAAGGTTTCAATACTTAATCATATGAACAACCACAGAACAATTGGACTTCACCCATAACATGGAAGCCTTAGCCCCCACAATCTTAAATCCATCTTGGGCTTACGGTGAAAAAAATCCTTATGGAAAATATCCTCAATGTCCTCACTTCCAGCAACCATATCCTTATTTTCCACCACAATATTACACTCCTCAACTAACTCAATTTCCTCAATGTCAAAATTAAAATCAACAACTCTCATTACCATGTCCTCAAAGATCCAACTAACTATTTGCCCAACCACTTCCGAATCCACACAATAAAAATAAGCAAGCTATTTATAATGTCGAAAGACAAACTTTTCAAGCTTGTATGATTACCCCATTACGTATAAATGATGTTAAATATAGATCTGGGAGGATTTTACCAAATAAGTCATGAACAACTATCATCCAAATATCTAAAGAGAATGAAATTCCTGAGAAAAATATAAATATTGATTAAGAAAACATTACCCTAAAGGAAGATGTTCCTATATTATCAAAGGATGAACAAATAAAGCAAGCTCCTATAGTTCCTCTAGTGGAACAACCTTTTGTTTCTTTGCAGAGCCACCTTTTCTTTAAAGGCTTGAAATTGATAAAAGAATAGAGAGGCAAATTATTTTTCCAGATTATGATATGCTAGATGAAGTTAAGAATATTTTCATTAAAAGTCCTTGTTACAAGCTATAAAGGAAATACCAATATTTGCAAAAACTATCAATGATCTATGCTTTAGAAAACCGGGAAGAAAAAGAAAATATATCAAAAAGATGTAATTGGTAGGAAAAATTATAGATATCATGATGGAAAAATTTATTCTTCTAAAATATTTAGATCCTAGTATTCCTATTGTGAAAATTCATATTAATGGTGTTGATATTCCAAATACTTTAATTGATCTAGGAGAAGCCATTAATACCATGAGTAAACAAACAATGAAACAAATTAAGCTTCATAATATTCAATATACTCCTACATTATTACAATTAGAAGATCGATTTATTATCAAACTATATGGAGTATTATAATGTGTATATTTCTCTGGATTCTTGGGAATATCCTGTAGATTTCATGATTTTGGCTCTCAATAATAATTTAGGAGGCCATCCATTGATTCTTGGTATACCTTAGCTAGCTACAACTGATGCATTCATAAGTTGTAAATCTAGTGACATGTATATCTCTGATGGAAATTCCACTAAGAAATTTACCTTGTATCCTCCTACAAAAACAATAACTAAAAGACAAAGTGAGATCTAGATAGATAATGATAATGAATACTTTAATGATTTGTAACTAGTTTATACTTTTTTGCAATTAGATGAAGAAGATCAATTGATAAATTTAATGAATAATATTGATTATTCTTCATACTGTGAGCAAGATCAAAGTCTTTAGGAACAATGCAATGTTGAATATATATCATCTCACCAAATGGATTTGTATTCAATGGAAAAATTTGGCAATTCTCAAGTAGAAATTTTTCCAGATAAAACATTGAATATTAACAATAATGTGCAAGAATTTCAAAAGAGAAAATTGATTCAAATGATACAAATAAATTATTCTGCTTATGCATGGAAGTACACTGACATGAAAGGGATTGATCCTAAAAAAAAGTTGCGTTGTATTTCTATTGAATAAAATGCCAAACCTGTTAGACAACCTCAGAGAAGGATGGATTGTAATATGAGAGAAATTGTGAAGGAGAGATTACAAAAATTACTTAATGTGAATTTCATTTATACAATATCAGATAGGCAATGGGTGTCACCTTTAGTGATTGTTCCTAAGAAAAATGGAAAATGGAAACTGTACATTAATTACACGTAATTAAACAAAGATACTTTAAAAGATTATTTTCCACTACCTTTTATAGATCAAGTATTAGATACCTTGGCAGGGAAAAACAATTTTTTGTTGTTAGACAGCTTTAGTGGATATAATCAAATCCAACTAGAACTAGAAGATAAAGATAAAAATACTTCTACATATCCATGGAGAACATATGTCTATAGGTTTCTTCCCTTCAGATTATGTAATGCACTCACCATATTTTAGAGAATGGTTTTAGGTATATTTTCTAATATAATACATGATTGTGTGGAAGTGTACATGGATGATTTTATTGTGTATGGTGATAATTTTAAAGAAGAAATGGAAAATTTGGAAAAAGTTCTTGTTATATGTAAGGAGCTATTTATGCCTCAAAAATCGTTGCAACAACAATGGGGGATAACCACCCGGTCTGGACCTTAAAGCAGCTCCTTTTCCGTTTGGTGTGGTGGCTCCGACTGGTTTAACTAAATCCAGTTACCTTCTCCCTATTGCTATTGGTTTATGATGTATCTTTACCTACCAATAGACAGGGATATCAGATCACTTCTTCTTGCTGATCAGGCAAGAGAATGACACTTAAGCTGATTTGGGTTTAGCCAAGCCACAACTAAAATTTTGCCTCTTTGAGGAGAGGACTTAAAAGAATGTAGAATTTACTCTAAATGCAAGCTTATTCTATGATGCAAGCAAAATAAACTAATCTTAATCCTATCTTAATTAGGCAGATATAGATCTAACCCAACTAAGAGCAAGATAATTAAAGTATTGGGATTTAAATATGTCTTGTTTATAATGAATATCAAGTTAATGAAGTAGTTCAATTAACTAATATTATGGTTACCAAAACACATCCTATTGAGACCTCTTAACTAAAATAATAAACCAACAACATTCAGGAAGTAGTTCACAAAAATGATATTAATTATCAAATCAGTAAATCCAATAATTGAATAATGATATGTGGAAATAGTTCACAACACATTACCATTCAATAAATCAGTTTTGTAAGACAGATTTTTGAGTAAGTAGTTACTCGAAAATGAAAAATTAATTCATAAAAACAGAGATACATAATAACAACATTGAGACAAATTACCCATATTAACAATAGTGCACACACATAAATAAAATGACAAATTCCTGTTACCATAAAAATAAAACTGATATTTGAAACAGTAGTATTAGAAATACCAATTTATTGCATCCATCTCTCTGTCCTTGGTCTCCAACAACTCTTTATATTGCTTGAACTTCTACTTTCAAAGCTAAAGCCACAATAGTGCAAACTTTGCAGTTCATGTATAATTCAAGATACAAAGGGAAAATCCTCAATAATCCCCATATCTGAGATTTTCTCTCCTCTCTCCTACAACTCTAAATTCGTACTACATTAGTGCTTTTAGAAGTCTAGAATTGCAGAGGAGAGCAGCCCCTTCTTACATTCTGCAATCTGCTATTTATAATATTTCTGAAGGAATTCTTGAGAGGAAAGTGTGTTGAAGAGAAATATGCCCAATCTAATTTTATTTGCTCAAAATTCCAATCTTTAATTGATGGAGCCTTCTCATTGATTGAGATCATTTTCTCCATATTTCTTCTACTCTTTTCCTGCAAAAAGAAATCAAAATGAATTAAGATGCAACAATAAAATCAAAATATCATTGATGACATTTAAAATAAATCCAATCAAATTATATTTAAATAAATAATTGAAAATAAAATATACGCTCTCTATTGATGCCTGAGATGGTTTAATTGGCCAAGGATATTATTGACGAATGGATCTGCAATTAAAAGAGGCTTGGAAAAATGAAAATGCAGAAAATAACTCAAAAAATTGATTTTGTTTTAGAAATTCAGAGCTTGATCCTCTGCATGATTTTTTGTCGCAATTAATGACCAAATGTGTTATTAAAACCTCCTCAGAAATATACTCCTTGAATTTATCTTTCCATGGAGCTATCCTGGGTCTCATTTGGCCAAGTAAAACTCAATCTATGAGCTTCCAAAGTAGATGAGTTAATTCTAGCACAATTCTGGAATTTCTGTTGTTGGGCTCAAAAATCTAAATTTCTAATTAAAAATCTATTCCTAAATTAGACTCTAATTATCTAATAATTAATCATAATTTAATTGTTAATTATGAACCAACCTAATTAATTAATAAACTATTTATTAATCTAACTAACTGATATATAATAAACTATTTATAAACAAATTTAATCTAATCAATAACTAATTAATATTAATCTAAATTTTAATTTATTTAAATTAATTATATTATACATATTAATTAATTTAAAAATTATTATTTAATTAATAAATATTATTTCTAATATTAAATTAATCCAAACCTACCTCACTTCACTTACTTTTATTTATTCATTCACTCATCGTATGAGTGAGTTGAAACTTAAAACAAACATTAAGTTAATGCCCCTTTCCCCTTATGCTTATCGGTAAACCGGATCGAGAGAATGAGGGCTATCGGGGTTTTCAAACTTGTGTTAAGTGAAAAACCCCCAATGCAATGCATGCACTTTTTTTATGATCGGGATCAGGAAGATTGAGTCCATCGGGGTTTTTAGATATGTGTCACTTGAAAACTCCCGATGCGATCAAAGCCTCCAATGCAATCGGAAAATTTTATTATATATTTTTTATTATATTGATCTTCTATGTATTGAATTTTATTTTATTTAAATTAGTTATTAATTAATTTAATTAAATTAATTATTAATTAATTTAATTAATTTAAAATTTAACATTAAATATCAATTTTATTTTGGTTTTATTTTATGAATTTTAGTTTCTAAACTATAGCCACTTGGAAAATAAATAAAAAGAATAAAAATAAACTACAGCCACTTGGATATTATGGGTTTTTTAAGATTAATAATTGATTTGGAAATTGGAGTAAATTTCTTAAATCTCGATGCTTAATAATTTGGCTGCTTAAGTAAAAATGGAAAAAATGTTAGTAAAACTCACTAGGGGTTAATATTTAAAATAAATTCATTATTGAACTAATTTATCTACAAAATGCAATATGTATTTTTAACCCAGGCTAGATAAATTATGAGACTTCAAAGGAGTACCATTTTAAAACCAGCTAACCAAATGAGGTGAAACAAGTGTCAATGGGAAGCTTATAAAAAATCGATTTTAACAAAGCAATCAAAACAAGAATCTAAAGAAAATGAAAAATTAACAAAAGGGTAGGATAATCGACTAAATAAAAATCCTAAAAAGGTGTTTAGCCAAAATTTTATAGAAAGGGTCCCCATTATTTGAGTTGAACAAGTCAAAAATGGGGGGGTTGTGCTTTTTACCACAACAATGGTGACACGCGGGAGAAGAACCAGTTATCTCTGTTTGATATGAATGAGATTTTCCTAAAATTAAAGAAAAAATAATTAAAGAAGAGAAAATTATGCTTGAAATGCTTGATTAGGTTCATTAGTCTGAGTAAAAGCAAAAATCATCTGGCTGTAACTTTTCTTAAAATTCCTCATAAATTAAAATATTTCAAAACTCTATATCAGTCCTTAATTAGTTGTAGAGATAAAGTAGGGGTCACTTTATAGCTTAGCTTTTAAAATATACTCATTTGTCATAGGTAAAGCCACTACTGCCAGCAAACATCTATAGTCTCGACAGAGTTACCTTTTAATCATAAATGATTCAGAATCTCATCTATTTAAGAATTATTGATCTAGAGATAAATCCAATTATATATGTTTATTTTCTTTGAAAATTTTATTTTTTATTATTCTTAAAAGCCATTGTCTTGGTTTGGTAGCCAAATAGTTGACAATGCCATTCACTAGTTATTATTGGACTGAACAAGCTGGCTTGTGATGAGACCCCTTGTCTTATAATTGTTGGCAATTATAAGCCATTACCCTGGTTTGTTTAGCAGTGTTGGTAATGTCAGCCTATTTTTTCCCCTATGATCATAGTAAGCAGGCTCATGATGATACCTCTTATCTTTTAAGTTTAAATATATTTTTGGATTACACTCTAGAAAAATAAGACTCTTTGGGACGAGGAGAACCATTGACTCCTTAAGAGTTAAGAATCACAATTTCAGAGTTAAAGGTGCTTTGCTGTAAAGTGTCTTTACTTGGTTATAAATAATTTTTCTTGACTGATAATAAAACTTTGAAAGATCTTAATAAAATATTGAAATCTCAAAATGATTACAATTTTGATGAAAAAGAATTTTTTCCAGATTTTATGATACTTTGCCAACTTCTCTTGATTGCTAATCTCTTTCTTAAGTATGTTTACCTTTATAATAAGAAAATCAAACTCTACTAAGAGATTTAAGGAAAAGCTAGTAGGTGACTATTAACAATTTTTTTCCCATGTATGCTGACCATTGTTAGGTAACAAATAGGCCTTCCATATAAACCACGGCAAAGTCACCAAAACCAAAACTGAAAACCAAAGGAAAATAATTTAAGCCAAAGTGAGAAAAGAAATCAGCGAACAAAACAAAAATGAAGAAGTTTTTAAAAGTGGAAAGGAAAATCCAAGTTTCAAAAGATAAACTCAAACACGAATGTTTATACCGATGTCTCAACAATGTGAAGAAAAAAAAATAATCGTATAATCATTCTTTTTCATGTCGATATTTAGAAAAATCATAGCTTGCAGGGTTGTCAGTGTTTTAGGCTTTTAGATAGTAGTGATGATAAAATTCAGCCACAATGAAAATCTTCTGTCTGATATCAATCTTTTTGTTTCAATGCATCATCTTAATCATTTTCTAATTAAAAATGAATGCTTAAATAAACAAACTAAAGGTTCAGAAACTTCTTGGTGTAGTTGTTTCAATGAAAATTATCG
Source organism: Pinus tabuliformis (assembly GCA_031772625.1). Lineage (NCBI taxonomy): Eukaryota > Viridiplantae > Streptophyta > Pinopsida > Pinales > Pinaceae > Pinus > Pinus tabuliformis. Next base: position 653,999,764 of record CM062808.1, on the reverse strand, counting down.
TTGCTTCTTGAAATAAAGCTAAGAGAACAGTATAGGACTTTGAAAATATGATCTGGCAGAGGGTTGGAAGATTTTTATGAAGAGCTGCAAAACAGAATTATATATCAGAAAAACAAAACTGAAACTAAAGTAACAAAATGGAAATTAATGAAAGTGAGTACATGAATCTTACCATTGGATAATTGCTTTTGATCTTACCTGAAAGGTATCAATCTCTCCAAACTAGCTGACTTCTTATTTTAATTAACATTAAAAACATAAAGAAGTCAAACCAACCAAAATCCTGTAACCCAAAATCATTATTTATTTTATTTAAACTAAAGCAAGCAGTGAAATGTAAAAATTAAATGCTTAGTGTTCAAGGGAATTGAAATTAAAAGAAATGAGAATGGAAATTTGCAGTAATGACTGTTTTTCAAAATATTATAAGTTTCATATAAATTCCATGATTTTATAAATTGTCCAAAATCAAGACCACATCCAAGATAATAAAATTTAAATGTGAAGATAGAGAGGTCTTGAATTCCATTTTTAATTATGGAATTATATATTTAAAACTGGAATATATGAGAAATCAAAATGATTTAAATATGCTGCAAATTGGTCATTAACTGCTTTCTTACCATAGTGGTTACCCAAGCTCACTTTTAAAATAACACATCGCCGTATCGGATGATTCGCATCACATGTTTCTTCACCATGCTTCAAGTTTAATTTGCAAGACTCACCTTTGTTGCTATGCCATATATTAATTAAATGTTAATGGCTTAGAGGCATGCATTGGAAGCTATCGCATCGGGGTTGCAATGACAAATTGTCAATAAGAACATGCAATGAGAACATGTGCAATGAAATGAAGCGATCGCATCATTAAAGAAATATTATATTAGGGATCGAGGCATATTTACATTGTGCTTCCCACATCGCAGATTTGGAGGTGTGATGTGAGCAAAAATAAAAATGCGATGAAGCGATTGCGATATCGGCGATTGCTAATAGGCGATGCTAATCGGCATTTGGCGAACTTTTGGTACCTGATGTAACACAATACGATTCTTTCAATGTCGATCTATGATGAAGAGCGGACTCGATAACTTTATGATGAAAATTTAATAACATATTGGATCTGAAACGTCGGCCCCTTTTAAAGTTATGCTCCTACCATTTTTGCGATTAAGCGGACGCAATATTTTTATGAATTTGATTTGAATTTCATATCGGGTCCAGAATTATGTGGTCATTGCAATATCGGTAAAGTCATTTATCGGAGATCGGCGATTCATGATAATGGAAGTATACTTCACTTGGAAACCTCTGATATGAGAAATGCGATATGGCATATAAGTGAGGTAATACATCGGAGATCTTTTATTAGCAATATGAAAATCAGGTTGAAACATTTCAGATGTGAATCTTACGATAATGTTTAAAATTTCACTTGGGTTTTATAATGAATGAAAGAAAAGCTACAAAAATGCTTAAATTCTAATGAATTAGAAATAAAATTTCCCTAAACCTGTTGCAAATTTGAAATGGGTTTGCTACTTACTTCATGTTTTGAAAACAAAATGAAAACTTGCAAATAAAACAGAACAAAAACAAAAAATAAACTAAGAAAAAGAGGAAGTAATAATAGATGAGAACGAAATTGTAAAATGCGTACCTGGAAGGAAATTGTCTGCAGATTTTACCTTATGAATCTTCAAATTCTTCCTTCAATTTATCAAAATTTTGACTTTGTTCAAAATCATCTCATCATTTATTCTAAATCTGAGTGAGTAATCAGCCTAAATAAAATCTGTTTATTCATGTCCAAGGAATATAAAATTTACCAGAAATAAATATGAAACTATGCTTCCCTTTTGAAGTGAAACAACAATTTATTACCTCTGCTCATTCCGAATTAATCTTGAGAAAAATCTGTATTGTTATAGTGACTGTTCAATAATGCCTTCAGTAAATAAAGATGATGCATTTTGCAGCATCAGATAATAAACTAAAGATTAGAATGAGATTAAGTCACTAATTTGTGGAAGAATATCAACACAGATTCGAATGTGTGTGAAGTGCATACTCAATTAAATTTTGTCAATACATTATTCGAAATAGCAGAGATGTATTCATGGGCAGAGGTATTAATCTAAGAAATTTAAAAAGGAAAACAATAATTGAGACTTTTTGATAAGGAGAAAATGTTTTCACTGAACATGTATGAAAATGGTTGATTGCTTTGTTTTATTTTTTAATCTACAGAACTATTAAAAATAAATTAACTACATAAAACAAAATAACTAAACTAATTCTAATCCTATTCTAACCATATACATGAAGATGATTAGGTATAGTCATATTTCCAGTGTAACAATTCTCTCATTTTTATTCCCGCATATATGTACAGTTCAAATGTTAGTAATAAAAATACAAACCTAACTACACTAAGGAAAATAAATATGAAATCAGAATGTACAGTTATTGTTAGCAACTTAATTAAAATCTCTTTCTCTTGAAATTTCCTTTCCAATTGAATACCAATTGGATCATAGAAATTTGGATGGATTTCTGTTGATAATTGGGAAATGTTCAAAGGAAGAGATAACAGGTCAGATTGTAAAAATGAATTTTTAGATTTAAAGGCCTGAAAAAAATTGTTAGCGTTATGTACAAATATTAAATTATTGACAATCTTCCATGAAGGAAAACTTTCCAAATATTTTTCAAATGTGTCAATGAAAAATGAATGGAAATCTATTAAATACAATTGAAAATTATTAATTAAATTAGATTGCTGGCTAGATTGTAAAAATACATTCTCTTTTTGATATTGCCTTTGAGAAGATAGAAGCTTTTGATATGAAATGAACATAAATTGACATTGACATGTTAACAACTCTTGATTTTCATGGTTATAATATGAAACTTCAATTTCCCAATAAGGCAATTCATCAATTGAGTGTTTGATAATAAAGTGCTCAATATGGCAGCATAAAGTGTTAAAATTCTGAAAAATAAAATCTGAAAATAAATCTGATTTTATACAAAATAAATGAGGAAATAAAAATAAAATGAAATCACTATTTTTACAACTAATGTTACAGCACAATTGGGATCGTTTTGAAATGATTTCTTTTTCACAAGGATTGGCCAGAATTATGGAATTTGAGTAATTTCGAATTCCAACTTGTGAACTAGAAAACGAATTATGATTATGAGTAGGAATGAGAGTTTGATCATGATATGAATCATAAATTGGAATGTTTTCTCGAATGGTGAAATCATGAAGATAATTTGCTACTCTAAAATGAGGATAGGTTGGAATAATTTCTAAATTGAAGCGTTCCTCATTCTTAGATGTTATTTGAATTTTATCATGAGGATTCTCTTGAGAAGAATAGAAATCAACATCCTCAATGTCAGAGTAATCATCATAAACGACTTCACAAGATTGTCTGGAATTCCCTTCGATCTCATCTAATATACCAAAACAAGGACGAACAAAAATTTCATGTTCATTAGTGGCAAAAGAATGATCAAATATTGTTTCTTTATCTTGATAAAAATTTATTGCTAATTCATTTAAATCATCCTCTTTAATTTCTGAAATATCGTTGATACCAAGAGGGGAAAAATTACCATCATTAAAAATATCAGGATAAAGGGAAAAATGTGAACCTGAAATAATGCATTTAAAATTGTCTCTGTTTGAGAACTCTTGTGCATTATGCTCATTGTAAATTTCAGATTCTAAATCATTCCTTTGTGTACTCATGCTTTCTTGAAGAAAGCTGCTTTTTTTCTCATCATGGAAAAATTCAGAAATTTGTACAGCAGTTTGCGTGTTATTATTTACTTTGATTGCTACTTGTACTTGTTGATTTGTGATCTGATTTTCTGAATTGACTACAGAGTAATTTTCAGATTCCAAGGCAGCTCTTTCTCCAAAATTGCTGATGTTGTCTTCTTGCATTTGAATAGAAATATTTTTCAAGCTTTGTGAAACCACTTCATCACAATTTATTTGCACATCCATATTGGAATTCTCATTTATATTAGAAGGGGATGGAACAAAATTTGAATTAATTTCATATGGATTGGGAATGGGAGTAAGAGAACAAATATATTCAAACCAATATAATGATTCTTCTTCCGTAGGTTTATCTTCGACTTTAACTTTTAAGCAATTCAAATGAAATCGAATATTAAAATCAATAACAGACTCATTATCAAACCTTCGTAGATATTCAATTTCATTACATACCTATTCATAATCATAGCCATCAAATTTACAAATGAAAATTGTAAAAAATTGATCCCAACTGCGAATAGAGGCAACTGGAAGAGTTTTACACCAGTTTCTGGCTTTTGCCGCAAATGTGCGAGTAAAAATTCTGCATAAGATGCCTTCATCAATTCTTTGAAAATCATAATTTGAAACGTTTTGAATAAATTGAAGAACATGATTAAAAGCGGAAGAATTTCTCTTACCATTGAATTTTACCTGAGACAAGAGTCTTACCACTTCGGGGGGAGTATTGGAATATGCACGTCCATTGATACAACTCCAAATTGGAAGCTTAAGAGAAGCCATCACAATAAATAAAATATTAAAATTGAAAAGACTCGAATAGACAAAAAGTCTCATGCCCTCCTTCTAGCGCCAAAATGTTGATGCCTCGAAAATCGTTGCAACAACAATCGGGGATAACCACCCCGTCTGGACCTTAAAGCAGCTCGTTTTCTGTTTGGTGTGGTGGCTGCCATTGGTTTAACTAGGTCCAGTTACCTTCTCCCTATTTCTATTGGTTTATGACGTATCTTTACCTACCAATAGACAAGGATATCAGATCACTTCTTCTTGCTGATCAGGCAAGAGAATGACCCTTAAGCTGATTTGGGTTCAGCGAAGCCACAACTAAAATTTTTCCTCTTTGAGGAGAGGACTTAAAAGAATGTAGAATTTACTCTAAATGCAAGCTTATTCTATGATGCAAGAAAAATAAACTAATCTTAATCCTATCCTAATTAGGTAGATATAGATCTAACCCAACTAAGAGCAAGATAATTAAAGTATTGGGATTTAAATATGTCTTGTTTATAATGAATATCAAGTTAATGAAGTAGTTCAATTAACTAATATTATGGTTACCGGAACACATCCTATTGAGACCTCTTAACTAAAATAATAAACCAACAACATTCAGGAAGTAGTTCACAAAAATGATATTAATTATCAAACCAGTAAATCCAATAATTGAATAATGATATGTGGAAATAGTTCACAATACATTACCATTCAATAAATCAGTTCGGAGTAAGTAATTACTCAAAAATGAGAAATTAATTCATAAAAACAGAGATACATAATAACCACATAGAGACAAATTACCTATATTGACAATAGTGCACAAACATGAATAAAATGACACATACCTGTTACCATAAAAATAAAACTGATATTTGAAACAGTAGTATTAGAAGTACCAATTTATTGCATCCATCTCTCTGTCCCTGGTCTCCAATAGCTCTTTACATTGCTTGAACTTCTACATTCAAAGTTAAAGCCACAATAGTGCAAACTTTGCCCTTCATGTATCATTCAAGATACAAAGGGAAAATCCTCAATAATCCCCAAATCTGAGATTTTCTCTCCTCTCTCCTACAACTCTAAATTCCTACTACATTAGTGCATTTAGAAGTCTAGAATTGCAGAGGAGAGCAGCCCCTTTTTACATTCTGCAATCTTCTATTTATAATATTTGTGAAGGAATTCTTGAGAGGAAAGTGTGTTGAAGAGAAATCTGCCCAATCTAATTTTATTTGCTCAAAATTCCAATCTTTAATTGTTGGAGCCTTCTCATTGATTGAGATCATTTTCTCCATATTTCTTCTACTGTTTTCCTGCAAAAAGAAATCAAAATGAATTAAGATGCAACAATAAAATCAAAATATCATTGCTGGCATTTAAAATAAATCCAATCAAATTCTATTTAAATAAATAATTGAAAATAAAATATAAGCTCTCTATTGATGCCTGGGATGGTTTAATTGGCCAAGGATATTATTGACGAATGGATCTGCAATTAGAAGAGGCTTGGACAAATGAAAATGAAGAAAATAACTGAAAAATTGATTTTGTTTTATAAATTCGAAGCTTGATCTTATGCATGATTTTTTGTCCCAATTAATGACCAAATGTGTTAGTAAAACCTCCTCAGAAATATACTCCTTAATTTTATCTTTCCAATGAGCTGTCCTGGGTCTCATTTGGCCAAGTAAAACTCAATCTATGAGGTTCCAAAGTAGATGAGTTAATTCTGGCACAATCCTAGAATTTCTGTTGCTCGGCTTAAAAATATGAATTTTTAATTAAAAATCTATTCCTAAAGTAGACTCTAATTATCTAATAATTAATCCTAATTTAATTGTTAATTATGAACCAACCTAATTAATTAATAAACTATTTATTAATCTAACTAACTGATATATAATAAACTATTTATAAACAAATTTAATCTAATCAATAACTAATTAATATTAATCTAAATTTTAATTTATTTAAATTAATTATATTATATATATTAATTAATTTAAAAATTATTATTTAAATTAATAAATATTATTTTTAATATTAAATTAATCCAAACCTACCTCTCTTCACTTACTTTTATTTATTCATTCACTCACCGTACGAGTAAGTTGAAACTTAAAACAAACATTAAGTTAATGCCACTTTCCCCTTATGCTTATCGGCAAATCGGATCGGGAGAATGAGGGCTATCAAGGTTTTCAAACTTGTGTCAAGTGAAAAACCCCGATGCGATGCATGCACTTTTTTTATGATCGGGATCGGGAGGATTCAGTCCATCGGGGTTTTTAGATATGTGTCACTTGAAAAATCCCGATGCGATCAAAGACTCCGATGCGATCGAAAAATTTTATTATATATTTTTTATTATATTGATATTTTATGTATTGAATTTTATTTTAATTAAATTAATTATTAATTAATTTAATTAATTTAAAATTTAACATTAAATATCAATTTTATTTTGGTTTTATTTTATGAATTTTAGTTTCTAAAGTACAGCCACTTGGAAAATAAAAATAAAAAGAATAAAAATAAACTATAGCCACCTGGATATTATGGGTTTTTTAAGATTAATAATTGATTTGGAAATTGGAGTAAATTTCTTAAATCCCGATGCTTAATACTTTGGCTGCTTAAGTAAAAATGGAAAAAATGTTAGTAAAACTCACTAGGGGTTAATATTTAAAATTAATTCATTATTGAACGAATTTATCTACAAAATGCAATATGTATTTTTAACCCGGGCTAGATAAATTATGAGACTTTAAAGGAGTACCATTTTCAAACCAGCTGACCAAATGAGGCAAAACAAGTGTCAATGGGAAGCTTATAAAAAATCGATTTTAGCAAAGCAATCAAAACAAGAATCCAAAGAAAATGAAAAATTAACAAAAGGGTAGGATAATCGACTAAATAAAAATCCTAAAAAGGTGTTTAGCCAAAATTTTATAGAAAGGGTCCCCATTATTTGAGTTGAACAAGTCAAAAATGGGGGCATTGTGTTTTTTACCACAACAGGAGGAAATCCTTTCATTAAGCCATGGGAAATGTTTTATGATGTTCAATGAAGGGATTGTTTTAGGCCGCCATATTTCAAGTCATGGAATTAAAGTGGATACATTTAAAGTAGAAGTAATTTCTAAAATTTCAATTCCTATTTCCCAAAGGGACATAAGAAGCTTTCTAGGATTTACTGGATATTATAGGATATTCATAGAAAATTTCACAAAAATAACATCTCCACTTTTCAAACTCCTTACAAGAGATTATGAATTTTCTTGGAATCCTGAATGTCAGAAAGCATTTGAGATATTGAAACAAAAGATTACTGAAGCACCAATTTTAAGCAGACCTAATTGGGCTCTTCCTTTCCATGTTTCTATTGATGCTTCAAATACATCTCTAGGGGATGTCTTGGGAAAAAATGTTTAACTCGTTATGCCATCTACTATACAAGTAAAAATTTGACTCCCACAGAGTTAAATTACACTATAACAGAAAAGGTGTTTTTAGTTGTTTATCATGCCATTAATAAATTTCGTCATTACATTGCTGGTTATGAAAATTTTATTCATATATATCATTCTTCTATTATATATATAATGAAAAAACCAATTACTAATGGTATAATTACAATATGGTTGTTATTATTACAATAATTCACCATTACTATCTTGATAGACTCGGAAAAGAAAATATAGCTGATAATTTTCTTTCTAGATTATAGAGTAATAATGAGGATGCTACTATAAAACATAACTTTCCTGATGAATACGTTTTTGTAGTATCTACTAAAACACTTTGGTTTTCAGATATTCCTAATTATTTGGCCACTGGAAAGTTACCTCCGCAACTATCAGTTAGAGAAAAGAAAAAAGTGATCAAAACGAGTGCACCTTATTCCTGGATAGATGGAGAATTGTACAAAACTGGACCTGATTTGATTATCTGAAGATGTGTTTGAGAAGATGAAGTACCCAAAATCTTGAAAGATTGTCCTCATGAACCATGTGGAGGACATTTTCCATGTAAAAGAACTTCTTACAGAACTCTTCTTTTGGGATATTATTGGCCATCTGTTTTTAAGGATGCCAAATAATATATTAAAAGATGTAATAGTTGTCAAATAATGGGGAAACCAATTCCATCAGATGAGATGCCTCTACAACCTTAGGTACATGTAGAACCCTTTGAAAAATCGGCTCTATATTTTTTTGGACAAATAAATCCTCCATCTAAATAGAAAATGTATATAATTGTTTACATGGATTATGTTACAAAATGGGTAGAATTTAAACCTATTTTATTTTCAAATAAAACTTATCTAATTACATTTATTTTTGATGATATCTTTAATCACTTATCTGTTGCAAAAGAATTTGTAACAGTAATTCGTATCAAATTTCATGGAAAAAATCATGGATTAATACAAAATCAAGCATCAGAAGTCTACTCCATATCATCCAAAAGATAATGGGAAAGTGGAAGCTACCAACAAATTTCTTGAAGAATATCTTACCAATACTATGCATTTTCAAAGAAAGGGTTGGGCATAAAAGCTTCCAGAAGCATTATGGGCATATCGAACGAAATGGAGGAACATGAAATGACATACTCCTTATGAGCTTGTCTATGGGAAGAAATTCTTGATCCCAATTGAATTCCAAGTGGACACCTTGAGAACAAAATTCAAATTGGGCCTTGATCTATCAGAAGCTTAGATACAAAGGTTGGCACAATTGAATGAGGTAGATGAGATCTAACAAGATGTTATTCAAAGAATCAACATAGTTCAACACCAAATATCTAAGTTGCATGAGAAGTTTATAAAAGCTACAAATTTCGAGAAAGGTGATTGGGCTCTTCTCTTTGATTCCAATTTCAAATACTTTCAAGGAAAATTTCAAATTCATTGGCTTGGTCCTTATGATATTGGCACTACTTTTTATAGTGTAGCAATCAAGATCAGAACTATTGATGATGAACAAATTACTTTCCTTATTAATGCTCATAGATTAATATTGTATCATAAACCACTAACAAGGGACAATTTTGATAGATATTTGCAAGAGAACTTTGAATTCAAGTTGGTTAAGGAAGAGGATTCTCCTACTCACCCTCCAACTTCATTGTAATTTTTGGAAAAAACAAATAATATATACATATCATAAAGTAGAGGATACATATGAAAACCAACTATGTTGGGATATTTATGCAAAAAATCTTAACTGAAAGCCAAGATTTCTTGGCAGTATAGATTTTAAAAACCCCTCTTTCTTGTCCCTATTTATTTTTTCATTCTTTTTCTTTTCAGGCACCAAAACTAAATTCATGATCAGTATTTTTATTGGTTGTCATCATCAGCAGCAACAAAAATAAAGAGTACTTCCTCTAATCAATAAAGAGAGTATGAGAATAAAGAGCAGAGACAAAATCCTTGTCATTCTATAGTTAAGTCACAGTTCTACAATCAAAATAAAATTCAACAGTAAGAAGGAAATTAAAAGAAACATTAAGGTTTGCAAGAATACTTGAGTTATAATTCATTTAAGAACTTAAGTTTTAAATTATGGATGTGATATCAAAAATATTGTGGACCTTATAAATATGCTAACTGTTATGACCTTAATCCCTCATCACTAACCACTTGTCACATCAAGATTCGATCGATAGATCAAATTCATAAGGCCAGTCCTTTGAAATAAAATCTGGGAAGTTGTGTAAGTACAAGATGGACACAAAACTAATTCCTCGATCAATATCTTACCTTGCCATCATTTCAAACCCACTCCATATTCATTGTACTCATTCCAAATTGCTTCATTCTCTTCGTTCTCTTCCATTTCTTTGTCAAAAAGAGCATTCGAGTCTGAAAACTTCTCCAAGCTATGGGTACGCTAGCTTGTTATGAACCAAATGGTGTGAAATTCATCTAGGATTATCTAAGGGTTAAGGAGAAACTACAGTAGGTGTGTTGGCTCTAGTTCTTCCAAAACTTTGATGGGAATGAAACATAGATTACTAAATCCTTTCCCTCAGAATTTGATGGAGTGGAAGCCAAAATAGAAGATGTTAAAGTCATACTTATAGATGCAATTATAGCTTAAGTAATAGGTTTACCAAGAAAAGGAGAATGTTGATTCAATAACCGAATAATTAAAGAGAATGAGTGGCTTCACTTCATAACAGAGCTAGGTATGGACGCGTCTATTTTCAAGAAAGGTATCTTAGTGACAACATTGAAAGGAAAACGTCGAAATGTCTTGCTTATAATTCAAAATATTATAACATGTTAAGGGAGGTTCAGAAAAATGTTTTTATATCATGCTATAATTATGATGAATTGTGTTGATGGGTTTGAAATCAATCTACCTTAGTCTCTACTTCAAATTTTGAATAAAGTGGCATTTAATATTCAAAGAGAATCTCGGTCCATAGATAGCTCTTTAAACCATCATGGCGCTGTTAATATTCTGATAGAAGAATATCTACAATAAAAAGGGTATAGTTGGTAGGATTTCATAGTGAGAAATCATTTTATATAAGCTCCAGAAAAATAACCAAACCGCGGGGTCAAACAAAGTAGAAGAAACCCTAACACTAAAAAGGAAAGAGTAGAAGAAGAAATTTATGAGTCAAATATGAATGAAATTCTAGAGGATGTATTTAAGGACAATACTCCACTGTCCCAATACCTTGAAAATTTTAAACATAAAAGTCATAAGCAAGACAAGGAAGAAATCTAGCCCAAGCTACCCATAACCTAGACAAAAGAAGAAAACACAGGAAAACAGAGTAGAAAAGCATAACATTGGAAGCTCAGGAATAAGTTTTAGAAGGCATAAAATAATTTCAAATTTATCAAACATTCAATCATTGGAAAAAATAAATCTTGAAGAGGAAGAATTTCATAGACCTCCTCGTATAGTCGGTCCAATAGTTAGTCCAATAGGTAGTCCAACAAGGTGGACGTTAGAAATAGATCTAGTTCAACAAGACATCTATGATTATGTAAAATCTCTAGAGAAAAAGGCACAACACACTACAAGAAAAGAGGTCATTGGCGAGGGTCATGCTTGTGACGGACATTGAAGGTCCATCACCAATGTCACATATGGTGACGGTCCTCAAAAAAACATTGGTGTAAGTGTATATGGTGATGGTCCTTTAAGGTTTGTCAATAAAGCCATTTTCAATGACACTTTTGTTGAGGGTCGCTAAAGGCATGTCACTATTTCTCTCTTTGGTGACACTTTTGGTGAGGGTCATTAAAGAACGATCATGATTTCTCTCTTTGGTGACACTTCTAGTGAAGATATTTTATTGACCCCGACCAATGCTCTTTTTAGTTACTTTTGGTGATGGTCAAAAAATTTTCATTATCTTTGATCATTCCAATGATTTTTTGATGGCACTATGTACCTGATATTATATTTTTTGTCAAAAGATAATGATTTAAGAACATTTTTGTGGAGTCCTTTTCATTATTTTTCCAAGGCCATAATGGTTAGATTCAACCAATTTGTTAATAATTAATTAGTGTGTATCATTTCCCTAAAGTAATAAGAATATAGCTTTCCTATGAGTCAACACATGATTCATCTCTATTAGGTTTATTATCTAGGAAATTCACTTTAGATAAATTTCCACTAATGTGTGTAGGAACTATAATATTTAATACATAATCAAGATCTGTCAATTCTATTAATGAGAGATACATAGCACTCCTCAACATTCATGGCACACCTTAACATGCTTTGGCACACACTAACATTCCTTGGCACCTCGCATGTCTTCGAACATCTTTGTACCTAGAACATATTTCCATGAGTAGGTTGCCCAAGCACATTTTGGCTTGCCCTATCATAGCATAGCACTCCCCTAGCATGTGTTGGCATGACCTATCATATCATAGCACTCCCGTAACATGTGTTGGCATGCTGTGTAGTCCCTAGCATGCCTTGGAATACCTTGGCATAATATTGCATTAACATACATTAGCACTTAGCACATGTTGGAACTTGGTACATTGGCACTTTTATGATTCAGGAACCCAATCAATTCATTAGAAAAACAATATTGTGCCCAACCCAAAGTCTTAATTTCTCATAAATTGCTTTGTCCATGCTTTATCTCAACCATAGGCTTTCCTCCTATAAATCCTATTCTGAACTTCTCCTAAAACACTTCCTCCTTGGGACACTTGGAATTCACTAACACTCCTTGGCACACACTCTTATTCGTTCATTTCCAGGCATTTTGACCTAGTTCTTCCTTGTCTTCCACTGACACTCCTTAACACTTCTCAACATCCATTTACACTATATTCCATGTGTTAGCACGCCTTTTCATTCCTTGGCATTCCTTGACACTCCTTAGCTACCATGCCCTCACAACTGCCCTTAGTTTTTTTAGACTAGGGAACCCAACCAAGTCTTGCCTCAATGTTATGAAACCAGCTCAAGAAAAGATAGAAAAGATAGATCAACGCCTTAGAATTCAGCCTCTTCGAGAGGGCAACCTCCTTTACATTACATAAATGAACAATTCTTGGATGATACAAATGAAAAGACCTCCTTTCTATATATAGGAGTCTAAAGGGTCATAACATAATCAAAGACGACATAACAATAATAATGTAAGGGCACAATTATAACAATAGTGGGATTCTATGGGGCACATTAGTAACAATATGGGCACTACATGGGTACATCAATATAATAACTGGGTTTTACTAATAACAATAAGGGGTTACACTAGTAGTATAGGGGCCTAACATTCCCCTGTCCTTCAAAAAGTGTTGTCCTCAACGCTTGAGTGGTTCTTGATGCTTCTGTATAAAATTCTTGTCCTCCCATGTGGAATCTTCGGCGGGTAAGTTCTTCCACTTGATGAGATACTCTGAAATTGATCAATTTCGTAGCTGTCTGGTTATTGTTTCTATGACTGCTCCGGGTTCCAATATGATTTTTCCTTCCTTTTCAATATCTGGCAATATTGTTTGAATTGGGATCTTTTGCAACTTTTGAATAAGTGGCCATACTTCTTTGTCCTTATTCCATTCATCCCTTGCTTCGTTTATCCAATCTGGTTGGATAATAGAAATAGCACAAAACAATGTTTCCACATCCTCATCCTTGAAGAGTCTTCCAATTCGGTAAGGTCGCCATTTTTTAAGTGCATGTAGTATTGCCAACATTTCCTTCTCATAAATAGCTTGCTTTAGATGTAGCAGTAAAAATACCCAATCGCCTACATCAAAACATTTTTCACTATGATGTTGATCTACCTGTTGTTTCATTTGATTTTGCACCGAAGTGGCGTTATCCTTTAAAAGTTGGAGAACTTGTTGTTGATGCTCGATGTGATCTTTCACTGATTGAACCTTTTTCTTCTTGATATGTCCTTCTATATTTAGAGTTTGAGGAGTGGTAATTTCTTCCAATCCTTTACAAGATATGGTCGGATTCATTTCTTGATGCTCAATGTGATCTTTCACTTCTTGAACATTTTTCTTCTTGATATGTCCTTCTATCTTGATAATTTGAGGAGTGGTAATTCCGACCAGTGAATTACAAGATATGGCTGGATTCATTTCTTCTTTCATGATGTGATCTTTCACTTCTTGCACCTTTTTCTTCTTGATATTTCCTGTTATCTTGAGAGTTTGAGGAGTGGTCATTCTTGCCAATAGTTTACGAGATATGTTCTGATTCATTTCTTCTCTCTCTGGGGTCGGGTCCTAGCATATATCCTCTTCTTTTGATGTTTCTTGATCCTTTTCTTCCTCCTCTTCATACTCTATGTAAAATAATTTCTTCTCAGCACACTTATGACCTTTAGTGCATTTGCTATCACAATTGTAACAAAGTCCTTTTTCTCTTTTTTCTTCCAATTGTTGTGGTGTAACCCTTGTAGGTTGTGGAAGGCTAGGAGAAACAACAAGTCCATCTTTAAAGTTGTGAGGGGTAGACTTCCTTGTTGCCATAATTTTACTTTCAAATATGTCACAAAGACCTTTTACTCTTTCCAATTGTTGTGGTGTTGCTCTAAAGAAGGTGTTGCTCTTTGTATCCTCGTAATGTGCTATCATTTCCTCCGTGAGAATTGACCACGTAACAAGTTGTTTACGAGAACAAAGCCCTTTATACCATAAAAATTGATTCGGTTCTAAATATGAAGATGTAATACATACTTTTTGTAACAGTGGTACACCATGTAGATCAAAATATTGCTCCATCTGAAGTATCCAATTTACCGGATCCTTGCCATCAAACTTCCTCATCTTGCTTTTTCTTGATTTTAGATCCTCGATCTTGAAACGGCTGTAACTCTGTACTTGTGGATATTTAAGTTCTAAAATTGCTACCTGTAGTAGCCCTTTGTGTCCTCTTTCCAATGCCACCAGTCTGATTGAAATTGGATTCTCCAAAAAAGAGTTATGCACAATCTCCCAAGATGACCTGATTATAGACCTTTCCAAAAGAGTGAACTTGTATGAAGTGTCGCGTGTCAATTATTCGAATTTTGGCTCCGAAATAGATATACAAGAAACTAAAGTTCTTCCTATTTCTGTACCTTCTTACGAAATTTCAATCCGATCCTTAGAGAGAAAGTTATGACGATTTTACCCAGGTCACCTGTTTTGAATGTAATTCGGGAGTCTGCAAAAAGACCAACTTCCTCCAATGATATCACGCGAAAAGCTCTGAAATTTGGACCCAAGGTTCAACATGATTTCTTCTCAAATGGGTTTTTCTTGAGACTTCTGAAACGTCACAGAAAAACAATTGTAGCGAAAATTCCATGATGACCTGTTTGGAGCAGCGAAACCCTAGAATCCAAAGCTCTGATACCAAATGTTATGAAACCAACTCAAGAAAAGATAGAAAAGATAGATCAACGCCTTAGAATTCAGCCTCTTTGAGGGGGAAACCTACTTTACATTACATAAATGAAAAATTCTTGGATGATACAAATGAGAAGACCTCCTTTCTATATATACGAGTCTAAGGGGTCATAACATAATCAGAGCCGACATAACAATAATAATGTAAGGGCACAATAATAACAATAGTGGGCTTCTATGGGGCACATTAGTAACAATATGGGCACTACATGGGTACATCAATATAATAAGTGGGTTGTACTAATAACAATAAGGGGTTACACTAGTAGTATAGGGGCCTAACACTCAACTACAACAACTTAACCAAGTTATAGTTACTAAAACTAGACTATGCCTTGTTCACCTAAGAACTTCCTATAATACATTTTAGGCTACTCATGTCCAATATCAACTCAACCCACTTAACAAGTTACCAAATCAAGGCTCACGTCCAACCATGGCCATAAAACAACTAAGAAACAAAGTTTACATCTTAACATGGCATAACACCTAGCATGTCTAACAATTTCGTAGCATTATGTGGTGCATGTTAGCATCCCCTATATTTATTAGCATGATTTGCACTCCCTAGCACACCCTAGCACTCCTTGACATTCCCTATCAATCTAGCATGTCTTGTCACTGCCTAGCATATAACCTTGTCACTACCTCCTTAGAACACTTAAAACTTACTGACACTCCATATCACATACTCTTATCTATTCATTTCCATGCATTTTGAGCTAGTTCTCCCTTGTGTTTCCATTTCACTCCCTAACACTCCCTGATACCTGGAACACCTTGTCATGTTGCTCTAACACTCTAGCATTCCTTGGCACTACATAGCATACCTTGTCACTCACTCCTTAACACACGTAGAACTCACTGACACTCCCTATCACATACTCTTATTCATTACTTTCCATGGATTTGAAACTAGTGGTCCCTTGTGTTTTAGTCGCACTCCCTAACACTCCCTGGCATGCATTGGCACACCATAACACTTGGCACATCTTGACATATTATTTCCCTCGCCTCTAGCATGCCTTAGCACTGCAAAGAATATCTTGTCACTCCCTTAGCACTCCTGGAACTCACTGACACTTCCTGCCACAAAATATTATTCATTCATTTCCATGCATTATTTTTACCTAGTAATCCCTTGTGTTTCCATGGAACTCTATAACACTTCTTAGCACGCGTTGGCACACCTTGGAACTTGGAACATCTTCATCGGATGTTACCCTCACACTCTATAATTCCTTATCACTGTCTATCATAGCATGTCACCCCCTGCTTAACACACATGGAACATGTTGCACTCCCTATCACACACTCTTATTTATTCATTTCCATGCATTTTTACCTAGTGCTCCCTTGTGTTTTCCTAGTAGTCACTAACACTCAGCACACATTGGAACACTTTGGAACATGGTACATCTTGGCATGCTTCCTTAGCACTATAGCATGCCTTGGAACTGCCTAACATACCTTGTCACTTCCTCCTTACCACACTAGGAACTCACTAACACTGCCTATCACACACTCTTATTCATTTATTTCAATGCAATAGAAATTAGTGCTCCCTTGTGTTTCCTGGCACTCCTTAACACTCCCTAGCATGTGTTGGCACCACACCCTAACATTTGGCACATCTTGGCATGCCTTAGCACTTGGCATGACTTGGCATACCTAACATTCCTTGGAATTGTCTAGCATGTGTTAGCAGTTCTTGGCATTTCCTAGCACATGTTGGCACTCCCTATTTGTCATGCCTATATAGATAACCTTACATTTTTTGCAACTTGGGAAACCAACCAAGTCAATGAAAAAATAATGTTGTGCCTAGCCCTGACATTCCCCTACATTCATTGGCATGCATTCACACTATCTGGCATGTGTTAGCATGGATTTTCATTACTTAGCATGCCCTGACACTCCTTAGCTATCATGCCCTCACAACTACCCTTACATTTTTTGCAACATGGGAACCCAACCAAATCTTGCCTCAACTATAACAACAACTTGACTATAACAACATCTTGACCAAGTTACAATTACTACAACTAGACTATGCCCTGTTCACCTAAGAACTTCCTATAACTCATCTTAGGCTACTTGTGTTGAATATCAACTCATACAACTTAACAAGTTACGAAGACAAGGCTCACATCCAACCATGGTCATAAAACAACTAAGAAACAAAGTTTACATCTTGACATGCCATAACACCTGGCACACCTAACAATCCCTTGGCACTATGTAGCATGTGTTAGCATCCCCTACATTTCTTGGCATGCTTTCGCACTCCCTAGAACATCCTAGAACTCCTTGACACTTAGCACACATCATACTCGCTAACACTCTATGTCACACTCTTATTCATTCATTTCCATTAATTTGAAACTAGTGCTCCCTTGTGTTTCCATGGAACTTGGCCCTAACACTCCCTAGCATGTGTTAGCACCACACCCCGTTGCCTAGAACTTCTTGGCATGCCTAAAATTCCTTATAACTATATAGCATTTGTTAGTAGTTCCTGGCATTCCCTGGAACACATTGGCACTCCCTAATTGTCATGCCCTCATAGATAGCCTTACTTTTTTTGCAACTTGGGAACCCAACCATGTCATTGCCAAAAATATGTTGTTCCCAGCCCAAATTTTCCCTTTGTCTGAAACTACTTTGTACATGCCTTATCACAATCATATGCTTGCCTCCTACGAGTCCTATTATGAATTTCTGCTAACAAACTTCATCCTTGGGACACCTGGAATTCACTGACACTCCTTGGAACACACTCTTCTTCATTAATTTCCAAGCATTTTGACCTAGTTCTCCATTGTGATGCCTTAGCAATGGCTAGCATACCTTTTCATTCCCTCCTTAGCACACCTAGAACTCATTAACACTTCATTTCCATGCATTTGAAATGAGTTCTCCATTGTGCTACTCTGGCACTTGGCCCTCACACTCCCTATCATACATTCATGCCACACCTTGACATTTGACACATCTTGGCATGTCTATCACTCCTTGGAACTATGTATCATGTGCTAGTACTTCCTTTCATTCCTTGGCACACCTTGGTACTCCCTAGTTGTCATTCCCTCGTAGATAGCCTTACATTTTTTTACGACTTAGCAACCTAACCATGTCATTGGAAAAATAATGTTGTGCCCACCCCAAAGTATCCCTTTTTCTGAAACTCCTTTGTCCAGCCCATTATTATAAGCATAGGCCTGCCTCATATAAGTCTTATTCTAACCTTTTCCTAACACACTTTATGCTTGAGACACCTAGAATTCATTGATGTTGCACAAAAATTGTCACCTTGACATTCTGCAATCTGTGTGAGTCCATTACCACTCATACTTTCCTCCTTTGCAAGTCTTAAGCCTCAGTTCTTCATATCAAGCCTTAAAAATAAGAGAAATCCCTCAAAAGTCTCTAAAACTCTGGTTCCGCACTTTCTCTTAGCATTACCTGCGGTCCCGCACCTAATGGTCATGCCCCCTACGTACATGACCGCTCCGTCTCTGTGTTATGGGTGCGGACCCTGTAAAAGTCAAAAGGGCGCAAGTATATTCTTAAAAACTCACTTTGAGTCATTTATAGAAGCTTCTGGAAGGAATCTTGAGGTGGGAAGTTCGCTCCTTTAAGGTTCATGCATCCCATACCTTAAGGAGCTAACCCCTTGATGTGAGGAGCTTATCCCTTTGAAGGAGGACTCTATCCCTTCATAGGTGGACCTGTAACCTCCTTCCTTTGCACTATAAAATGAAGCATTGGGCTGGTTACTTGGGAGGTTGAGAATTGAATATTTTTGAGGTGAAATGCTGCTGGAACTTAGTCTTCCTAATTGAGATTTCGTGAGGAGAGATTACATACCTCTTTGATCTCATTTGGAAGAGTGTGAGGTTTGTCAAAGTAGAGGAGATTCCTGTTTCGGACCCCGGGAAGAGCTTGTACAACATCAAGGCACCAAAGGTTGTAAAGTTCTTCTATTTTCAAGGTTAATACAATCAAGTTTATTTTTATCAATAAGTTGTGCTTTATGGCTTATTTTATGGATTCCTTGATCACCATGATGAATATGATTTATTATATTAGCTATGCAGCTGTTATTTGATGTGTGCTTATTTGTGATTGCAGGCTCTGAAAAGGAAACTCTCTCGGACAGTCGAAGGATGGATGCTAGAAACTAGTGTTGGAATTAAGGTAGGGTCTAAACACATCTATAGTTTTTATTGATGAATCGCAATATGTTTAGAGAAAGGTATATTTGCTTGTCCTGCTTGTTGCTAGATATCTTTTGATACTAGGGAGATCGACCTTGTCCGCAAGATCGATTTATCCGGCCAACAAATTGGCGACTCCGCTGGGGAATTGAATTTGGTTTTTGGTTTTCCTTTTTCTTTGACTTGAGAAACTTGTTCTTGTTTCTGTTTTTTGCTTGATGTGTGTGGGATTGGGTATCTTTTAGGATCTATTTTATTTTTGTTTTTTCCGAAGTTTACAGGGAACCGCACTTTCTTTTTACAGACAATGGGACCTTTCCGCACTTTTCCTTTAGTACACAGAGTGGTACCGCATCTGATTCTACTAGAAGCCTGTGGAACCTGTTAAAATTTTTGAAAAACATAAAATGTTTTCCTCCAGTTAAGTTTAGGTTTTATTTATTACTTTTAGTGTCTACCCAGATCTGCATATGTTCTGTCAAAAATCTCTTATGAGTGAGTTCCATTGGCATTTTTGTTTTAGATGATTTTCTAGAAGTTTTGCATGACGGGATTGGTTTTCACTTAGTCTTTATAGTGACTCAGAGATTAGAAGCCTAAGAAACCTTAGATTACCCTGGTCTTTTTTGTCATCTTGATGAGTCTGACTGGTTTGTGAAATTTGCCCTTGGTGAGAAATAGATTTCGTTTTCTCTTTGCAAAGCTTTGAACGAACTTGCTTATAAGTTTTGAATTTCATTTTTATAAAAGAAAAAACATTTGGATGTTTTTTGATTTATTTGTTGTTCTGAATGAATTAATAATTAGTTTACTAAATAACTAAGTAAAACGTCCTCGAAAAGAATTTGTTATTTCAATTAGGTTTTTAGAAGTTTTTAGATCTCAAGATTAGTTTTTTATAGTTTTGAGTGTTTTCTAGAAATTGTAGAATCTCTTTTGGAAGAAACTGTTTTTTGTAGTTTTTGAGTGTTGAAAAAGAAAGTGATTTATTATGAGTATAACTAGTAGTCTCATTTTGAGTTCTTGTAGAAAAAGATAAAAGATATCCTTTTCATTTACATGTTGAAAGAAAGATTTGTTTTTCAAAGAATTGCATTCTCAGCTCTTTCTTTTAGCTAGAAATTCATTGAAGGAAAAACGAATTGTTTGTCATTTTAGGTGCATTTTTAGTGTTTTTGGAGTCGAGTCTTCACACCATCAAAGTTTCATTTCCATACCTATTGACTTAAGAAACAACCCATAAAAGTAACGCTTAATTAAAATTGATCTAGCAATATTTTTATTTCTAGGGCTCTTATCACCAACATAGCTTAGGCTAGTATCTTGGAGTAGGGAGTAATTAACTCTCCAAGATAGTGAAAACAAACGAGTAGCTATATCTTGTGGTAGAAAATAAATCCAATTCTAATTGATATAATTTGGGAAGCTCCTCTTAAAGGAGTCAATCACGAGATCATGTCCAAACCTTTGAGACAATCAAGTCTGTCTCACTGGGAAAGATAGAAGATTTGTGCATATTATAAATGTTAAACCTCAGATTAACCATTTTCGAGGAGCCTGGGGTTACTTGTTAGTAAACCTTAGATTAATCATGTCGAGGAGCCTTCAAGGGGATTGAGCTTTGTTACTCTACCCTTGCGCATAGATCGGATCATAAATTGTTCCCTCGGTTGTATCTGTTACTAATGGTAACCTTAGTGACCATAATCTTAAGATTCTTTCCTAAGGTGACAGTGAAGGAAAGGTCTCACTGTACCTGGAGCAGACATCGACTAGACTCACTTGGACACTCTGGGGGGTTCTCTTCACTCGAGACGGTTTTTTGAAGAAACTTGTGCCAGTCTGTTTCATTAAGCAGGTTGTCGGGGTAACTGTTCCAACCACCCTTTTTGTATTGAATTCTATGACGTTGGATTACATCACCAACTAGTGTTTTTGGTATGGAAAGTTACTGTTTGTGTGTGGTTTGAACTCTTAGATTTTTTAGGCCTATGATTCAATTGTTTGGTTCTTTAGAGGCCCTAAGTGGTTTTATTGAGATTTTCTTTGTTTATGCATGAGTAATTAAATATTTAATCGTGACTGAATTACTGAGACAATCCTATAGACTTCAGGGGCAACCTCCCGAGTATACACCAAGCCAGCTTGGAGGGCTACAAGCTCTTCTATCACCTAGGGACAATAGAGTTGGGTCACTGGAAGCCAGAGAGTCATCTTTAATTATCCACCCTGATTATCAAGTTCAAGCAACAAAGTATATTTCTGAACCAAT
Organism: Pinus tabuliformis; assembly: GCA_031772625.1. Lineage (NCBI taxonomy): Eukaryota > Viridiplantae > Streptophyta > Pinopsida > Pinales > Pinaceae > Pinus > Pinus tabuliformis. Next base: position 653,977,778 of record CM062808.1, on the reverse strand, counting down.
TTCATTTTCTGAAGTTACTGGTAGTATTTCTTCTACTAGTGAATTAGCTGAAGAAACTGAAATTTCTGAGCCTGAAACCGAACCTGCTGCTACTCCATCTTTAGGATTTGCTTCTCCAACTTCTAGTGGTCCTGATTCACCTAAGGTAGGAAGTATCATTACCCAAAATCTTCCTTCTGGACTCATTTCCATTGAAGAACTTGTTAGTCTGGATGAAGATATAACTCTCCCTAAAAATCAACCAACTTTAGAACTTAGGGAGTGTGAATCAATTTTCTACAGTCCTTCTAGAAGTGACGCTTGGTATGTATCTTTGACAAACCTTTTAGAAAACCCGGGTCTTTGTTTTTCACCACCTCGAATTCCTTTTCATCCTATGCTAGAGATTATTATCCTCCTTTGAATATGTCGAGACAGTCATCTATGTTTTCCCAATCACCAGAAACATTTTTATATGGTGGTCCTTCTGTTCCTTCTGGGTATCAATCACTCACTAGTACTTTTTCAGGAGCATCTCCTCAACTAATCGAACATGGGATATCAACTGGTAATATTGGAACTCAAGCATTGAGTGTAGAAGAAATCCTTATGATGTCTTGTACTATTCCAAATCCGCAACCTCAAGGTAGTCAGTTACCGCCTAGAGGTCAACCTCAAGGTAGTCAGTTACCGCCTGGAGGGAAAACTCAAGGTAGTCATTTACCACCTGGGGGGAAACCTCAAGGTACTCAATTACCGCTTGGGGGGTAGCCTCAAGGTAGTCAGTTACTGCCTGGGGGTCAACCCCAAGGACATTACATACCTTCGGGATAGTACATGCCTCAAAGTCAACCCCAAACTTAGTACATACCTCAAGGTCAACCCCAGTATCAATATATACCTCAAGGTCAACCCCAGTTTCAGTACGTGCCTCAAGGTTATCAACCTCAAGGTCAGTACCCAACTCAAGGTTTCCAACCACCTTCTGGTCAATCATTTGTACAAGGTGCTGGAAATGTACCATTCAATTATTAGCCCTATGCTCAACCCGGTTATGGCCCTTCATATGCTCAACATTTTATGGGTCCATAACCTGGAATGAACATGGTGTGGGATCCATCTCAAACTCAATAGACTTTGCAACCTAATGTGTAGTTCTCAGCTCAATCTGGACAACCTTTGGTTTTTGGTTCAACCCAGCAACCTGTCCAGTCTACTATTCAAACCTCTGCACCTAGTGTAGTTCAGCAGCGTGGGCCTAGTTTGCCTTGAACTCCGCCCCGAACTACTGCTACAACTACTGCAGCTTTTGTTCAATCTACCCCACCTACTTCTGGAGTATCAACATCTTCGGCTTCTATTTTTCCTGCATCAGTGGAGACTCCTCAAGCCTCTTTACCACAGTCGGGACCTACAGTTCAAACTTCAGTTCAGATGCTTGTTGGACAACCTGGTCCAAGTACGGTTGTCACAAGTCAACTACAATTCACTTATCAACCGTACCAGGGACAGTATCAATTTAGTCCTACTGTACAAAATCTGACTTATCAGTATCAACCGTACCCTGGATATACTTATCAGCAACCTCAACAACCCCAGTTTGGTCCTGTTAATCCTGGTTTTCTAGGAGGTTATAATATTCCAAATGCAAATCCAATTCCAGGTTATCCTAGATATCCTCCTCCTAGGGCTAGTCTTGTTACCCAAGGTTTTCAAGACCCTAACCGCCAGTTACCTTTTATTGCAACTTTGGACTTACCTAATTTGTCGCGCCTTACGAACAATCTAATTTACTATCCTCCGTATTGGCCACCAATGCCTAATAAGTTGCCCAGTGATATCCTGAAGTTCGAGGGTAAGTCAGGAGAAGATCCGTAAAATCATTTGATGACTTATCAATGATTCAATTCACTTACATCTTTTTCAATGCACTTTGGTTGGTCTTGCTGCCAAATGGTACATTGAGTTACCACGAGCCTCTTTTTATAATTTTAGTAAGTTAGCCACTTCTTTCTTAACTCATTTCAGTTGCCTGTCATATATGACAATGGCACGCAATTAGTAACTTCATTAAAACAACCCACGTCCACATATATTTCTGATCATATACATGAATGGCGACGTAGACGATGTTTAGTGAAAGTTTTATTCTGGATCAAATTTTAGTAGAATGGTTCATTAAATCATTATTACCTAAAATCACTGAAGATGTAGCTAAGGCATGAGTTGCTACTGAAGAGAAAGTAATTGCTCAAGCTTAGTACCTTGACCTTATTTATACGCAGTTGGGTACTTTACATGAAAAAGTCCCCAACCCTCTGAAGCATAATCAAATAACTGCGGCTCTTTCAGGGTCTCATGCCACTGATGGTATGATTGGTTCAGTTAGTACCAAAAGCAAGAACAAATCTTCAAAGAATTATTCTCCTATTATAAATTTACCAGATTCCTTGACAAGAGACTCTTCCATTGAAATTCCTGCCGATATCCATGTCGTGGAATCATCTACGACCAAATCAATATCCAGTTGTAAAAAGAAGGGGAAGAAGAAAAATAAAAAAATCAAAAGAGAAATCAGATAAAAGTGAATCTACTGACGAGAAATGTAAACCTTGCTATCCTTGTCTCATTTGTGACGAGGAGAATTTTACAAGAGACTGCCCACATCGAGCTGAGGTTTTGAAAAGCGTCAAAGGTTCTCAAATGCCTGTTGTCTTGAAGGATCCTTTTCCTAGCCAAGATAGTAAGATGATCGGTTCTTCCTCAAATGCCTTAGAAAAACCCATAATAATGATATCTCATGTCACGATTGCAAGATTATGGTAGTAAAAATCCTGTTGGTGGTAAGGAAGCAAAATCTTCTAATTCAAACCCATCAACTTCAACTCCTTTTGGTTCTGATCCGATTGAGCTGAGAAATGCACGTTAGGTTGCCTTTAACTTTGAAATAGAAGAACTTTACAACCTTTGGTCCCTTGATGCTGTACAAGCTCTTCCCAGGGTCCAAAATAGGAATCGCGTCTACTTTGAAAAGCCTCACACTCTTCCAAATGAGATCAAAAAGTTATGTAATCTCTCCTCACATAAGCTCAATTAGGAAGACTAAGTTCCAGCAGCATTTCACCTCAAAAATATTCAGCTTTCAACCTCCGAAGTAACCAGCCCAATGCTTCATTTTATGGTGCAAAGGAAGGAGGTTACAGGTCCACCTATGAAGGGATAGAATCCTCCTTCAAAGGGATAAGCTCCTCACATCAAGGGGTTAGCTCCTTAAGGTATGGGATGCATGAACCTTAAAGGAGTGAACTTGCCACCTCAAGATTCCTTCCAGAAGCTTCTAGAAATGACTCAAAGTGAGTTTCTAAGAATATACTTGTTCCTTTTTTACTTTTACAGGGGTTCGCGCCCATAACGCAGAGACAGAGCGGTCAGGTGCGCAGGGGACATGAGTTTTAGATGCGGGACCGTAGGTAATGCTAAGAGAAAGTGCGGAACCAAAGATTTATCGACTTTTGAGGGCTTTCTCATATTTTCAAGGCCTAATTTGAAGAACTAAGGCTTAAGACTTCGAAAGGAGGAAAGTATGAGTGATAATGGACTCACACAGATTGCAGAATGTCACGGTGACAGTTTTTGTGCAACAGATTGCCCCCTAAAGTGCGAAGTCTGTAATAGATGAAAATGAAGTCTTTCATCTATGAAGAGTGAAGTAATTTATCATTTCAAGGATCATCCTTTGGACACCCCAGTGGGAACCTGTAAAAACATTCAATATAAAATATATATATGTGAACATATCATTGCAGAGGTAGGCATTCCCATACTTAGATCAAAACTGACTAGAAAACTAACTAAACTGTTCTGATACATGAATGATTTTGTAATAAATCACGAGTATAGACATATGTAGACACAGTATGGGCACAGCCATCTGTTTACGAATAGTCCATTGTATAATGAATAGCAAAATTCCTCGCAACCTGGATGGTGGAAAATAGATCCAGGGTCTTGATTTCTGCTTCCCGAACTAGTACGATTCTATCCATGTGAATGAATGTATTGAAGTCGAACATGGTAGAAACCACTTGATTACCATTCAATGATGTGAACTTTTAACAAGTGTGAGAGAAACCACCAGTAATGTCAATGGCTTTCAAAGTACTCAGTACAATCCATGAAATGTGAATAGATGAGCTGATGTCGAACATGTCATAGAATCCTTTGATCGAAGGTCAACGATGCAACCCCTCATCGAAGGTGAGAAACCTACCATTAGGGCGTGCAGATTCCAAGGTACTAATGATTTCTAAATCATCTTTCTAGATAATGAGTTGAAGTAGATAGAAAGCGATCTGTCATAGGCAATCCCATAACACGAAATCATAGATCAAGTTTGAAGAAATATATTTGGCAAGGACTAACTCAGGGATGGTCAAAATGGATGATAGATATTTTGCAGATGAATGGTTTATTTAAACTGACCTCTTAAACACATAACGACACTGCAGATGGTTTGGTGGAAATTGACCCAAAGCTAATACCCAGAAACTAGCTGAAGACTTTCAATATGGTTTGATTAACGGTTAGGCAAAGGATTTCCCAACCCAGGTGAACAAAAAGTGTCGTGTTCAAGAGTGGTTAACTGCTTTTCTAAAACAAAAAGTGTAACAAACAGGTTCATTTTTCTCTCTTTTCCCCCACCATTTTGGCAAGTACCTCTTTATTTTTGACAAGCTTGAGGAGGATAACATTTGCTTGGTTATAAGCTCATCCTTCAGATAAGTCCAACTTAGTTTAAAATTCGAACCCTAAGAAGGAGTGGTTTTTTCCTGTTTAAAATTGAACAGGTCCTTTACTGTTAAATTTTAATGAGTCCCGTATACGAAAAACTCGGTGTTTTTCAATTTTATGGAGTCAGAAGAAAAACTTAAGAAAACTCCATGGATGTCCTTTTTCATAAATTTTTATCTCCTAAGCCCAAAAAAGTATAAAATAATACTTGAGAGAACTGCTTGGCCATTACGATCAAGGAGTATTTTTGATAATTAGTGGCCCTGATCTGAAAAAATGAAAAAGCGATCGAAGACACGTTGTTTTATAACCAATATCGAACTTGAAACGACAAAAGTGAGGCAATATTTTCATGTTTATACAGTCAGAAAAGAACTATAAGTGGATCACCTATTAATTCCATTTTAACGAGTTTAAAAAGGAAAAACTTGGCAATCTTTCCATATTTTACGAGTCAGAAAAGAACTTAAAGAGGACTCCAATGTTTTTTGTTGAAAATGATCAATTTTCCCTGGAAAAATCCAATATTCTGCACAAAAACTCAAAACATTACTCATACCTATTTAAGATAAATAAAAATGCATCAAAAAGTTACCTTTTTAAAGTAAAAAATAAATAAATTAAAAATTCAGTTATTCAAAAAAGCTTATAAAGAGGGCTTTTGTAAATTCATTTTTACCGTTTTTCCTTCAGAGTGAGAAGAGAGAGCTTTTCGGTAAGAAACTTCCTATGAAGATTGCGGAAAATCCGTCCGTTGGAAATGAAAACCGTCAGCTCCAGGTAATCCACATCATCCCTATCTTGCATTTCAACCGCTTACATTTTGTTTTTAGGCTTTAAAATTGATTTTTTAAGGAGAATTTGTTTTTGAAAAATGCTCGCGGGGGTCCACAGGTGCAACATGCGGCCCCTACGGACTACGAATTTTTTCTACAAAGGAAAAAGTCATGGGTTTGCACCTATTGCTTATGATGAGTGCGGACCTACGCACTGTCCCTAACCAGTAGGTGTGGACCCTGAGAAATAGGTTTTTGAATTTCAAATTTCTCCATTTCCACCCAAAAATTTTGAACTAAATTGTTCCAATATGTCTTTCGTGCAATGTAGGACACACAAAATGCTTATTTGGAAGGAACACAAGCATGAGGATATGTACCTTGCCACAATAAATCATCAACCCACATTGGATGCATTCAGGGCATGTGGACTATTTAAATTCTAGGCCATACCAGGCATGAGGGCCCAAGTAGACTTCTTATAATGGCTGGTAGATAGGTGGAATGTACAGGACCAATGTTTCATGCTTGGTGGCCACTAACTCGAAATTGAGCTAGAGAACATATTTTTTGACTGGTTTTCCCAAGAGAGGCGAACAATCATCTCTTTTTGGGACTAGGCCAATGGCCAGTCTGTCGCTAGTCTCCTATTGCAGTTTTGCAATGAACAAACAACAGACAAATGGATCGATATTAAAACTATCGCCCATCCTAAACTTAAATTTATCGCGTTCACTGTCACCAAACTATGCGGGAGTGCAGCATTGCATGTAGCTACCAGATCCCAGATGCGAATGGCAGTAGACTGTTATTGAGGTACCATCTTCAACGTTTGTGAAGCTGTGTTGGCAAATGTAAAAGGCCAACTACCTAGAGCAAAGAATGAACAACTAAAAAACTTTTGATATGGTTTCCTGGTTGTGAGCTTTGGTCTAGAGAGGGTCCCGATGTTGGTCCCACAGTAGCTTTCTGTTGAGGCTGGACTTCCTCGAGAGCCTAGGATAATGCGTTGGGTTGCATTGATGGCTCGTCATCCTGAGGAGGGTTCAGAGGTTGTTCAATTTCCGCTTGAGTATTTTCGTTGGTTGGGGAACCAACTTTTTGTGATTCAAGATTTTCCATATGCTAGGATGGATTATTGTGGTGACTTAGACATGACTCTTCCACCAGGACAGCAGTGGGATGATTCAAGTAAAATCATTCTCAACATTTTCTAAGTTTTAACTAATTTTTTGTTTTGTTTTTAAATCTTCCAAAATTGGTAATAAAAAGTTTGAAATGCAGATGTGGGTCCACGGTGACCAGCGGCTCTCTAGCCCTATGAGAGGAGACACCCAGCTGCAGCAGTACTGGTCTGAAAGGACCAATCTACAAAGACCCTAACCGAATTGAAGAATCATCTAGAGCATTTGACAGCAGATATCGAAGAGATTGGCATAGATGATATCCCACTTAGGTTACAACGATATGTGATTGGGGTCCCAGGACCTTTTAGGAGTTTCCTTTGTAGGGTGGCCCGAGCAGTGTTTTCTTATCGTGATCATCACCAGGGATAGGATGATCGCTTTTGTAGACTAACACGACATTTTATGTCTTTTTGTATTATCATTTTTTCCCATAATAAGGTTTTTTTCAACCTATGATCGAAGACGATGTATATTTGACATACTTCTATGCTATGATACATCACTATTACTGGCTATCTTGTATAACATGTTATGGAAAATTTTAAATTTACTTTTTTTATTATTGCAAATGTCTATTTAACATTCGAGAAGCAACTGCATTTGCTAATGTATTTAAATATCTTTGAATATGTTGATATTCAATGTAGTCAAATTCATGTTCCAAGTGATGAACTCTCAAAAATAATCTTAATAATACTGAATTTCTAATGGCATAAACTCTATTAAGTTGTGATACAACGAGTTCAGAATCTAACCTAACAATCAAACTCCGAATCCCAAATGAGATGGATTCAGATAATAACTCAATCATTGCACTATAATCTACAATGTTATTCGTTGTTTGACCGAGGCTTACCCCATGCATAGATACTAACTCATCAGAGGGTGAATAGATAACCCAAGCTGCAGAAGTGATGTTCTGTGTATTACGACAAGCACCATCAGCAAAACCAATGTATGTTTGAAGAGACATCGACATCTACAATATCAAGAGTAAAATCAAGATAAGCAGGAATAATGATAAAAGCACTCTCTAAACTAGGCACACATTTCTAATCTAAAACACACCAGCTAGAAAGAAACTAATCTAACAAAAATCTCCACACCAAAATTTAAGCATAATATCTCTTCAGATAAAGCCCATTTCTGGGTTTACCCAAAGAGACACCATCAAAATCTACCAATTCATAGGCCCCTTTTGCCAGCTTTTGCTTAACAATATAAGGACCATGCCACAAAGGTACAAATTTTCCAGCCCCTAGCTTATCATTTACTTGATCGTATAGTAAGAGAAAGTCTCCTTCCGAAAAATTACGAGGTGTAACATTTCGATTGCACTGAGATTTTATTCATTTTTCATGAGTCTCTATTGCTAATGCAACATTTCGTCGATTCTCAGCTAACTGAGCTAAATACAACAAACGTTTCTCCTCTTTGGAAGTGACTGGGAGTAATTCTATGGCTATTTGCAATGACAGAATTTCGCATTCAATGGGTAACACTGCTTCCAAACTGTAGACCAGTTGAAAAGGAGTGAAACCAGTTGATGTTTTTACTGAGGTTCGATATGCCCAAAGTGCTAAAAATAACATGTTATGCCAATTTGACCTATGAATACCAATGATTCGTTGGATCATAGTGACTAGAACTTTACTGATAGCTTCAACCAGACCACTAGCCTATGGGTAATATGGAGTAGAACTATCGTGATGCAAGCCAAGTTGTTCTGTCAGTTCATTCATCATGATGTTTCGAAAATGATTCCCATGATCAGTAATAATCACTTGACAAACACCGAATCTAGAAATTATATGATTAAAAATGAAAGTTGCAGCAGTTTTGTCATCTGCCGAAAATGTAGGCATCACCTCGGCCCACTTAATAAAATAATCTACCACAAGGATGATATACGCATGCCCCCTAGTCGAGTGAGGGTTACATCTAATAAAGTCGATACCCCACTTTGCAAAAGGAGCGATGACAATTATAGGGTGGAGAGGAGCGGGTGGAGCACACATCTTACGATAAAAAATTTGACAATTGTGGCATTTCCGGACTACATAGATACAATCTTTGAATAAAGATGGCCAAAAATAACCAGCACGCAATATCTTTTGGGCTGTGGCATACCTAGACGTATGACCACCACATGCTCCAGAGTGACAGTCATTTAGAACCTTTTCAGCTTCTTCATGAGTTAGACAACGTCGGAAAACAGAATCCACCCCACGACGATAGAGTGTATCACCAATAATATTGTATTGTTGGGATTGGAAATGTATTTTTTTTCACTGAGATCGTGAGATTTTAGGTCGAAAAGATTGGGTTTGGAGATAAATAATGATATCTCCATACCATGGATTGAGAGTACTGATAACAAACAAGTATTTGTTCATAATGGGCTCTTCCGCCACAGTTTCAGTATTAGTACGTGGGAAATCACACATCAGTTCCGCAAAAACCAAAGATTTCTTTGCCTTGGATTTTTCAAATTCCAAGTCAAATTCCTACAGGATAACTATCCATTTGGAATACTTGCCCCCTAGCAATTGTTTGGTCAAGATATGCGTCATAGGGTTACAGTCAGAAATTACCATGGTTTTGCGTAATAAGATGTAGTGACAGAATCTTCGGACAGCTTGAACAACTGCCATTGCCAATTTCTCCACATGCGAATATTTAAGCTCAGTCGGATTCAGAGTTCGACTAAGATAGTAAATCACATGTTCACTATTGAATTCATCTTCCTGAACTAAAACCATCCCAATGGTGGAACGAGAAGCGGCGAGGTGCAAAAGGTAATCCTAGTTGTAGTTGGGAGGATGCAATAACGGTCCATGGGTCAACGCATGTTTAAGTGCATCAAAAGATTTGTCAGCTATCTCATCCCAAAAGAATGAAATATTCTATTTCAACAACATGGTAAAACCTTTCGTTATTTCGGCATAGTTAGGAATGAAAAGACGTAAAAAGTTTTCTTTCCCTTGCAAACTTTGGAGTTGGCAAATAGTCGAAGGAGGAGGTAATTTTACAATAGTTTCAACCTTTGAGGGATCATTCATTAGATAAATTTTGGTTGAACAAGGGCCAGAAAACGACTGTACAGACTGATATGCAATTTCAAAGGGACTCAAAGGCATCCCGTCACCAAATGAATCCACCTCAGAATTGGAAGGTACGATCCAAGGATCATCAAAAGAAATAGTGTTCGATGAAATCATATGAATAGTTGCAATAGAAGATGATATGTTAGGATGAGGAAAGGAAAAAATTCCTAGTAAACCAGAATCTTTAATCAATATGACACCAACATCCTTGTAAGGGATAATTGTTTTACCAACATGTTGAATACTATCAGAAGAGGTTGGGTCGGATGAAAAATAAGTTAGCTGGTCTATGGTAATGATCTTTCGATTATGAGGAAACTTGATAAGCTGAAAGACCGATGAAACAACAACAATCATAGCATAAGACCAATTGCAACCCAAGAGAAGGTTGTAATCTAAAGGGGCATCAACCACTTCCACATCTAGATTTACAGTTTTGCCTTCAACCGCTATAGGTAAATCGTGCAAAATGCCAAAAGGATGGAACCCTCAACCATCAAAAGCCTTTAGAATCTTCGGGGACTGATTGAGTGTCAAAGAACCAAGAGATCTCAAACACTAGATCGACATAATACACATAGAAGCTCCCTCATCGATTACAGTCCTAAAGCAAGGTCTATTTTTTACTAACACTGGAATATGGAAAGCCATTTGATGAGGTATGTGAGGTGTACTATTCTCTAAATCAAAGATTATAAGGTTCGAATCTTGAATATCAGTAGCTCCTATAGCCGACAATAGTAATTTAAGTTGTGCTGGACATGATTGCAGCACCTCCAAAGCCGACATTACTGAAGGGGAAATAGCTAAATCTTCAACAATGTTATAATTCTGAGCAACTCTCGCATGTGGATCGAAAGTTGACTTCCAAAGTATACCTTTATTTGGTGGTTTGATTACTAAGTCAGGGTTAGGTTTCTCGATCTATAGTGGATCAGAACCAAAAGGAGTTGAAGTTGATGGGTTTGAATTAGAAGAATTTTCTTCCTTACCACCAACAGGATTTTTACTACCACAATCTTGCGGTCGTGTCACAATCCTGACATGAGACATCATCATTATGGGTTCTTCTAAGGCATTTGAGGAAGAACCGATCATCTTACTATCTTGGCTAGGAAATGAATTCTTCAAGACAGTAGGCATTTGAGAACCTTTGATGATTTTCGAAACCTTAGCTTGATGTGGGAAGTCTCTTGTAAAATGCTCCTTGTCACAAGTGAGACAAGGATAGAGAGGTTGACGTTTCTCATCAGTAGATTCACTTTTATCTAATTTCTCTTTTGAGTTTTGTTTATTTTTCTTCTTCCCCTTCCTTTTACCACCGGATTTTGATTTGGCCATAGATGATTCTACAACATGGATATCGGCAGGAATTTCAGCGGAAAAGTCTCCTGTCGGGGAATCTAGTAAAGTGATAACAAGAGAAGATTTCTTTGAAGATTTCTTCTTTCTTTTGGTACTAACTGAACCAATCATACCATCAGCAGCATGAAACCCTGAAGGAGCTGCAATTATTTGATTGTGTTTCAGAAGGTTGAACGAGGTCAAGATACTGAGCTTGAGCAATTAGTTGCTCTTCAGTAACAACTCCTGCCTTAGCTGCATCTTCAGTGATTTTAGGTAATAACGATTTAACGAACCATTCTACTAAAATTTGATCCAGAACAAAAACTTTCACTAAATGTCGTCTACGCCGCCATTCATGAACATGATCTGAAATATATGTGGATGTGGATTGTTTTAATGAACTTAATAATTCCGTGCCATTGTTATATCTGACAGGCAACTGAAAATGAGTTAAGAAAGAAGTAGCTAACTGAATAAAATTATAAAAAGAGGCTTGTGGTAACTCAATGTACCATTTGGCAGCAAGACCAATCAGAGTTCGTTGAAAAAGACGTAAGCGAATTGAATCATCAATAATGGAATTAGATGCACACCAGAGGTGATAAGTCATCACATGATTCAACAGATCTTCTCCTGACTTACCCTCAAACTTTGGGATATCACTAGGCAACTTATTAGGCACTGGCAGCCAATACAGAAGATAGTAAATTGGATCGTTCGTAAGGCACGACAAATCAGGTAAGTCCAAAGTTGCAATAAAAGGTAACTGACGGTTAGGGTCTCGAAGACATTGGGTAACAAGACCAGCCCCAGGAGGAGGATATCCAGGATAACCTGGAATTCGATTTGCATTAGGAATATTATAACGTCCCGAAAAACCAGGATTAACTGGACCAAACTGGCATTGTTGAGGTTGTTGATAAGTATATCCAGGGTATGGTTGATACTGATAAGCCAGATTTTGTACAGTAGGACCAAATTGATACTATCCCTTGTAAGGTTGATAAGTGAATTGCGGTTGATGTGTGACAACCGTACTTGGACCAAGTTGTTCTACAAGCATCTGAATCGAAGTCTGAATTGTAGGTCTCGCCTGTGGTAAAGAGGCTTGAGGAGTCTGCAGTGATGTAGGAACAGTAGAAACCGAAGTTGCTGATACTCTAGAAGTAGGTGGGGTAGATTGAACAGAAGCTACCGTAGTTGCAGCAGAAGTTTGAGGCGAAGTTCGAGGTGAACTAGGCCCAGGCTGCTGAAATACACTAGGTGCAGAGGTTTGAACAGTAGACTGGATAGGTTGCTGGGTTGAACCAAAAACCAAAGGTTGTCCAAATTGAGCTGAGAACTGCACATTAGGTTGCAAAGTCTATTGAAGGCAAAACTGTAAATCTAGATGTGGAAGTGGTTGATTCCCCTTTAGATTACAACCTTCTCTTGGGTCGCAATTGGTCTTATGCTATGACTGTTGTTGTTTCATCGGTATTTCAGCTGATGAAGTTTCCTCATAATGGAAAGATCGTTACCATAGACCAGCTGACTTATTTTTCATCCGACCCAACCTCTTCTGATAGTATTCAACATGTCAGTAAAACAACTATCCCTTATAAGGATGTTGGGGTAGGATTGATTAAAGATTCTGGTTTACTAGGAATTTTTTCCTTTCCTCCTCCTAATTTATTGCCTTCTATTGCAACTATTCATATGATTTCATTGAACACTATTGCTTTCAATGATCCTTGGATCGCACCTTTTGATTCCGAGGTGGATTCATTTGGTGACACGATGCCTTTGAGTCCCTTTGAAATTGCATATCATGTTGTACAGTCATTTTCTGACCGTTGTTCAACCAAAATTGATCCAATGAATGATCCCTCAAAGGTTGAAGCTATTGTCAAATTACCTCCTCCTTTGACTCTTCGCCAACTCCAAAGTTTGCAAGGGAAAGCAAACTTTTTACGCTATTCCATTCCTAACTACGCTGAGATAACGAAAGGTTTTACCAGGTTTTTGAAACAGATTACTTCATTCTTTTGGGATGAGATAGTTGACAAATCTTTTGATGCACTTAAACACGCGTTGACCCATGCACCATTATTGCATCCTCCCAACTACAATCAGGATTACATTTTGTATCTCACCGCTTCTCATTCCACCATTAGGATGGTTTTAGTTCAACAAGATGAATTCAACAATGAACATGTGATTTACTATCTTAGTCGAACTCTGAATCCGACTAAGCTTAAATATTTGCATGTGGAGAAATTGGCCTTGGCAGCTGTTCAAGTTGTCCAAAGATTTCGTCACTACATCTTATTACGCAAAACCACAGTAATTTCTAACTGTAACCCTATGATCTATATCTTGACCAAACAATTGCTAGGGGGCAAGTATTCCAAATGGATAGTTATCCTGTAGGAATTTGACTTGGAATTTGAAAAATCCAAGGCAAAGAAATCTTTGGTTTTTGCAGAACTAATGTGTGATTTCCCACGTGCTGATACTGAAACTATGGTAGAAGAGCCCATTGCGGACGAATTCTTGTTTCTTATCAGTACTCTTGATCCATGGTGTAGAGATATCATTGTTTATCTCCAAACCCAATCTTTTCAGCCTAAAATCTCATGATCTCAGTGAGGGAAAATACGTTTCCAACAATACAATATTATTGGTGATACACTCTATCGTCATGGGGCGGATTCTGTTTTCCGACATTGTCTAACTCATGAAGAAGCTGAAAAGGTTCTAAATGACTGTCACTCTGGAGTATGCAGCAGTCATATGTCTGGGTATGCCACAGCCCAAAAGATATTGTGTGCTGGTTATTTTTGGCCATTTTTATTCAAAGATTGTATCTATGCAGTCCGAAAATGCCACAATTGTCAAAATTTTGATCGTAAGATGTGTGCTCCACCCGCTCCTCTCCACCCTATAGTTGTAGTCGGTCCTTTTTCAAAGTGGGGTATCGAATTTATTACATGTAACCCTCACTCAGCCGGGGGGCATGCATATATCATCCTTGCGATAGATTACTTTACTAAGTGGGCCAAGGTGATGCCTACATTTTCGGCAGATGGAAAAAGTACTGCAATTTTCATTTTCAATCATATAATTACTAGATTCGGTGTTCCTCAAGTGATTATTACTGATCATGGAAGTCATTTTCGAAACATCATGATGACTGAACTGACAGATCAACTTGGCCTGCATCATGATAGTTCTACTCCATATTACCCACAGGCTAATGGTCTGGTTGAAGCTATCAATAAAGTTCTAGTCACTATGATCCAACGAATCATTGGTATTCATAGGTAGAATTGGCATAACATGTTATTTTCAGCACTTTAGGCATATTGAACCTCAATAAAAACATCAATTGGTTTCACTTCTTTTCAACTGGTCTACGTCTGGAAGCAATGTTACCCATTGAATGAAAAATTCTGTCATTGCAAATAGCCATAGAATTACTCCCAGCCACTTCCGAAGAGGAGAAACATTTGTTGTATTTAGCTCAATTAGATGAGAATTGACGCAATGCTGCATTAGCAATCGAGACTCATGCAAAACGAATAAAAGCTCAGTACGATCGAAATGTTACACCTCGTAATTTTTCAGAAGGAGGCCTAGTCTTACTATACGATCAAGCGAACGACAAGCTAGGGGCTAGAAAATTTGTACCTATGTGGCATGGTCCTTATATTGTTAAGCGAAAGTTGGCAAAAGGGGCCTATGAATTGGTAGATTTTGACAGTGTCTCTTTGGGTAAACCCAGAAATGGGCTTTATCTGAAGAGATATTATGCTTAAATTTTGGTGTGGAGATTTTCATTAGATTAGTTTCTTTCTAGCTGGTGTGTTTTATATTAGAAATGTGTGCCTAGTTTAGAGAGTGCTTTTATCATTATTCCTGCTTATCTTGATTTTACTCTTGATATTGCAGATGTCGAAATCTCTTCAAACATACATTGGTTTCACTGCTGGTGCTTGTCATAATACACGGAACATTTCTTCCGCAGCTTGGGTTATTTATTCACCCTCTGATGAGTTAGTATCTATGCATGCGGTAAGCCTTGGTCAAACAATGAATAACATTGCAGAGTATAGTGCAGTGATTGAGTTATTATCTGAATCCATCTCATTTGGGATTTGGAGTTTGATTGTTAGGTTAGATTCTAAACTCGTTGTATTACATCTTAATAGAGTTTATGCCATTAGAAATCTAGTATTATTGATATTATTTTTGATAGTTCGTCTAGACTTGGAATGTCAATTTCACTACATTGAATGTCAGCATATTCCAAGATATTTAAATACATTAGCAGATGCAATTTCTTCTCGAATGTTAAATATACATTTGCGATAATCAAAAAAGTAAATTTAAAACATTCCATAACATGTTATACATGATAGCCAGTAATGGTGATATATCATAGCATAGAAGTGTGTCAAATATACATCGTCTTCGATCATAGGTTGAAAAACACCTTATGATCGGAAAAAATGATAATACAAAAAGACATAAAATGTCGTGTGAGTCTACAAAAGTGATCATCATATCCCTGGTGATGATCACGATAAGAAACCACTGCTCGGGCCACCCTACAAAGGAACCTCCTAAAAGGTCCTGGGATTCCAATCACATATCGCTGTAACCTAAGTGGGATATCATCTATGCCAGTCTCTGGGATATCTGCTGTCAAATGCTCTAGATGATTCTCCAATTCGGTCAGGGTCTCTATAGATTGGTCCTGTGGGGCCAGTACTGCTATAGTTGGGTGTCTCTGCTCATAGGGCTGGAGAGCGGCTGGTCACTGTGGACCCACATCTGCATTTGAAACTTTTTATTATCAATTTTGGACGATTTAAAAACAAAACAAAAAATAGTTAAAACTTAGAAAATGTTGAGAATGATTTTGCTTGAGTCATCCCACTGCTCTCCTGGTAGAAGAGTCATGTCTGGGTCACCACGATAATCCATCCTAGCATATGGAAAATCCTGAATTAAAAAAAGTTGGTTCCCCAACCAACGAAAATACTCAGGCAGAAATCGAACAACCTCTGAACACTCCTCAGAATGACAGGCCATCACTACAACCCAACGCATTATCCTAGGCTCTCAAGGAAGTCCAGCCTCAATGGAAAGCTACTGTGGGAGAAACATCAGGACCATCTCTAGACCAAAGCTCACAACCAGGAAACCATATCCAAAGTTTTTTAGTTGTCCGTTCTTTGCTCTAGTTAGTTGGCCTTTTACATTTTCTAACACAGCTTTGCACCAGTTGAAGATGGTACCTCGATAACAGTCTATTGCCATTCGCATCTGGGATCTGGTAGCTACATGAAATGCTGCACACCTGCATAGTCTGGTGACAGTGAATGCGATAACCTTAAGTTTAGGATGAGCGATAGTTTTAATATTGATCTGTTTGTCCGCTGTTTTTTCATTGCAAAACTCCAATCGGAGACTAGCGACAGACTGGCCACCTAGCCTTGTCCCGAAAAGAGATGATTGGTCACCTCTCTTGGGCAAACCAGTCAAAAAATATATGTCCTCTAGCTCAATTTCGAGCCGGTTGCCTCCAATCATGAAACACTAGTCCTGTACATTCCACATGTCTACCAGCCATTGCAAGAAGTCTACTTGGGCCCTCATGCCTAATATGGCCCAGAATTTAAACAGTCTGCATGCATCCAATGCAGGTTGATGATTTATTGCGGCAAGGTCCACATCCTCATGCTCGCATTCCCGCCAAATAAGCATCTTGTATGTCATACATTACACAAAAGACATATTAGAACAATTTAGTTGAAAAATTTTTGGGCGGAAATGGAGAAATTTGAAATTTGAAAACCTATTTCGTGGGGTCCACACCCACAAGTTAGGGACAATACCTAGGTCTATACTCTTCATAAGCAATAGGTGCAAACCCATGACTTTTTTCTTTGTAAAAAAAAGTCAGGGTCCGCAGGGGCTGCATATTGCACCTGCAGACCCCCGTGAGCATTTTTCGAAAACAAATTATCCTTAAAAAGTCAATTTTAAAGCCTAAAAATGAAACGTAAACAGTTGAAATGCAAGATAGGGATGATGTGGATTACCTAGAGGTGATGGTTTTCATTTCCAACGGACGGATTTTCCGCAATCTTCACAGGAAGTTTCTTACCGAAAAGCTCTCTCTTCTCACTCTAAAGGCAAAACGGTAAAAATGAATTTACAAAAGCCCTTTTTATAAGCTTTTTTGAATAAATGAATTTTTAATTTATTTATTTTTTACTTTAAAAAGGTAACTTTTTGATGCATTTTTATTTATTTTAAACAGGTATGAGTAATGTTTTGAGTTTTTGTCCAGAATATTGGATTTTTTCAGGGAAAATTGATCATTTTCAACAAAAAACATTGGAGTCCTTTTTAAGCTCTTTCCTGACTCGTAAAATATTAAAAGATTATCAAGTTTTTCCCTTTTAAACTCGTTAAAATGGAACTAAAAGGATGGTCCACTTAGAGCTCTTTCCTGACCATATAAACATGAAAATATGGCCAGACTTTTATCGTTTCAAGTTTGATATTGGTTATAAAACGACGTGTCTTTGATCACTTTTTTACTTTTTCAGATCAGGGCCACTAATTATGAAAAGTACTCCTTGATCGTAATGGTCAAGCGATTCTCTCAAGTATTATTTTATACTTTTTCGGGCTTTGGAGACACAAATTTACGAAAAAGGACATCCATGGAGTTTTCTTAAGTTTTTATTATGACTCCTGAAAATTGAAAAACACCGAGTTCTTCCTATACTGGACTCGTTAAAATTTAACAGTAAATGACCTGTTCAATTTTAAACAGGAATGAACCACTCCTTCTTAGGGTTCGAATTTTAAACTAAGTTGGACTCATCCGAAGGATGAGCTTCTAACCAAGCAAATGTTATCCTCCTCAAGCTTGTCAAAAATAAAGAGGTACTTGCCAGAAATGGTGGGGGAAAAGAGAGAAAAATGAACCTGTTTGTTACACTTTGTGTTTTAGAAAAGCAGTTAACCAATCTTGAGCATGACACTTTTTGTTCACCTGGTTTGGGAAATCCTTTGCCTAAAAGTTAATCAAACCATATTGAATGTCTTCAGCCACTTTTTGGGTATTAGCTTTGGGTCAATTGTCACCAAACCAACTACAGTGTCATTATGTGTTCAAGAGGTCAGTTCAAATAAACCATTCATATACAAAATAGCTGTCATCCATTTAGACCATCCCTGAGTCAGTCCGTGCCAAATATATTTTTTCAAACTTGATCTATGATTTCGTGTTGTGGGCTTGCCTACGACAGATCGCTTTCTATCGACTTCAGCTCATTCTCTAGAAAGATGATCTATAAATCGTCAGTACCCTGGAATATGCATGCACTAATGGCAGGTTTCTCGCCTTCGACGATAGGTTGCATCATTGACCTTCGATCAAAGGATTCTATGACATGTTTGACATCAGCTCATCTATTCATATTTCATGGATTGTACTGATTACTTTGAGGGCCATTGACATTACTGGTGGTTTCTCTCATACTTGTTAACAGTTCACATCATTGACTGGTAATCAAGAGGTTTCTACCATGTTCGACTTCGACACATTCATTCACATGGATAGAATCATACTAGTTTGGGAAGCAAAAATCAAGACCCTGGATCTAGTTTCCACCATCCAGGCTGCGAGGAATTTTGTTATTCATTATACAATGGACTATTCATAAATAGATGGTTGCGCCCATACTGTGTCTACATATGTCTATACTCATGATATATTACAAAATCATTCCTATATCAGAACAATTTAGTTAGTTTTCTAGTCAGTTTTGATCTGAGCATGGGAATGCCTACCTCAACGATGATATGTTCACATATATATATTTTGTATTGAATGTTTTTACAGGTTCCGACCAAGGTGACCACAGGATGATCCTTGAAATGATAAAGTACTTCACTCTTCATACATGAAAGACTTCATTTTCATATATTACATACTTCGCACTTTAGGGAGCAATCTGTTGCACAAAAATTGTCACCTTAACATTCTGCAATCCGTGTGAGTCCATTACCACTCATACTTTCCTCCTTTGCAAGTCTTAAGCCTCAGATCTTCATATCAAGCCTTGAAAATAAGAAAAAACCCTCAAAATTCTCTAAAACTCTGGTTCCACACTTTCTCTTAGCATTACATGCTTACCCGCACCTAATGGTCATGCCCCCTACGTACCTGACCGCTCTGTCTCTGTGTTATGGGTGTGGACCCCTATAAAAGTAAAAAAGGTGCAAGTATATTCTTAAAAGCTCACTTTGAGTCATTTCTAGAAGCTTCTGGAAGGAATCTTGAGGTGGCAAGTTCTCTCCTTTAAGGTTCATGCATCCCATAACTTAAGGAGCTATCCCCTTGATGTGAGGAGCTTATCCCTTTGAAGGAGGACTCTATCCCTTCATAGGTGGACCTGTAACCTCCTTCCTTTGCACTATAAAATGAAGCATTGGGTTGGTTACTTGGGAGATTGAAAGCTGAATATTTTTGAGGTGAAATGCTGCTGGAACTTAATCTTCCTAATTGAGCTTTTGTGAGGAAAGATTACATACCTCTTTGATCTCATTTGGAAGAGTGTGAGGCTTGTCAAAGTACAGGAGATTCCTGTTTTGGAACCTGGGAAGAGCTTGTACAACATCAAGGCACCAAAGGTTTTAAAGTTCTTCTATTTTCAAGGTTAATACAATCAATTTTATTTTTCTCAAGAAGTTGTGTTTTATGGTTTATTTTATGGATGCCTTGATCACCATGATGAATATGATTTATTATATTAGCTATGTAGGTCTTATTTGATGTGTTCCTATTTGTGATTTCAGGCTCTCAAAAGGAAACTGTCTCAGACAATTGAAGGATGGCTGCTAGAAACTAGCATTGGACTTAAGGTAGGGTCTAAACACCTCTATAGTTTTTATTAATGAATCGCAATATGTTTAGAAAAAGGTAGATTTGCTTGTCCTTCTTGTTTCCAGATAACTTTTGATACTAGGGAGATCGGCGTTGTCCATAAGATCGATTTATCCAGCCAACAATTGACACTCATTGAAACACACTCTTTTTCATTCATTTCCATGTATTTTGACCTAATTCTCCCTTGTGATGTTATGGCACTCCCTAACACTCCTCAACATGCATTAACACTATCTGGCATGTGTTAGCACACCTTTTTGTTCCTTGGCATGCCCTGACACTCCTTAGGTATCATGCCCTGAAAACTACCCTTAGTTTTTTTAGGACTTAGCGCTGCCTAGCATACCATGTCACACTCTCCTTAGCACACCTCGAACTCACTAACACTCCCTGTTACACACTCTTATTCATTCATTTCCATGAATTTTCACCTAGTTGTTTCTCTGGAAATCCCTAATACTCCTTAGCACGCATTGGAAAACCTTGGAACTTGACGCACCTTGGTATGCTTCCATAACAACTTTGACATACCTTGGCACTGCCTAACACACCTTTTCACTCCCTCCTCAGCACCCCTGGAACTTGCTAATGCTTCACTTCCATGCATTTGAAACTAGTGCTCCATTGTTTTTCCTTGGTACTTGGCCCTCACGCTCCCTACCATGTGTTTATGCCACACCAGGGCACCTAGCACATCTTGGCATGCCTTAAAACTTGGCTTGTCTTAGCATGCATATCATACCTTGGAAATGTCTAGCATGTGTTAGTACTTCATGGGATTCCTTGGCACACCTTGGCACTCCCTAGCTATCATTTCCCCATAGATAGCCTTATTTTTTTTTGTGACTTAGGAAACCAACGAAGTGGTTGGAAAACAATGTTTTTCCCAACCCAAAGTCTCCCTTTGTTTAAAATTTCTTTGTCTATCCCGTTATTGTAACCATATTCTTGCTTCCTACAAGTCCTATTCTGACCTTCTCCTAACACACTTTATCTTTAAGACACCTTGTTACACAATATTTTGTCATGCCTCCTACACTTCCTTGTGAAATACCTTGAAGTGCCCAAAACAGGATCATTATATAGTATACTCATCCATGTATACAATTCACATCCCTCCTTTAACTTTTCTTGGAAAATATCTAGAGATTTCCCAGAAGAAATAGCTCTTAAAACCCTAAAATGAGGGTCATCGCTCTTATGAAGCTCACAACTATGATGGTCACTCGTTGCATCATGTTTGACCCACGACAACATCGCTCTATTCTCTTGCATACCTGTGATGATCCAAAAAGGTTAATTTTCCCAAAAATGATGAGAAGCTTTGTGATTTAGAAGCTTCTAGAGTGGCGAGCTGGAGGTGGTTCACATAGATGAGGTTGAATCCTCCTAACTTGACCTCTTTATCTTATCCCTATGAGCTACCTCCTTAAGGTGTGGGCCTAATCCTATCTTTGGAGCAATCCTAACTCCATATCCAACCTATAAATTCCTCCTCTCTCATTCCCAAATGGTTGTTCAGGTTAGAGGTTGGGTTGGTCTACATCCATTTGCACCCCTATGCTGAGCTTATGCTTAGAGTCTGCTCATTAGACTTGGAGAAGGAGTGTTTGGAGATTTTCTTGGCTTGGACTTAGATTACCACTCAAGGAGAGCCTTTCAACATCAAGGCTATGATTGTGAGATTCCCATTATTCTTTAATTAATATACAACTGCTAGTTCATCTTCCCAAAATATATATGTTCATGTATGTATTAGCTTGGCATTCCTTGATGAGCTGAGTAGGTTATTATTGGATTTACTCTTGGTCTTGGCATGCTTTATTGTCTCTTTGTCACTTGTGGAGGTACATAAGCGCTGAAAGAAGAAGGAACAAGTTTGTGACGCAAGCCATTGAAGGATCTCAAAAAAGGAAATCATTACAGCATCAAAGTGAGGTAGGTCATCTCTCTAGTTCTACTGTTCAATTATAATCTAGGAAGATGTTTAGTTGGTTGACACTTCAGTTATTAGACCCACTCATTGGGATCGAAGGATCGTCTCTGTCCAGAGAGAGGATTAACCTTATCAACAAAATGGCGACTCCATTGGGGAGCCTATGACCCTTTCCTTCATATCCTTCACCCTAATCATTTGACTAGTTTGACCAGCCGTCTATTTTTCGGCTTGCCTGCATTAGTCTAGGTGTATAAAATAACTGATTTTTGCCTTAGAGTGCTAAGTCTAGATTGTTTCTTCAAATATTTTTAACTTTTTCCCATATTCCTCTCCCATTGTGGGTTTACCCTTAACGGTCATGATGGAATTGTGGTTTTTTACCTTTATAGTCACGACGAAATTTTTTTTCTTCATTTTTTGGTCGTGCTAAAATCATCACTACCTTTTCTATACATAGTAGTGATGCCATTGCGGGTTTCCCTATGCAAACTAGAGATAATCGCAAGTTTGGGTATGTAAAGTAGTGATGATCCTTGAATATGAGAATTTTTAAGATTTTTTCCTTAGAATCGAGTGTGTCTTGGCCAATAAGGTCTTTTCCCATCTTCTATGCTTCGATTTGTCAATGTTTTGCTTGATTGCCTTGATAAATTTGCAAAATTTGTCTCGTTGGATTTGAAGTGAAATATGACTAAATTTTAGGGTTTCTAGTCATTGGTCATTGCATGCTACTTGTTGATGTCATTGAAATGTTTGTTTTTCTAATGGATTGAGTGTTGTTTTCTATAGAATTCATTGAAAACATCATTTTGCATTTGTTTTAACTATATTTCTAAATTTACAGTTCGTGAAAATGCATTAGATTAGTTGCATTGAAAAGTTACTTTTGAGATTCATTATTGTAAATAGATCACATTTTTTAGTGATTGAAATCTAAAAAATGTATTAGGTGCATTTAATCATTTGAAATGAAAAGAAAAGCATAACTCACATAAGTGCATCTTTGTAAATTGAAAATCATTTTGCTTTCGAAAAGTTGTATTTCGGATAGTGAAAACTGACAATATTTTTTACTTTTTCCATTGCATTTAGTGAAATGAAAGATTAGATATTTTTTTTCACATTTTTCATTTGGAAGACAAAAGTGAAAGTTAGTGTAAGGTATTTTGCATGATGCATGATTGATTGAAATTGCTCCCCTTAATTAGTCTATCTTTCATTGAAACAAAATTTTTCCTTTTCTCATGTAGTTGCATCATAGGTGTTTAGGTGACATCGTTTTGAGCCTTAGAACTGAAACTTAGTTGAAGATAAACATTTAAAATCTATCAATTAATCTAACGAGAACTTAACATTAATGTTCATACTTAGTGGTCTAGGCTAGAGACATGTTTCGACGTCTTTAAAACATAGGAGTTTTTGTTCACTTCGACATTAGACTACACTAGTGCAGATTTGTGCTCCCCGTACCATCGGGTATATAAAGGGAGACCCCCATAGCTTACAAACCTTTATCCATAGGAAGATGAGTCCACCGCCCTGTAAATGAGATACACTGAGCACAACATTCGCGGAGATCAAGTCATTGATAAATTTATTTGCTAAGGTGCATATTGCAGTTCATGGTTACTTGCTAATCCATTTTGCCTAGACTTACCTGAGTGGTCATTTCGGTCTTTTCTGACTCTTTAAATTTGAAAAGATCATAGATCACTTGTCCTTTCAAGCTCACTAAACCAATGAAAGCTACTAGAGTCACCTTTTCATCCTTTCCTCGTCTCTTAAAACATGAAAGGCAAAATCTTTCTTTCAAATTCTAAAATTAATTGTCTACAAAATAACACCTTTCCTATCGAAATACCCCTTAGTCGATCTTTGGTTGATACCAATGGAAAAATTTCCTCAGTCTACTAGTCAAGGAAACCCCTCTGGTGGGAATCGTAGTCCTTTCCCTTCTTTTGGAAATACTGGTGCTCCTTATATGGCGACATTGTCCCTTCTTGCATTAACCATTTGTCTACCATTCTGGTTATTTTCTACCTTAGTGGTTCCGAGTGTCCAAAATTCTTTTCAACCAAGTTCACCTCCACTTGAACAACATCCACATCATGTTGATGCTAAAGTTGACCCCTTGCCTTCTTTGCCTATTTCTTCACCCCATTCTTCCTCTTCGCCTGGAGAAAGTATCGATTCTATTAATCGGGAAGATAAGAAGAAGAAGAATAGGATGAAGAAGAAGAAGAAAAATAAGAAAGGGGGCAATTGAGCAGCCATTGCTATGAATACAGCTAATGAAGGAAAATATTCCAACCAACCCCAGAAAGTAAAATTCCCTTGCATGTTTTGTAAGCATGATAACCTTCTTCGAAATTGTCTTGGTATTCTCAAGGTCTTAAAATTGTGGTCTTCAGGTTCACATCGACCTTTGTCATCAGTCTCTAGTGATCATGCTGGTGACAAACCCTCAAATTGTAACAATAAAGCTCATGGGAAAAACGGGATAGTTAAATTTCCTTGGAATTTGTGTGAACATAATCATCCCATTCACCTTTTTCCTCTTATGGATGAAGCTTCCAAAGACTTGGAAAACCTTACAGCTTCTCAACCTTGTCCTCCAACTAGATATCAAAAGCTTTCCCCTGATCCTTCACTAATTGATCTAGTGATTGATTAAGAGTCATCTTTGGTAAACCCCATTCTCTCTGAAAGTGAGTCTCATGAGTCCATTCTCGACAAGCCATTGGTTGAGAAACAGGTAGAATTGACTCCACCTTCAGTTAACTGTACCTTCCCTGTAGAGAGTGAACCTCATACTGCTTAGGTTCTTTTGGTTTCTTTAGTTTTGAATTAACTAGAGGTAAACCCTCCTATTCCTGAGGTGAATGAGAGCATTTCTCATGTTGCCATCAAGCAAGAGGGTAGCTCTTACATTCCTACGATAGCCCCTCTAAGTAGTTTAGTCACTTATTTTGATTGGAGTCGACTAACAGGATATCGACTTCCATCTTATGTGCCTTTCCAGATTATGATACATGCTTATCATATGACCATACCTAGCATAGTCATAGACAAGGGTGGATATGTTAGTATTTTGTGTTGAACTGCTTAGAAAGATTTAGGTTCTCCTCAGCTTGTCCTCATTACCCAAAATATGTTGACTTTTAACAAAGGAACTAGTAAACCGCTACGGATCCTTCCTATGTTAACTATTACTTAGGGAGGAAAGAATGTCTATATATACATGATGGTTTTCCAAGGCCCATTGGATTTTAATCTACTCCTTGGCCGTGACTATGTTTACATCATGGGACCTCTTGTTTCCTCCCTCTTTCGAGTAATGTGGTTTTTACATGAAGGAAGCATTATGATCATTGACGATCTTACATTCATTGGTCCTAAATCAGATCCCACTCAACCATCATCCCTAAATGGTTCTTATGTGCAAGCGGTATCACCCCCGCCATAGGTTAATTATGTGGCCACCTATCCCATGCCCACATCTATTGATAATCTAGTCGGTGATGTAGTACGCCATGTATTGGGGGCATTGGAACTTGATTTTTCAATTGGATCCCTAGACATGTATTCCTTCTAGAGTGTTGTTCTCCCATCCAATATGAAACTCTTGGAAGCCATGGCATTTATTGGTTTGTGATCAATGTAATGGAGCAGAGTTCCCTGTCCTGTGTCAACTCCTTAAAACATGAAACAAGGACCATGGAGCATAGTTCCTTTTCTTGTGTCAAGCTCCTTAAAAAATGAAACAAGGGAATGGACAAAAGCTCCTTGTCTTATGTCAAGCTCCTTAAAAAATCAAACAAGGGATTTGGATCAGATTTCCTTGTCCTATGTCAAGCTTCTTAAGAAATGAAGCAAGGACCGTGGAGCATATTTCCTTGTCTTGTGTCAAGCTCCTTAAGAAATGAAACAAGGGATATGGAGTAGAGTTCTTGGTCTTGTGTCAAACTCCTTAAAAAATGAAACAAACGACCATGACCAGAGTTCTTTTACCTGTGTCAAGCTTGGTAAAAAATGATCAAGGTGTCATGAGCATGGTTCTTTTCTTGTGTCAAGCTCATTAAAAAATGAAACACACTCCCTTCCAATTTGAGTCTTTGCATAGATCTTGTCAAATCCCAGTCAAGTCTTTCACTTGATCTCATAAGTGAAGCTTCTTTCCATCCACAGCTGAGTGAAATGAAGCTTGAGGGCCATGTACCTTGAATTGAGTCATTATGTTGGGGGCATGAAAACTTATCTCAAGTGTAGTTTATCTTTGTTTATAGCTTGTGTACAAATGAAACCAAATTCAAGCATAGTTTGTTTGTGTTTCGAGCTTGTGTAAAATGAAACTATCCTCAAGGATACGCAGGCATAGTTTCTCATGTTTCAAGCTTGTGTAAAAATGAAACCGTTCCCATTTTACATCTTGTGATTGCCATTTTTTATCGGCCTGTTTTTCCATATGAGCCTTGGATTGTTCATTCCATCGTCACCATCTCTTTGGTCAGTCATATGCTTTCACTTGGTTGTTTTACATTCTCCCGAGGAACATTTGTGATCAGTGGTCTTATTAGCTAGCCTATTGACCTTTGCATGTTTTGAGCAACTCCATCATGAACGGAACCAGTTGTTATCCTTTTATACCACTCATTCCTCCAAGAAGAGTCATTTTTCAACTCTTTTCTGACTCTCGAAATATGAAAATATTATTGAGTACTTGTCATTTCGAACTCGTTAAAATTGAATGAATTGATGTCACGTCAGTATACATTTACCCCTTTTCGAGCTGAGATTGACTATTTATGAAAAAGGTACACCTTGACCGACATGGTTAAGAGATTCTCTCAAATATTGTTTTCTACCTTTTCATATTCGAGAGACAAATTACGAAAAGGGACATGATGGCGTTTTATTTTTTTGTCTCTTTTTCAAACACTCTAAACATGAAAAAGATACCGAACTATTCTCACATTGATCTCATTAAAAACTTGCGATGAAAGACTCGTCACCATGATGAGACCGAGCTTCCCTTTCCTAGGACTTGTAAAAATTACTAGGATGGATTCATTCAAAGAATGAACTTACATGACAAGAACATGATAACCCCTTCAAGCTTGTGATAAAAATAATTGGGGTAATTGCTAGAAATAGCGAGAAAAAAAATAAAGATGAGACATCCTTTGTATAGGAAGCATGTCACTCTTAAATATGACACTCTTATGCTCTCATGCTACGTTTGGGATATCCTCATTCAGTCAATTATCCGCTAGGGTTTGGTTTTTTGGATTGAGGAGGCCTGTCCCAGGTTCAACATTAATTAGCCAAACAAATCCCTACACTAATGGCCTTTTCGGGATCATCCTGTGAAGCATGGACCGAACTCTCACCTGAAGCAGTATGGTGGGATGCTGGAACAAAGTTTCCCCACCCTGAGATGGTTGTGATGTCATTTTATTCCCTTTATTCCTACCTTTACAGAGGTTACTTCGCTCTAGGGCTTGCCAGACGTGCCCTCTATTTCGTCCTTCAATACCTCTACGAAATGGTATGGCTGACCTTCACGCAGCCATAACCCTCGATCTACACACTTTCGCATTGCGAAGGTAGCGTACCATGCATATTCCTTAATTAGTCTAAGTGTCTTACTTATCTTATTAGGTACTCACAGTTAACACCGAGTAAACAAATATTCTTATATGTGTTTAGTTATCCATCAAAATTATACACATTTTCACACCATATAAGCATTGTAAAGGAAATCCATACATAAAATGATAAGATGCATTAATAAAAAAAAAAGATACAGAAATTGCAGAATACTTCTCTTTATTGATATCTTCCAAGTGATTACAAACTCTATTCACCCTGCGCACATAGCTGCAAGGGTTCGTACAATCAGTTGCTCACTTCTACCCTAGGCCTCTACACACTCAACTATAGAGCCTCTCTCTACGCTGCAACCCAAAACTTAGACTTCTACTTCAAAGCTATGACTCTCTTTCCTATCACAATCCCATGGTCCACAAACCATGGGTAGATCCCTTACAGTAAAGATTATTACAAATTTGACTCAAACATGGGATTTTAGCCCCAAAAATTCCCTTTGGGGGATCTCATTCCCAACAGGCCCCAAATACAAACATCGTGACTTGCCCTCGAGTCACTTAGTAGGCATGGTGATCTTTGCACGAAGCCCTTCCAGCTCGACTCGTATGACCACAACCTCAATAGTGCATTGTACGGCTGCCTACTTCGTGTCTTCCATTGTCTACTGAGTTACTACTCCTACGCTATCATTCTGAAGATTTTGTTACATTACCTATAGAGTTGCAAGCTTGCCTTCAATATTTCTTGTCATTGCGTAAGACTCATTCAACTAGGGCTTTAATCTTGCATTGAGCATTGCTTCCTTGTGCAGCATTGTGTCCACTTGTTCCTTCAACTACTTGGCCTCCTGCAGCTTGGCTAGTCACTGTGTCAGTGTGACGGTTCGCACCATGCCCTTAGCCTCATCATAGCGCACTTGTAGCTTGCGCACTTCCATCTCTAGCCTCTGGACATTGGAGTCCTCCTGCAAGCTTGTTAGGACCTCAAATGACTCTCAAAAAAATGCGTGTAGTCTACTACTGCACTATCCACTATTGTTACTGCCTCTGTGATAGCGGTCACCCGCTATTTCTTCACTTCTGGTGGAGTTGAAGGCTAGGCCCTCAACCGTAACTCTATAATTTTCAGGTACAACTCCAACTGAACCCATGCCATCTCAGTCCGTGTGTCACTCACATCTGTGGCCAACTTACAGATGTGTACCTTGACTAGCTCCTCTTCCGGAATGGCCAACTCTGGGACCATTCAGCATGCCTCCTCAACGACCTGCAAAATGTGCTTTCTCTGATTGGTCACCGCGGTCTTAGGGACAATGGAAACCCTTCTCTTAAGGGCCATCTACTTGATTTTGATATGTTTTTCACTCACCACCTGGGGGGGCATGGTTCTCTCAGGCCTTCATTTCTGCAATTACTCCATCCTGCAAGAGGTGAAATGCTTCACATCGGAGCGTTGCTAGGTTCAACCTTATTCCCTTCAGGGCACTAACAATGGCCCTATCAACCTCATTCTCTATGGTCAGTTCTCTATCCGACAACACTATCACCTTGGAAGGCTTTGTGCATAACATATTGGTAGCCTCTGAAGTGCTGATAGCAAAGCTGGTAGACACCGTGCCAATGTGCGATGAACAGGTC
This sequence comes from Pinus tabuliformis, assembly GCA_031772625.1. Taxonomy (NCBI): domain Eukaryota; kingdom Viridiplantae; phylum Streptophyta; class Pinopsida; order Pinales; family Pinaceae; genus Pinus; species Pinus tabuliformis. The sequence goes on along the minus strand of CM062808.1, from coordinate 653,948,449 downwards.
TACAATTCCTGTAACCCTATCTGGATAGTCCCTAGGATGATCTGTTGTTGATGATCAAATTGTTGCAGGGCCTCCATGGTGATATCCTTTACTGTGTCACTGATATCATGCAGATCGCCATCTGTCAATGTGATGGGGTCCAGTGAGGTCTTGGTCCCCTTTGATTTCTTCCTGGACCCTCCCTTCTCTGGCTCTCTTGGGTGCTTGATGTGGAAGAACATCCCCTGACGGTCTATGTTGTCTTGTTCATCTATTTCCTCCTCAGTCTTAGGTGAAGGCAACCTCACGCCTTTATCAGAGCCTCGCTTTATCCCACTTGTTTGCTTCCCTGTCTGTGATGGGACCTCACGCTTTGCCTCAGCCTTATCAGTAGCCTCCTTCTTCCTCTTTTTGGCCAGATGTGTCATCTTAAGCTTGGCCTCATCCTTTTTCTTTTGCACGGTGGACTTGCTTCTGCCCACTACCAAATCTATTGTAGAGCGCCACTTTGTTGGCCATTGATCAAGCACTGCATCAATGGCAACATCCATTGCCATATATGGCAAGTCATACCATTTCTATGCAGGGTCCTTCCATGCCTTGATGGGTACTCGATGGAAGTTTACTTTAAACTCGGCATAGCCCTATAGGGTTGTGTACACCATAGGCGACAATTGCGACTTGTGATTGATGACCATCTGAATGTTCATTTCCATCAATATGCAAAAGATCTTGTTATCCCTGACTCGCTGCATGTCCTTGGTCACCCACCATAAAGCGTACTTCATTACTTTAGGGAGGTTTAGTGCGACCGAAGGGAACTGACTGTATTTTTGCAGCTCCCATGCTACCAACACAATTGACAGCAACAGCCACACGTAGTGGAACGTCTTGTTGAGCTCTTGTTATTCACGACAATTTGCCAAGAACTCTTGGCAAAGGTAGTTTGACCAGTTGAACTAGACTCCTTCAGTGCATTTCACTACAAGCGCAATGATAGGCGTGAGAACCTCATCGGCATGAAACTTCCTCATTACCTTCCCTGTGAGTATGTTCATGGCTACCTTCATAGCGGGGTTGAAGATGTTCGATATAGCGAATCCATGTGACCTTTTCACCAATTTAAATTTTTCTTTCATTGATTCTGCGAGAGCCTGTTCGCCACCTTTTACACCAAATATCATGGCCGAATTCTCTCTTATATATGGTAGTCATTTTATCTGGTGAATAAGCCTACCTGTGATCGGTATTAGCTCCTCCAGCCATAGACACCCATCATGCACCAAGCACAATAGCTACTTGATGACCAAAACTGTTTTCGGGGTGTAGTTATAGTGTAGCACCGAGAGCAAGTTGAGTAACCCTGCCTTTTATACTCCCTTGAGCTACCTTCATGGCTCTAATGCGGTCATTCTCGTACTCGTATCAATGATGTGGTGCATCAGCTGCTCTGTCGCCAAGTGTGGGAACTTCTCATGGTCCACCAAGTCTCAGTCTTCAAGTTTCACCAACAGCATTTGAGCCAAGCGTGGACCATCGAAAATAATATCGTCCGGCAGCAGAGGGGTTTGCAGTAGAGTCTTAATCTCATCAATGTACTTAGACACCTTGGACTTAGGCTTGCATGGAGGGACATACTCTGGCAACCGAGTAATAGGGCCCACACCCTGGGTTTCAACATCCTCTACTTCAACTCCCACATCCTCATTGTCCATCAGGATGTCTTCAATGTCTTCCTCCTCTGGTTCTAAGTTTATGGCCTTTCCCTTCACTTGTGTGGTGGTTTTTTGTGGGTTTCTCCTTGGTGATGTGCGCACTAGTATGGCAAGCTTCTTTCCCTTCTTGTCCTTCATGGTTTTTTTGTGGGGGTCAGCTTTGGTCCTAGCATTCTCAGTGATTTAGGGACTTCAGTGAGCACCTCAGCGACCTCTAGATAAGCTATTTGTACCTCCATCTCAACTTTCGGCACCAATTCTTCTCCTTCTGTAGCTACATATTTTGTGGGCGCCAACATGATTTTCTGTATGAAATCTTGTGTCTCCTTTGGCAATGTCTCAAGTACTTTACTAACTATCAGAAGCTTGTAGTGCTCATGATTCATGTGCACCTAAGAGCTCAACAACTCAATTCTCAAAATGCTAAGTGTTTTTCGCTGGGCAGCCACTTGTAATTTATAGGGCATTTTGAATTCAAATCCGATTATTCCCCCCAAATTCGGTTCATTAATGCCATATTGGCAGCCAATTTTCAAGGATCTGAACCATAAATTTCATCTTAAATGTCGACCGTCTGCTCAATTTGGCTGCATTTCAACCATAAAATCATGAACGGTGACGTTAACGGTCACTTTCCAACCGACCTGAATGATTTCTCCCTGGGTAGCACAGTTCCCTCTGCACTTCCATAAACCTTCTGACACTTCCTTGCTTCACACCATCCTCCAATCGCGTAGCTCCCTAACCTAGGTAGTGTAGTTTATAGTCCCACACCTCCTTTCAACTGCCTGGAGCACTAAGACTGTGCTACCTTCATCTAGTCACATGGCTAGACTGCCAATGTATGGCTTTAATTGACTGCCATTCACCTTTCCTGGGAAGTGATCTCCATTCAATTTTACCAGCTGTACCACTCCTTCATCGGTAATCTCCTTAATGACATAAGGCCCTAACCAGTGCATCCTGAACTTCCCTGGAGATTTATCAAACTTACTATCATATAACAAAACTAGGACATGTACCTTAAAGGTGCGTAACTTAATATGTCGATCATGCCATGCCTTTTTGCACTACTTTTGGACCTGTTGGTGAAATCCAACTAGAAACATCTCTTCCTCAAGCTCATCTAGTTGTGCGAGCCTTTCCTCCAGGGCTCTGTGATCCATCATACCTATGAGCACTACTATGTGCAGACTAGGCACAATATATTCCATAGGCATTACGACTTCAACCCCACAGACAAGCCTAAAGGGGGTTTGTCTAGTCAACTTTTTGCATGTCGTTCGATAAGCCCATAGTACTGCAGGTATGCATAGGTCCCAATCACATCACTGAGCATTGCAAACTTTGGTTAGTATGTTGTCGAGAACTTTATTGAATGCTTCCACCATCCCGTTATCCTGTGGGTGACAAGGTGTACTCTTCTGGTGATATACTTGAAATTCCTATGTTAGTGTGCTGATCATCTCATCCAGAAAGTGTGTACCACGATCACTCATCAAGACCTTTGGATAGCCAAGTTGTGTCAGTACATACTCAAAGAGGAACTTTCCATGGTCGTGCTTGTGCAATCCTTCATCGGTTGTGCCTCCACCCAAAAAGTCAAATACTTCGTCACAGTGATAATGTACTTTTCTCATGTATTTCCTTGGGGCTGAATTGGTCCCACAAAATATATCGCCCATTTCTCGAAGGGTTGTAATGTCATCTATGGATTCAAAGGTATCTCATCCCTCCGCGATGGCCTTCTAGTCCTTTGACACACATCACACACCTTCGAATACACTTTTGAGTCTTGATGGAGGGTTGGCCACCACAACCCTGCGTGTAGAATCTTCTGTGTGGTTGCTCTGCCTGCATAATGTCCTCCCGCGATGACCCCATGAGCATCTGTGAGGATGTTGCTTCTTTTAAACTCAGGTACATATCATCGTAATATCTCATTAGACCCCATTTGGTATAGAGGCCCAACAATGAGAGAGAAATTTGTCATGCACACCACTAATTCCTTATTCTACTAGAGAGTGTACCCTTCCGAGGTAGTTCCTTTTGTTAGGAAGTGTATCATATCCTCAAAATTACCATCTGCGACATGCACTGCAAATAGTTACACATCAGGTAATTCTTCCTCCAAATTAGTTGACTCTTCCCCTGTTTCGATGCGCGACAGATGGTCTGGTCCCATGTTCAGTCGTCCAGGCTTCACAATAACTTCAAAATCAAACTACTGGAACAATAACAACCATCTAGAGATTCTCCCCCTTGACACATGCTTATTAACCAGGTACATCAGCGTGGAATGATCTGTGTACATCTTAAAATGGCCTCCCAACAAGTAATGTCTAAACATCTGGAGTTCATATACCATAGCAAACCCTTCGTGCTCAGTAGTGGAATATTTCTTCTCTGCCTTGGATAACCTTCTTCTTGTAAACACGATAGGATAGTCCAAGTATTCTCCAACAGCCTATGTTAGTACTGCCCCCAGCGCTATACATGACACATCGACATCTACATGAAACTCCTTCTCCCAATCTAGGAAGACTATATTCGGTGCAGTGACCATATATTCTTTCAATATATCCAAGATCTTCTTACAATCCTCATTCTAGCAGAATGTAACGTCCTTCTTCAACAATTTCTCCATAGGTGTAGTGATCTGGGCATAGCCTTTGATAAACTTTCTGTAATATCCCATGTGTCCTAAGGTAGTGGGCAGCTGCTTCATACTCCCTGGTTCTTTCAAGTTTAGTATCACCACGATCTTCATGGGATCTACCATTAGTCCCTGTTTGCAGACCACATGACCCAACAGGGTCCCAAAATGAACACAAAACTTAAACTTCTTTAGATTGAGCGTGATCTGGTATCTTGGATAGGTATCCAAAATAAGGTGCAAGCTTGTTACACGGTGTTTAACTAGCCCAAACACAGTCCAGTCATCAAAGTATACCTCTAAGAACTTATGAATAAATTCCTTGAAAGCAGCAACAACTACACGCGAGAAGATCACAAGCACATTCCTCAATCTAAATGGCATTACATTATACTGAAAACAATCCCACTCAGTCGTGAAGGTTGTCTTGCTCCCATCCTCTGATGCTATTTTGATCTAGTGGTACCCTGAGAACCCATCAATGAAGGAATATGCCTCATGGCCACCTACATTTTCCAACACTTCATCAATGAATGGAGTCGGGAAAGGGTCATGTACAGAAGCGTCATTCCACTTTCTGAGATCCACGCATATCCTTATTTCATCCTTCTGCTTCTTATCTTGTCTAGCTATAAGCGGACCTTTTCCATATATTTCGGTTTGAGATGGTAAGGCCTTTGCTTAACTGGCTTTGTGTCGAGCTTCAACGTGATCTTCATAACACCTAGGTCGATGATTATGCCTTTTAGATCTATAAACTTGGTAGGGAATAAATCGTGGTATTCGTGAAGCAATTTAGCAACCTTATCCACCGTCACATCATCCAAGTAATCTCCAATCTTCGTGAATTTGGGTTCTTCCTCAGTACCAATGTTTACTTGTTTCATTTTCAACGGCACAGTTATATTAGGATTCTCAACCTGCGGTCCTTCAACCTTGCAGTGACCTTTTGTTTTAGGGATGTTAATATTTCACAGATCCTCATCCTCTTCTTCAGTGGTTACATTATATCATTTTAGCATGTGACTCAACTGAGTAGCCCATCCAGGCCGAATCAGGTCTAAAGTATCCTGCGTTATCCTAAAGATTAATTCTTTCACCTCTTGTAGCACCTCATCAATACTATCAAACTCATCTTCAAAACTGAATGTCATCATGAATCCTTCACGCAGAATATCCCATTCACCTATCCCATGGCAGAGCTTTGTTTCTACATACTAGTTCATCAAAAAAATATCTAGGGTATGACAGAACAAGTGCACCCATTCAGGTTGGGGCTTCTCTCCATAAGCATGAGCCCATTTGGCCAAGTGTGCACATGGATAATCCTGTCCATCATACTTGTATGTCATTTGCATCTTCGGCTTCCCAAAGTGAGTTTTCATCATTCTCCTACATTCGCGCCATTTATCAAAGCTTCCCTTGTGCATAACCCACCACCTTGCGGGCGTCACGTGCAGTGCCCAGTCCAACACCTAGAAGCACTGCTTTTCTAGTACCTCCCTTTCAAATGCATCTAGAAAAATATCTACATCATTTAGGCCATGATAAGTGGGTAGGTTTGTTACCTCTAATGACACACAGTGCAGTGGCCGGGTCATCATTTTACAACTCAGCATAGTTACTTCATGTAACTAATTCTGCCAGTGCTCTAGTTCTTCATCGGAATCTGAGGTGCATGAACTTTCACAATCCTAGGTAATTCATCCATCCACTATTGGACTCACCCAATCTTGGTCTCGCGTTGCTATCTTATAGATATAGTATAGATCGTCATCAGTCTCATAATCGTGGCCTGGTTCAGTATAGCGCGATCCTTCAGCAAGATCTAGGGCTACTATTACACATAGCGATTTCTTCTCAAAAATCATCGCTCTGTTCTTTAGGTTGATTACCCGATTCATATCAATATCCCAATCAATTCATAGGAGCATAGGATAGTGGTTGTTGTCATCCACAATTTCTATTACTTCAAAGTTAGCCAGTGCACTCGCACCTTAAATATCCATAGTCACCCCATGAAGCTGCCCCATGGGGATGATCTTCTGCTGATTCACCATCCTTAGTTGAATCAGAGACCACTGTAGCGCAGGTCTTCCCATCCGCTCCCAAGTATGTTTAGGTAGGACATTCGCATATGACCCCAAGTCCAAGATAACCATATCCATTTCATACTCTCCTATCTGCGCAGTCATTCTTATTTCCCATCCCGTCCTTGTTTTATGCTTACCAAGCTTTCTCACTACGCAAAACTCACCCTGAGTATTTCCGGCACATTTATTTATGAGCTCCTCTAGCCCCTTCACAGCCTTGCTATCACATAGCAACTTCATGCAGGTCTCCAGGAATGTTGTCAGCATATTAGGGTCCATCCCCTTGGCAGGATTATCCTTTCTTTCTGAGGTGGAGGCCTCAGTGAAGCTCTGCTTTGCTTCCATGAAGGTTTCTCGTGCGCACTCTAAATCGAACTCAACCTCCTTTGTCGGAGCTTTTCGAACCCATGTACTATCTTCTGGCTATTTCCCCTTATCATCTCATGTTGCGATTCCACTTCAAAGCACTATGTTTGCATTTGGATCCTCTTTGCGTGGCTCACACATCATCATTTGCCAATTCTGATTCGGTGAAGGTCGTAGCGCCCCTTTGTCATGTATCCTAGCTATGAGTGTAGGGAAATCTTCCATTTAATGATTAAACAACATGTAATACTTGCACGATGAATGTGTTGGGTTAGTGCAATCGCTGGCATAATGTCTTGGTCCTCCGCAATTATAGCAGATCAATTGTCCTCGACCTCTGCCAGGTCCTCCTCCGCCTCGGTCTCATCCGCACCCTTAAAATCCTATCTGCGCCATGGCTGCACTCTGGTCAGGGGGTTGTGTTTCTACCTGAACCCTATAGGTGGGTGTTCTATCCATCATCAACTCATACATTCTACAGTTTCCCTCATCATGCCCTATCGACCTACAAAATTGTAGAATAGTTGTTGTTGTGCCTATAAAAACTTCTGCAGCAAATGACAGTTATCTGTGGCATGTTTTCCTCCTACCTGACATATAGCTCACCACAATGCAGGCCGCGTGCTTGGTCCTACTTGAGCTTCCAGCCTTAAAGGAATCAGTCCTCCTCCTGCAATGTAGTTCACAAAGACTGGGCAATGGTCCTTATCATACCCCTGACTCTTTCATTTCAAGCACCATACCTCCTCATTCACCTCTCGTCAAAGAATTTTGTCCTGCTTCAAACTTTGCATCTCAAGGCACATATTCTTCAACTGCACGTGGATCTGCCAAACCCTGAGATTTAGATCTTTCATCATTGTTTCATGCAGTCTCATGAAAATCTCCAAGGTCTTTGCCTCAGTTTTTATCTTCTGCTGTGACAATGCAACCATTAAGTGTGACAGTAGTGAAGCCACAAACCACACGCGATGATGTTCGTCTGTCAAATTCATGTTGGCTTCATGGATGATACACTTCAACCTCTAATCTAGTTCCCAAGGCATCTCGCCTGGTTGCATTGTGATTTCTTTGAATCCCATGATCAATTGTGCCTCAGATTTAAGCTAACTAAATTCTCTATTTAGTGTTGTCTGGATGTCTGCCACTCCAACTTTCAGGTTATCATTAGAGTACCTAATATACCAGGCTAGCACGCGATCCTACAAAGCACTAAACAATGTAACCTTCTTTATGTGATCATACATAATGCCTTGAGCTTCCCATATGGCTTTCACAACGAACAAGAATTGGTCTGGGTCCTTTGTCACTCGCAGGTTTATGTTCTCTTGCATCGCGAATTCATGGATCTTCCTATCCAACCAGTCTCCAATCTCTTTCTTAGTCATATTCTAGTGATACAACATCACACCTCTCTTATGTAGATTCCTTAACTAGTCTAAGTGTCTTACTTATATTATTAGATACTCACACTTAACACTCCGTAAACAAATATTCTTATATGTGTTCAGTTATCCACTAGAATTATACACATTCACGCAAGATATAAGAATTATAAAGGAAATTCATATATAAAATGATAATATGCATTAATCGGAACGAAGACACAGAAATTAGAGAATACTTCTCCTTATTGATATCTTCCAAGTGATTACAGACTCTATTCGCCCTGCGCACACAACTACAGGGGTCCATGCACTCAGCTGTAAAATTCTACCCTAGGCCTCTGCACACTCAGCTGCAGAGCCTCTTTCTATGCTAAAACCCAAAACTTAGACTTTTGTTTCAGAGTTATGAATCTCTTTCCTATCACTGACTCTAAATTGCTTAGATCTTATCACTTTTTATACAATCCCATGGTCCGTGAACCATGGGTAGATCTCTTACAGCCGACTTTACTTTACAAAACTAAGGGTGGACAACCCTTTATGACTTATGACACCTTCACGCTCCATGACCACAAATTGCAGATTCTTTACAAGTTTATTACAAATTTGACTCAAACATGGACTTTTAGCCCTAAAAAATTCCTTTGGGGGATCCAGTTCCCAACAAAATGGGGTAATCGCTAGAAATAGCAGGGCAAAAAATGAAGATGAGACATCCTTTATTTAGGCATCATGTCACTCTTGAACATGACACTCTTATGCTCTCGTGTCAAGTTTGGCATGTCCTCATTCAGTCACTTGTTCTCTCGAGTTTGATCAATCCATTTTTCCTCTCATTTGACTATTCCATGCTATCATCAGGACCTTTATTCCTATGTTGAGTCAGATGTTGCCACACTCTGGAGTCGTCTCGCCAATATGTTCAAGAGAAGTCCAAGATTTAGTTATTTACCTATACATTGTTTGAGTCATTACTACAGTCCTGAATATTATTCCACTTTATTCCTTGTTTCATGTCGATGATGGGGGATTCATCATTGCCCTACTTTGACGGGTCACTTCCTATCGACTTTAGCTCATTATATGGGAACATGACTTAGGAACTCCCTTTTAATACCTTAGAGTTGGCAAGCCCTAATGGCCTGTTCTTTTCATCCAATGGCAGGTCTTCATTATTGGCTTTCGATTGGGTGATTCCATGAGTGTTAGACCTCAGCTTAGTTATCACATTCATAGAATGTACTATCGTAGCTTAAAATTCATTGACATTATGGGGTGGTTCCTCTCATGCCTATGAACAATCCACATCAATGGTCGATAATCAAGTTGTTTTCTAGCATGTTCGACTGCGACACATTCATTTGCATGTTAGAATTCGTACCTTGATTGACTTGGGATGGAGAACAAGACCCTGATTCTTATCTGATATGGCTCAGGTTGCATGGAGTTATATGTCATTCATGATTGTCAACATGTTTCTACTATATGAATGCCTATGACCATACCGTAAGACTTTATATTTATGATGATCCTTGTTACTTGGATGGTTGCGTCCGTACCATGGATCTTTTCATATAGTCTTGATCATCTAGATGGTTGTGTCCATGTCGTGGATTCATGTCTTGATCTCAAATATGTATATGTATATGTGTCCTTTATTTTCAGGTCTCCTGATAGTGCATCTTCTCGTCCTTTCCAAAAGCTCGTAAAGCATCTTAGCCATCACTCCTCATTCTTCCTTCATGATTTAGGGGGCATCTGTTACATGGTATTTTGTCACGCCTCCCGCACTTTCCTGTGACATAGCCTAAGGTTCCCGAAACATGATCATTATACAATATAATCATCTATGTATATAGTTAATACCCCTTCTTTAACTTTGCTTGGAAAATGTATGGAGCTTTCCCTGAGGAAATAACTCTTAAAACCCTAAAATGAGGGTCATCGCTCTTATGAAGCTCAAACCCATGATGGTCACCTGTTGTATCATATTTGACCCATGATAGCATCGATTTGTTCCCTTGCATACCTGTGATGATCACAAAATGGTAATTTTTCCAAAGAGGATGAGAAGATTTGTGTTCTAGAAGATTCCAAAGCGACAAGTTGGAGTTGGTTTCGCATAGATGTGGTCGAATCCTCCTAGCTTGACCTCTTTGTCTTATCCCTATGAGCTACCTCCTTGATATGTGGACCTAATCCTATCTTTGGAGCAGTCCTAACTCCCTCTCCCAGCCTATAAATTCCTCCTCTCCCATTCCCAAATGATTGGTCAGGTTAGAGGCTAGGTTGGTCTATGTCCATTTGTACCCCTATGCTAAGCTTGTCCTTAGAGGGTATTCATTAGACTTGGAGAAGGAGTGTTTGGAGAGTTTCTTGGCTTGGACTTGGATTACCACTCAAGGAGAGCCTTTCAACATCAAGGCTATGGTTGTGAGATTCCCTTTATTCTTTTAATAATATACAACTGCTGCTTCATCTTCCCAAAATATATATGTTCATATGTATTAGCTTGGCATTCCTTGATCAATTAAGTAGGTTATTATTGGATTTTCTATTGGTTTTGGCATTCTTTGTTGTATCTTGATCACTTTTGTAGGTACATAAGTGTTGAAAGAAGTAGGAACAAGTCAGTGATGCAAGCGGTTCGAGGATCTCATCAAGGGAAATCAGAATAGCATCAGAGTGAGGTAGGTAATCTCTCTCGTTCTACTTTTCAATTATAATATAAGAAGATGTCTATTTGATGGTCACTTTAGTTGCTAGACCCACTCATTGGGCTCGAGGGATTGTCTCTATCTGTAGAGAGGCTTAACCTTGTCAACACACCTAGAATTCTTTGACACTCCTTGGCACACACTCTTATTGATTCATTTCCATGTATTTTAACCTAGTTCTCCCTTGTGATGTCCTAACACTCCTTGAAACTCCTCATGATGGATTGACACTATCTAGCATGTGTTATCACATCTTTTCCAATACATGGTTCTTTGTCTCAAGATATCTTATCTTCTTTGGAAATAGTACATAAACAAGTTTCTCTATATATTTCAAAATGGAGCACTCTTCACATATGTTCCTCTCCTTTGTGTCACATGTGATGCGAATGTCAATTATCATTTTCTTGACTTAAACGTTCTATTTTTGTAACTGTGACCCTTGACTATGCCATTTAAACCCTCCAAAACATTTTTGAATGATGGGTTCTTCTTCATGCATGAAGCTAGTGGAATGTGACAAGTCATCCAAGATACCTCCAAATATTTGATTTGTGCCTTGGGGAATGTGAATTATGCCCTCAATAGAAAACATGCACACATTTGAAGCCAAGTCTCCCAAATGTGATATGTTTCCACTTGTATAGTTGTGCTTCCAAATATATGAACTCAACAATAAAACACACCTTAAAATACCTAAATTTATCTCAACATGTGAAATAAGTAAACCCTTACCCAAGTCTTCCTTTGTTGGCAATTTGGAATTTTTGTCACAAGACATCTCCTATTATTTGGAAAGAGAACATAAATAAGCTTTTTTATGTTTCTAAATGGAGTGCTCTTCACCTATGTCGTTCTCCTTTACACCATGTGATACAAATTCCAATTTTCTTATTCTTGGCTATGGTGTTCTTCTTTTATACATGTGACCCTTGACTATGCCATGAAATCCCCCAAAAACTTTGTAAAGGATGGGAGCTCCTCTTCATGCATGAAGCTAGTGGAATGTGACAAGTTATCCAAAATTAATCCAAATATGTAATTTGTGCCTTAGTAAATGTGAAAGGTACCCTTGGCGGAAAAAAATGCATAAATATTTTTGACCAAGTTCCCTAAATGTTAGATGTTGCTACTTGTCAATTGTGCCTCTTTTTGATGATGAAACTGACACCCTAGTTGTTCAAGGCTCACAAAGTGTCACTTTGTGTCAACTCAAGGTTGTTTACATTATCACCTCAGCAACGAATCCTCACTTTATATTAATTATTGAATCCTAGGGGTGTCACAAAGTATGAAATTATGGGGTATTTTATGTGACTAGATCACTAGCATCGAAAATCATATTTACATTGGATGGTTTAATATCTTGATGATCCTTGTACTATTGACCACAAATTTTGTATTCATTATTTCTTTCATTGTAGCACCTCTAGTAGATATTTATGGTGTTCATGATACTATTTATAGTTGTGATAACGAGATTAGGGCCTCCCTTATCACAACCCATAACCCTTAATTTGTTTAATCCCTTATCCAAGGGAGACCAAGGTTGTAGTTGTAGGGGAATTGGGACGAGGTTTGGGGGTTAATAACATTAAAAAAAGTGGAATGGCATGACCAAAAAGGTTGTGGGGGGGTATGTTATGGTGTTTTGAATGGTGCAAGGGGACACAAGGGTAGCATGGATGGTAGAAGTCAGAGTTCAAAGCATGGTTTACTAAGATCTATAATCCTAGTGTTAGAGAATGAGAAGGGGTCTTAAGACTTAATTTCATAGGTTCTATGGGACTTAGAGGGAAGGTAGTGAGAAAAATTGATAGGGGAACCCACAATAGTAGTTATAAGGAGATTAGGAGTCAAATTATCACAAACCATAAGCCCTTAACACATAACCACTAAATTCCATATCCCCTTAACCCATAAACCATAATCCCTTAACCCCTACACTCACAACTGATAATCGATAAACCCCTTGAATTATTATATCTTAAGACACTAACCCCTAACTTGTAATCCATGAACCATCTTCTAAGCCATAACTCCTATATCCTCTTACTTGTGACCCTTAACCCCTAACCCTTTACCACCTAAAAACCTTAACTACTAACCCCTTAACCACTAACACCTAAATCCCCTAAATTTTAAGTCCTTAACTGCTAAACTCAATTGTGTCAATGTAGAATAAATATTAACCATGAGTGGTGAGCGAGGGGGTGAATTTGGGGCACTGTTAAAGTTACATCATGTTTAAATTCCTTTTACATTGTGAGGTTGTTCTCCAATAGGGTTGAAGCATCATCACAAGGGAGCATGGCACATTTTTGTGGGGGAGAGATTAAGTTTGTAACACAATTCAAGTGATTTACACCTCCAATGTAAATGAAATCATCGTATGTTTGTGTTAGGTTGTTAGAGAGGTTATTTATAGGCAATACATTCAATGTACTTAGAATTCATGTTTTCATGGCCTCAAATGTAACATGGATTTGTACCAGGAACACTTCATGCAACTGAAAGGGGGCCTTTTTGTTTAACTAGGTATGCACAAGAGCATTAGATGCTTCCCTTCAGGTCCCCCTTGGTGCATTCAAAGTGGGTTTACAATGGAACCCACTAACACTCCCTATAACACACTCTTATTCATTCATTTCCATGAAATTGAAACTAGTGCTCCCTTGTGTTTCCCTGACACTCCCTAACACTTCCTAGGATGCATTGGCACCACACCCTAGCACCTGGCACATCATGGCATGCCTTAGTACTTGGAATGTATTCACATGCCTAACATGCCTTGGAATTGCATAGAATTTTTTAGAACTTCTTGGCATTCTTTGGCACACCTTGACACTACCCAATTGTCGTGCCCTTATAGATAGCCCTACTATTTTGTGACCTGGGAACCCAACCAAGTCATTAAAAAAATAATGTTGTGCCTAGCCCAAAGTCTCCCTTTGTTTGAAATTTCTTTTTTCTATCCCCTTATCACAATTGTGGGCTTGTCTCCTATAAGTCATATTAAAACTCTCCCAACACACTTCATCCTTGGGACACATGGAATTCACTAACACTCCCTAACACACAATCTTATTTGTTCATTTTCATGAATTTTGAACTAGTTCTCCCTTGTGGTTCTGTGACACTCCCCAACACTCCTAGACATATATTGACATTTTTTAGCATTTGTTAGCACATGCTTTCATTCATTGGTATTCCCTGATACTACATAGTTATCATGCCATCACAACTAGCCTTAATTTTTTTCAACTTGGGAACCCAACCAAATCCTTCCTCGACTACAACAACTTGACCAACTTACAGTTACTACAACTAAAATATTCCTTGTTCACCTAAGAATTTCCTATAATTCATATTAGGCTACACATGTCGAATCTCAAATCATACAACTTAACAAATTATGAAGACAAGGCTCACATCTAACCAAGGTCGTAAAACAACCTAACAACATAGTTTACATCTTGACATTCCATTACACCTAGAACATCTAACAATCACTTGGAACTATGTGGTACATGTTGGCATTCCCTACATTCCATGTCATGCTTTGGCACTCCCTAGCACATCCTATCACTCCTTGACACCTAACATGCCTAGAGCTAGTTGACACTCTCCATCACACTCTTATTCATTCATTTCCATCCATTTGAAACTAGTGTTCCCTTTTGTTTCCATAGCACTTGGCTCTAACACATCCTAAAATGCATTGACGCCACAACCTGACACTTGGAACATCTTGGCATGCCTTAGCACTTGGCATGACTTGGCATGCCTAACATGCCATGGAATTGTCTAGCATGTGTTAGTACTTCCTGGCATTCAATGGAACACCTTGGCACTCCCTAGTTTTCATGCCCTCATAGATAACATTTTTTTCGACTTGGGAACTCAACCAAGTCATTGAAAAATAATTTTGTGCCCAACCCAAAGTATCCATTTCTATAAAATTACATTTTCCATGCCTTATCACAACCATAATATTGGCTCTTGCAAGTTCTATTATGAACTTCTCCTAAAACACCTCATCCTTGGGATGCTTGGAATTCACTAATACTCCTTGGCACACACTCTTATTCATTCATTTCCAAGCATTTTGACCTATTTATACTTTATGTTCCCCTAGCACTCCCTAACACTCCTCAACATGCATTGACACTCTCCAACATGTGTTAGCATGGATTTTGATTCCTTGGCATGCCATGAAACTCCTTAGCTATCATACCCTCACAACTAACCTTAATTTTTTTTAGACTTGGGAACCCAACCACGTCCTACCTCAACTACAACAAATTGACCAAGTTACAGTTACTACAACTAGACTATGTCATGTTCACTTGAGAACTACCTATAACTCATCTTAGGCTACTCATGTCCAATCTCAACTCATCCCACTTAACAATTTACCTTGTCAAGGTTCCCGTCCAACTGTGGCCATAAAAAAACTAAGTAACATTGTTTACATCTTGACATGCCATAACACCTAACATGTCTAACAATCCCTTGGTACTATGTGGTGCGTGTTAGCATCCCTTGCATTCCTTGGCATTCTTTGGCACTCCCTAGCACACCCTAGCACTCATTGACATGCCTTGCTGCTCTAGCATGCCTTCGTTCAAATTAATTTTTCCAATTCCTTATCATAACCATAGGCTTTCTTCCTAGAAGTCCTATTCAGAACTTGTCCTAACACACTTTATCCTTGAGACACCTAGAATTAGATGACACTCCTTATCACACACTCTTATTAGTTCATCTCCATGAATTTTTACCTAGCACTCCCTTGTGATGTTTTGGCACTCCCTAACACTCCTCAATATACATTAACACTATTTGAAATGTGTTAGCATGCCTTTTCATTCCTTTGCATGCCCTAACACTCCTTAGCTATCACGCCCTCACAACTACCCTTACCTTTTTTGGGACTTTAGAACCTAACCAATTCTTGCCTCGACTGCAACAACTTGACCAAGCTATGGTTACTAGAAATATACTATGTTGTGTTCACCTAGGAACTTATTATAACTCATCTTAGGCTACTCATGTCCAATTTCAACTTATCCCACTTAACAATTTACAAGTCACCAAGTCAAGGCTCACATCTAATGGTGGTCATAAAACAACTAAGCAACATAGTTTGCATGTTGGCATTCCATAACACTTGGTACATCTAACAACCCCTTGGCACTATGTGGCATGTGTTAGGACCCCCTTCATTCCTTGGCATGCTTTGGAACTCCCTCACACACACTACCACTCACTGACATGCCTTGGCACTGTTTAGCATATAACCTTGTCACTACCTCTTTAACACACTTGAAACTCACTGACACTCCCTATCACACACTCTTATTCATTCATTTCCATGCATTTTTAACTACTTATCCCTTGTGTTTCCATGGCACTCCCTAGAACACATTAACACAACCTGGCATCTCACATATCTTGGAATGTCTTCCTGGCACTCTATCATTCCTTAACACTACCTAGCATACCTTGTGACTCCCTCATTAGCACACATAGAACTCGCTAACACTCCCTATCACACACTCGTATTCATTCATCTCCATACATTTGAAACTAGCACTCCCTTATGTTTCCTTGGCACTCCCTGGCATGCAGTGGCACACGCTAACACTTGGCACATCTTGGCATGTTTCCCTAGCCTCTAGCATGCATTATCACTACTTAGTATACCTTGCCACTCCCTCCTTAGAACACTTGGAACTCACAGACACTTCTTGTCACAAACTCTTATTCATTCATTTCCATGTATTAATTTTCCCTAGTGGTCCCTTGTGTTTCCACAACACCCCTTAACACTTCCTAGCATGCGTTGGCACATTGTGGCACTTGGCTGACCTTGGCCACATGCTTCCCTGGGACTCTAGCATGCCTTAGCACTGAATAATAAAGCTTTGTAAAGTCTTGGTGAATCTTTTACTAAGTTATAAAACATTGTGAAGTCTTGGTGATTTTTTTCATAAAGTATAAAACCATATCTGATAATAGGAAAACATATTCATTAAACTGTAATATACCAACTTACATGTTTGGAAGAAAAAAAAACATAATTTGTTCTTCCTAAGGTGGGCCAACTGTTTCTTTTGAGTTAATTATAGTAAACATTCTATCAAACATGTTTGTATAGGTTTGGGATTCGAACATGGGTCTCAACTATAATTTTACTAGAGTTGAACATGGGTCTCAATCACAAGACCTTTTTGAAATTGGACCTCACCCATCATCATACCCAAAATATTTGTGTTTTGGGTACTTCTCCGCAACATTTTCTAAAATAAAATTAAAGTATTTTTTTACTGTGAATATTTGACAATTCTAAAAGTTGATTACATCTTGCACAATTGCTTCGAATAGATACCATTGAATGTATGATAGAGTTGGAAAATATTATAAAACGTGGAAAATTCTAATTCATAGTATGATGTTACATCCATCAAAAATATCTTTAATATTCATCAATAACACCCACATCGCTAGAAAATGTAAAGGAAAATGGTATATAAATAAATTAGAAAACTGCTAGTAGAAAACCCTAATGATGGTCCACTATAATCTGAATTCTGTAGCTTTATAGTTGTTCCTGATTACAAGTACTATATAACACAATTATTTTAAATAAATGTTATCCTAAATATTAGCCGATGATGATGCTAATATGCTTCTTCAATGACCTTTGAAAAAAGTATGAAGGTGAATTGCACACTATGTTGCATGGTATACACACTACCATAACCTGCAACATAAGAAAATGTTAATCAGTTCATTATATTGAAGTTCTTTCCAATGGAAATGGCATATAATTCTTTACAATTACAATGAAGCCTTGCTTAAAAATGAAAGATCCCAATGTAAGATCAATCCCAATGTAGGATCCCAATGAAAGTGAAGTGTTTTTTGCTTTTCATCTTACAAATTGGAAGGTTCCCTGGTAATTGTCAGAGAATCGAACCTTGGCTAGGAAGTGACCTTACCAAGTTAAAATGAAAGATATCAATGTAAGTGAAGTTATTTTTTTCTCTTAACTTACAAATTGGAAAGTCCTCTGGCTAATTGGTAGAGAATCAAGCCTAGGCTAGGAAGTGCCCTTACCAAGTGATAAGTTTACTAGGCTAAAAAGGCAATGTTCTAAGAGTATGGGGTCCTAAAAGGTTTTAACTTAACCAGGGTATGTTCTTGAAAGATTAGAAAAAACTAGACTTGAATCTGGTTTTAGAAGTAAAAAGAGGGAGACCCAAAATATGACATGTTGTGAACAAAAGTATGAAGGAATGGAGTTAAAATATACCCTTATATTGGATTTGACAGATCAATATTACCTTTGATAGTTTTTGGGATGGGTGATGGAAAAAATGATATCTAAGGATAGGGAATGCAAACACAGTAAGGAAAAATAAAAAGCATGGAAGGCCTAGCACTAGATAATCACAAACAAATCCATGATATATGTAGGGTTTGTTACTGGGCCCTAAAGTAAGAAACATACTGGGTTGTGATAAGAAAGTGCTAGTAAGTGGTCATGAAAATGTGAAGAATATCTATATATTTCCTAGAAATGTCATTCATGAGTAAGATATGGATAGCCATTATCTTAAGAGGAACTCAAACGAGGAACCTTGTAATTGTAGCAATTCATTTGTTCCATTTTAAAAGGAGATGTTTGGCTCTATGAGATCGGTTAAGGTGCAGTTTTGAGTAACAAAAATTCAAGTCTATTATTTGAAGTGACAAGTATATAGAAAAGATGAATACATACTTGTATCCTCTGTTGGAAATAATACTGAGAGGGGGGGTGAATCAGTATTATCAGATCAATAATTTAATTCTCAAAACTGATTTGTATACACTACTTCAACTTAGTGAACTAGCATGTATATGCAACTATACTTAATGCAACCAGCGTATATGCAGAGATCTTTTGATTTACCCAAATTATCATGCATTGAAGTTTAACCAGTATATCAAGAATTTATTAGACAGTGTAGTAAAAGCAGAATAAAACATCACGCATAAGCAACACACATGAACACTAAGATATAAGGTGGAAACCCAATGTGGGTGAAAACCACCTGCTGTTGTCGTCTCTGTCTTCTTTTAATAATAAGAAAATTATGTTTATAATTTTTGTACTGGTGCAGTCTTATGCCAGTACGCAGGCTTCTACCTACAGAAGGCTACAACCTTCTCTCATTCTCCAACTTCTACTGGAAGGGAGCTACAACCCCCTAGCTCTTGTACTAGCTGATATGTTTACTAATACGTATGTGCCAGCTTACAGAAGGATACAACCTTTTCTTTTCTTGCAGGGACCACATTTCATAAATTTTCAGACTCGATCCATCAACAATATCATTCAATCATAAAATATATTTGCAACAACCAATCTCCTTTTGAACCAACCACAGCTGAATCAATCAATCACTTTGACAACCCATCAATCTGATCATTCAAAAAGTTGTCACCAGAATATAGTAACCAGAACCCAAGCCAGAACCTAGAACACTACAACAACAAACAGAAACAACTAAGACATAGTTTATAAGGTATACGCTACTTCCATGTGTCAAACCTGCGTGCATACGTACTTTCCTTAAATCAAACTTGCATATAGATCTGCAAATCAAATTTATGATGTATACGCTACTTTGATATGTAGAACTAGCATGTATACGCTCCTTTTCTAAAGTGAAATTGTGTACAGATCTCTAAATGATGATTTAAACATTACAACTATTCCAGACTTCAGTCATACCCAAATCATCATATTTACAGACTACAACACGTGCCAGTTATTCAGATACATTATCAAACCACATAAAGATAATCCACTTCAGCCCTTAAGATCCTGATACATCATTAGATCTTATCCTTCATCAAATTCTAAGGTTCATCCTTGGTTCAGAACAAGCACAACACCATAAGCCAATAACCTACATATTAGATCTCATACGTCATCAAATATTTGATACTTGCACAGATTGGCCTAATGATCTTCTCCTCCTTTTATAGTTTTAGGCCTTTTTCAATACCATGGACCAAAACCACTTAGGACCAATACCTTGGACCAAATACCTAGGGTCAATACCTTGGACCAGATACCTTCGACCAATACCATGGGTCAAATACTTCAGACCAAAAATTTAGTTTTCCAAGGTATATGCGCTTTTCCTTCTGTAAAAGTTGTGTGTACATATATGCGACTTGTATACAATGAACTTGCATGTATAAGTGGCTTGGTCAATGGTGAACCTGTGTAGACCTCTCTTTCTTCATTCTGTGAAGACTGATATGTAATTCTTTGTTGTTTACCTGCTATACTATGATCTTTCATCTAAGTGAGTTGCCTTCTGAACTGATATCTTTCATCACGTCTGTAAACACTACTGTCATGCATTCTGTCACATCTGATATCTATTCTTGTAGATTCATCTAGTTACCATATACAAGTGAGTTGTTCAGTTGCAAGTGGGTTGCTATCGAGTACAACACATACATCATAATTCCAACAATCTCCCCCTTTATACTTGATGGCAACAACTACACCAAGTCACTCTCCCCCTTTAACATCAATGGCAAAGGGTCATGCTCGCCCTGAGTGCATGCTGAATTCTCTGATATGCTGAAGTGTGCTGATTGAGCTCCCATGATTGAGTCCATGCTACCCCCTAAGCATAAGCAAATTCTGCAAAAGGATGTTCTAAAAGAAGAACATGACTCTATACATACATCAAAAATGACCTTCCTATCATCAATGACTCATACATACATCCATCTCCCAACCAAGTGGGGATATACCAAATTTGACTCATCCACCCAACCAAGGCGGGATATATCAATTGTTTATACATGTCAAAAACAAGAAACATTACGTCATCCATCCCATGTATAGTGGGGTTACAAATTATGTCTTTTCATGACCATTACATTAAAAGATATACACGACATATATAATAGAGACCAAATATCGTAAACAAGACCATGATAGTCATCAGTAATTATCATATCATCTGCACCATCAGTAGCATCTGTTAATAGCATCCGGACTGGAAACCTATATATGTCCATTATTAGCTTCCAAAATATCATCAACCACGTTCTCCCCCTGAACCTGTTCAACCTGTTCACTGTCAGCTCTTATCATTGGATATGTTAGTAAGAGATATCAAAGCATCATCATCAATCAGATATACATCAAGTTATCAACAACTTTATGAGGACCAATATATTTCCACATTTTATCAGTAGATTGAAACCATCAACAAATAGAGTGGATAATTGAGAGAACCATAACAGACCCCCTTTTTTTTATTCCAGCCCACTACTTTTCTTTAAACCAACAAATATGTGAATGTGCCCACAAAAACTTGCATATGTACATGACTACTCTTTATGAAACTCACGTATAACCACCTTTATCTAAAGAGAATAGGTTTTAACAACAAGATGATGCAGCAACTACTCCCAGCTTTTGCCTAATATATTCAAAGTCTCTCTGGGCAGTGGTTTAGTGAATATATCAACAACCTATTCTTTGGAGGAAACATACTCCAATTTGACCTTTTGTTCAAGCACTTGTTCACATAGAAAATGATATTTGATGGGTATGTGCTTGGTCTTGGAGTGCATGACTAGATTCTTTGAAATACTGATGGCACTTGTATTATCACATAGAACGGAGATGGGTGGAGTACATGTGATCTGAATGTATTGCAAGGTTTGCATCATCCAAAGTAGATGTGTGTATCAAGATGCAATAGCCACATATTCTGCTTCAGCTGTAGATAATTCAATTGAACTTTTTTTCTTGCTGAACCAAGACACTAACCTAGAACCCATAAAGAATGCACCACCACTAGTGTTTTTTGTGTCATCAACACTTCCTGCCCAATCTGCATTTGTATATGCATGAAGTGTAAGATCTGTATCTCTAGGATACCATAAACCAAAGTTCTGTGTTCCTTGAAGATATTTGAAAGTCCTTTTGACTGCCTAAAGATGTGATTCCTTTGGATTTTCTTGGAAACTTCCAACTATTCCCACTACATGCATGATGTCTAGTCAGGTACCTATTAGATAAAGCAGATTGCCAATCATGGATCTAAAATTTGGCTGATGTACTGCTGTTGATTCATCATTTGAGCTAATATTGCATCCTGTTACCATTGGGATACATACTGGTTTAGAATCTTCCATGCCGTACATTTTCAGGATCTGTTTGAGATAGTTGGTTTGTGAGAGAAAAATACGATCTTTATTTTGTTCAACTTGTAGACCAAGAAAATAGGTAAGCTCACCAAGAAAGGACATTTCAAATTCTTGTTGCATTACTGAAGAAAAATTATGACTCGTGGATTCTTCATTGCTACCAAAAATGATATCATCAACATACACAACAATTATTAGCAATTTATCAGTGTCCATCTTTGTATATAGATTGAAATCTGCTGACCCCTTTGAAAAACCCTGTTGGTGGATATATTTGTCAAGATAGTATTACCAGGCCCTTGGAGCCTATTTTAGACCATAGAGAGCCTTTCTGAGTTTAAATACAAGTTTTGCATCATTTCCAAGAATGAATTCTTCTGGTTGTTCAATATAGACTTCTTCTTCTAAGTCTCCATTAAGAAAGGCAGATTTTACATCCATTTGGTATACTTTGAATTTCTGAAAACTAGAAAGAGCAAGAAACATTCTTATGGCTTCAAGTCTAGCAACAGGTGCAAAAGTTTCTTCGAAATATATACCTTCTTGTTGATCATACCCTTTGCAAATGAGTCTGGCCTTGTTTCTGATAACTTCTGCATTTTCATTCAGCTTGATTTTGAATATCCATTTGGTTCCTATGATATTCTTATCATGAGGTATAGGAACTAATTCCCAAGTATTATTCTTTTCAATTTTCTCAACTTCTTCATTCATGGCCTCGACCCAACATTCATATCTACATGCTTCATTTACATTTTGAGGTTCATTGGAAGATAGTAATTCTAGATAGCTTGAGGTTTCGGCAATAGTTCTTCTTGTCTATACACTTTCCCCTTTTCCCCCCAAAATTTGAGTTTCTGGATTATTTTTCTAAACATACCTAGATGAAGTTTTTTCTTGTATCGTTATCTCTTCTTCTGGTGCTTCATTGGTTTCTTCTTCAAAATCAATGTGATTTGATGTAGGAAAATGATCCTCATCTTCTTCATTGTGATAATCTTCGGTTTTTATCTATTTTGGATTTTTGCATGCTTCATCAACCACAACATCAATACTTTCAATAATTTTCCCAAGTCTTTTATTATAACATTTATATCCTTTACTTCTGGAAGAGTAGCCAAGAAGAATACCTTCATCTGCTCTGGGTTCAAACTTACCATGTTTTTCATCAGTCCTTTTCATGTAACATTTGCTTCCAAAAGCTTTGAAGTATTTTACAGTAGGATTTTACCATACCAAAGTTCATGTGTATTTTGAGTTTTGTTTACTCGAACATTTTCTTGGTTGAGAATAGTGATGGCGACGAATGCAGTTTCACCCCAAAAAGTTACAGGAGTTCCAAATTCATCTAGCATAGCATGAGCCATTTGTTGAAAAATTATGTTCCTCCTTTGTACCACTCCATTTTGCTGAGGAGTCCTTGCGGTGGAGAACTGCCTTTTTATTCCATGTTGTTCACAAAAGTCAAAGAATTCATCCAAGGTAAATTCCCCTCCTTGAACAAATCTGAGGTATTTTATTTTGTGATATGATTCATTTTCAACCAAAGCTTTGAAGGATTTGAACTTTTCAAATGCTTCATCTTTGTGCTTTAGAAGACCTATCCAACACATTCTAGAAAAATCATCAATGAACAATATAAAGTATTCTTCTCCACGAGGTGACTTTTTCCTTGATGGTCCACATAAATCAGTATGAAAAAGTTCAAGAGGCTTACTAGCTGATACATCCTTTTCGATGAAGTGAGATCTGGTTTTCTTACCGAATTGACATGATTTACATATAGTATTTTCAGGAATGTTGATATCTGGAATATCACGAATAACCTGGAATCTGCATGCTTTTCTTATTTTATAAAAGCTTAGATGTCCCAATCTTTTATGCCATAGCCAGTTTTCATCATTTTTTCTTAGATAGCACTGTTGTTGTCCTCCCTTGATTATGTATAGGTGGTTTGGAGTTCTTGTCCCTTTGATAAGGGTTTCTCTTGTATCAAGCTCACGAACAACACATCCATTTGATCGAAACACTACTTCATTTCCTTGATCACACATTTGACTCACATTCAACAGGTTATGCTTTAAGCCATCAACATACATAACATTTCTAGCTTTAACTTTTTCTTTCAAGAAAACAAAGCCTTTACCTTTTATGACAGCAGGAGTGTCGTTTCCAAATGAAACACTCTTTTCTTTTTCTAAGGCATTATATGAGTGTAGTTTTTCTTTGTCACCTGTCATGTGTTTTGAGCATCCACTATCAATGTACCACTAGTTTTCTTGTTCATCCACATACAAGGCTATACCACATCTTTCTGTTTGTGGTTCTTTCTTTCTCCATATTTTGGGATTTAATGGAGTTTTCTCCTTCTGAGATATTTGCCAAAATTTACTCCTGCATTCAGATTCTTCATGGCCAAAGTTGCTACAAATTGGGCATTCTATTTCATTTTCAAGAAGAGAAAAGTTATTATAGGAACTTTTCTTGATCTTTGTCACATTCTTTTGATTTCGTGATTCTCTAGTCATGATGGTTTTGTAAGCAACACATTGAGAAACTTCATGTCCAAAATTATGACATGAAAAACATTGACCATTAAAGAATTTCATGCGATTATCGAATCTACTGACCTAGTGATTGTAGTTTCTATTGATATTCATCCTTGAAGCAAATTGAGTATTATTGACCTGAGGTTGGTTGTGGCTTCTGTTTATCCTTGAAGTAAATTGAGCTTGATTTACCTGGTGATGTCCTTTATGCCTTTGCTGATGATTGTCAAATTGTCCACTGTTCTTTGCTGCATCAAGATAGCTTTTAGTGGAGGTTGATAGCTTCTGTGATGCAGATGCTTCTTCAGTATATCCAAGACCTATCTTTATCAGAGGAGAATGCTACACTTTGATAATTTCATTTAAGGTTTCTGATCCTTTAGCAAATCTAAGATTTAGAGCTTTTGTTTTCTCAAGATCATTTCTTAGACCCACAATTTCACATTCTAGTTTTCAGTTGTGTTTTTCTCACTCAGCAAGTTGGTATGTCAATGTATCTATAATCATATTCTTTTCTTCTAAACATATTTTGAGTTTAGAGATTTCTTCGTAAAGGTCATCTTCATCTAAAGAATCCAAGAGATCATCATATTCATAAGCCATTAGAAGTCTATAGTCATTACTATTTTCATCTTCATCACTATTTGATAAACCTTCAATATCTTCATGAGTATAGTATCTCTTTTTACTTACACTTTGTTTTCTATTCCATTTTGCAGATTCCTTCCCTTTATCATTTTTACCTTTATGAGGACATTTGGCAGCATAATGAATGACTCTACCACAGGAAAAACATTTGAAAGGTAGTTTACCTCTGAATCTTTCGGAACCCCATTGAAGCTTCTTGACAAAGTTTACTTCCTCTTCTTCTTCTGAAATATGTCCTGATTCATTTTGTTCTTCTTTCCCTTTTGCTGAAGCATTAAGTGCATCTTCTCTCATATCTGAAGGACCTCCTTTTCTCATCTCAAAGGCAGTTAATATTTCATGAAGTTGTGTCATAGTAATTATCTATAGATCCTTCTTTTCTTCTATGGCAAATACTTTTGATTCAAATTTAAACAAAAAATGATCTTAAAAATTTTCAACTAAGGTAACTTCCTTTATCTATTCACCCAAATTCTTCATGCAATTAACAACTTCATCTATACGTAAGAGGTAACTAGCTATACTTCCATCATTGTGCATCTTGAGAGTTTCATATTAAATTCTGAGAGTTTTCAGTTTAGAACATTTTACCTGAGAGTCTCCTTCGTAGCTTAGAATGATTTTGTCCCATATTTCTTTGGTTGATTTGAGCTACATAACTTTGAAAAACTATGATTGTGACAGAATTCTGAATAATGTATGGACAGACTTGGCATTGGTTTCATATTGCTCTTTACCTGTCGTATCTATAGGAATTGGTGATGGAAATGTATATCCTCCTTCCACAATTTCCTAGACATCTATTCCAAGTGATTGAAGATAGGTTGTGGTTGTTACCTTCGAATAAACAAATTTTCTCCCATCAACAATTGGCGGTCTGATATATCCCCGCTTTCTTGATTACTCATTATGTTGTATCTTCCTTCAAGCGATAAAGTTCCTTTTGAAGGACTTGCTCTGATACCAATTTTTGGAAATAATACTAACAGGGGGGGAGTATCAGTATTATCAGATCAATAATTTAATTTTCAAAACTGATTTGTATATGCTACTTCAGCTTAGTGAACTAGCATGTATATGTAGCTTTAATTAATGCAACTAGTGTATATGTAGAGATCTTTTGATTTACCCAAATTATCATGCATTGAAGTTTAACCAGTTGTTACCAGGAAAAGTGTCTATTTAGAACTGCTCTATCCCACTAAGGTGTGACAGCTGCCTTAGAAACAAACTGAGAAAAACTACTTTTGTATTTCCTTTATGAACTATAGATAGAGAGGAATAGAAAGAACCAACCTGTGTCTTGTGCTAATCCTTTGATCCAATCCCTCTCTTCTTTGACAGCCTCCAGCTACCTGCTCCCTCACTTGCCCAGCTTCACCAAGTACCTGTAAGATCACAGAAGAAGAACACTATACAAAGACATAGATCTATATTCATAAACAACTTAGGATCAGATTTAAGTTAACCATACAAATGTAACAAGCATCAATGATACAAAAGCATGGAGGAAAAACTCAAATAGCTTTTATTGATAAACAAGAAAAGATCCAAGAGGAGTTACAACCGATGGTTCCTGACCCAGCATCAACCTCCCAGCAAAGAAGCCCCTCTTCACCTCCAACAAAGCATAGATCACCCAATACTCTGATGTTTGTCTCAAAACCAACAGCAATTCCTTACAATGTGCAAAATTCCAGCCTCCGGATCTCTGAGATGAGGGATCCATATATAGATATGTGTAAGGAGGATGAGTCAGCTTGTGATTTGATTAGTGTCTTCTCTCTGTTAGTTCTTGCTTCCACTTGGAGACTAAAGGCCTCTTACTCATCCTTGGTCGAATTCAGTGAGGCAAGTGTCACAGGAGAAGATTATGGAAGCTTCCATTGTCTCTCCACCTCGCAGAATGACACTGCCATTTGTCATTTCTCGCCCAACGCACCCTCACCGTGTATTTAAGTGCATTGCAACGCACCTAGCCAGTGTATTTAGGTGCAATACAACGCACCTAGCCAGTGGAGCAGCTGAAATGATCCTGTTTTGACTTATTCTGAGCAGTTTCTGGTGGAGAAATTCTGGGAGAAGTTGTAATCTGTTGACCTTGTTCCTTTAGGGGTTATAACAACACTTTTAGGGACTTGGGGGCCATTGGTTTATGGACATTTCATGCTTGGAGTTGTAACGCACAAAAATGTCTATAACACCAGTATATTACAATGTGCAAAGAAGTTCCTCATTTGCATTTTGACTAGAAATCTTACGGGCCTTTTTGGATGTAGCCTTTGTCGATTTCGTGTCTGTCGTGCCAATCACGCCATCGCCAGCATGAGAGTCATTGTTTGATTTAGAAGGAGGAGTAACTGATAATTCGGGTCTAGGGGCGTCAGGTATTTTATCGTAGAGCGTGTCGGACTGAGTGTAAATCACGTCCAAATATTGCGCACGAGTGATAACTTGCTCTTCTGTGACGACTCCCCCTTTTGCCACATCTTCCGTGATGGAAGGCAGTAATGACTTAATAAACCATTCAGCTAATAGGTGATCGGGAACATACGTTTTCACCATTATACGACGACGTCGCCATTCGTGTATATGATTAGATATGTGAGTGGCCGTCGTCTGTTTGAAGTTGGTAAGGAGTTCCGGTCCCGTTTTGTACCTTATTGGTAATTGAAAATGGGTTAAAAAGGTTGTGGCTAGGGTACTGAAGTTGTCGAATGAAGCTCTAGGCAATTCGATGTACCATTTTGCCGCCGGACCAGTTAACGTCCTTTGAAAAAGGTGAAGTCTTATCGAATCATCATTCAGGGTGTTTGATGAACACCACAGATGAAAGGTCATCACATGATTCGACGGATCTTCACCCGAATTTCCATTAAATTTAGGAATATTTGACGGAAGTTTATGCGGAATCGCTGGCCACCAAGGGGCATAAGCAATTGGATCATTCATCAACTGGTTTAGATCTGGTAATTCTAGAGTTGCTACAAAGGAAAACTGTTGATTCAGGTTAGGCGAAGCATACCCAGGATAAGATGGAATCGCCTGAGCAGTGGGTCTTTGCATACCAGCATAATGTATTTGATGCTAACAACTTTGATAAGGTTGATGGGCACAACCATTATAATATTGTTGTTGATAACCGCTTTGGAAATGTGGTTGCCCATTACTTACAAAGACTTGTTGCTCAGGTCCTTGATATGATTGCTGGAATTGCGGTTGTTGAGATCGAACCAGCCCTGGTTGTTGGACCATTTGCTGTTGTCCAATACTGGATGATTGACCAAGATGAGGAGTCATAGTACTTGTTTGAGCCTGAGTCACTCCAGATAGGGAGGCACTAACCTGAGGTTGTGAGTGAGTCGTTGAGACAAGAGGCTGTTGTATTGCAACCTGAGAGGCTTGGGGTTGACATACAACAGGTAGCGCTTGTACTTGCAACGCAGTCACCATAGCAGGTATAGTGGGAATATTCGACACAGGGTGGACTGGTTGCATTCAATATACAACCCTTGGTTGTTGAGGCAGTATTGGTACCCAACCGCTGGATGTAATTCCAGTTTGACCTGAACTTTGTTGTAAAATTCCATATGGTTGTTCTCCGGGAGGGAACAATGAAAAGGCATACTGCCCTCCATATGGTGGAAATCCAGTACTTAAAGGGTAAATTGGCCTTTGAAGACACATTGGATCAGTTTGTTGAGTTTCAACATAAGAAATACCAGATGATAATCTGGATGAAGAAATAGGAACAGACCACGTCGTCGAAACAGTCCCTGATTGGACTCCGACTTGTTGTTGATAACTTGCCGGGACAGATGGTATACCGGCGAACATTGTTGGAGTAGCAGCAGGAGGTTCTGTTGCTGCTGTGTCGGATGACACAGTCCTAGATGTCGATGGTCGTTCAGACATATCTAGTCTATCCAAAAGATTTCCTAGCAATTCTACAAGAACTTACGATGAAGGGAGACTTAACTTCTAAGACCAACGAGGGAACAGTGATGATTATTCCGTTTAAAATAAATTTTAGACGCTTTGACACAACTTGTTTTTTCAATTTTTAAGAGTCGAGAAAAAACAAAAGATGACTCTAGTCTCCTTCGATTTTTAATGAGCCTGAAGTGACAAGTGCTCAGATGGACCTTTTCCGTTAAGGAGTCTAAAAAGGAATGAAAGGGACTGCTCTGGAGATCTAGGTAGAGGGAGTACCAAACCAATCGCAAAACTACGTAATACTTTTTACGATACGGCAGTCAATCTTCCCGAATGTTGTGTTCAGTGCATTGCGATCGATAGGGCGGCAGACACGGCTTCCTAAGGATAAAGGATTTAAGCCTATAGGGGTCTCCCAAACTATACTCGACGGTACGTGGGAGCACAAGTCCGTACTGGCACTTATCATCTCAAAGTGGAGGAAGCACCCAACCATCAGTGAGGACAACAGTTACCAGGTTTTACGACGCCGGAATACGTCTATAGCCTAGACCTCTAAATGTTGTGCGTTAAGTTCCAAAGCGTTGTTTGATTTATTGAATTTATTTTAAGTTGATCTTGCTTATGAAGTTTTCCTTTTGGGTTCACCACGAGATGTAGATGTAATTCCTAAAATGCAATCTAAAGATGATAAACAAACTTTTATCTCTTTTGTGCAATGAAAATCCTAGCTACTAGAGGAAAAGAAAGACACAATCTTTTCACAAAGAGCAAAGAGCACACTGTAAATGCACTTTCCTAAATCAAGCCAAACAGACTGTCTATATGAAAATGCAAATGCATGTATTTATTTTCAACTTTCTTAGTATTGATGCTAAAAAGAAAGTTGATTTACAAATCTGAATTTCTTTTCAAGCGACAAATATATACAAGCTCTTTTTCGAAATCAAAAAACAGAGATGATTACGACACCTTGCGATTTTGAAATGAACACCTGTTCTTGACACTAGAAAATCACAAATTCAGACCAAAGGAAATAGTAACAGTATAATCGACCATCAACAACAATAAAACTTTCTCCTATGATCGAAATCGACACTTGCGACAGATCCAAATCAAAGGACGACAGTACGACTATTCTACTTTTGCAATGGAAAACTATAAACGACTCAACAAACACACAAAAACATCTACAGTTATTTTGTACAAAGGAGGTGGAATAACAACAAGGAAAAGGGGTTTTAAACAGACATATACTGATCACAGGCAACAAAATTCAGAGATAGAACTAGAAAGAATGAAGCATAAGAACCACAGCTACACAGGGCTAGTCTGATCAGCGCACCTGTAACATAGAGAAACTGAAATGCAGCGCAGGTTTCCCTTTCGAGAAGTGCGCTGAAATTCAGGATCTCTTAACAGTACCTACACTGGGCCAGAAACGAGAATCTGTCCGGGTTCTGGGTCACAGTTTGCAGTTCAGTCTTTGGTTTTTGGCCGAGTAAAAGCAATCAGTAATGCACAATCAGGGGTAGATCTAAGGAGGATCTAAGAGCTATCACAAGGGCAATCAGATAGTTTGTGAATCAGCTGTTCAAATCATAAACAAATCCAGTGAATGGATTGAAGCAACAGATGTCTACTTTGCATTTGTTATGGCAAATGCAGTTCGAATGCTACTTATATGTTTATGAAACAATCAACAAAGAGATACACAAACAAACTAGTTAGACATTCCATAGCGGAGTCGCCATTTTGTTACCAGGAAAAGTGTCTATTTAGAACTGCTCTATCCCACTAAGGTGTGACAGTTGCCTTAGAAACAAACTGAGAAAAACTACTTTTGTATTTCCTTTATCAACTATAGATAGAGAGGAATAGAAAGAACCAACCTGTGTCTTACGCTAATCCTTTGATCTAATCCCTCTCTTCTTTGACAGCCTCCAGCTACCTACTCCCTCACTTGCCCAGCTTCACCAAGTACTTGTAAGATCACAGAAGAAGAACACTATACAAAAACGTGGATCTATATTCATAAACAAATTAGGATCAGATTTAAGTTAACCATACAAATGTAACAAGCATCAATGATACAAAAGCATGGAGGGAAAACTCAAATAGCTTTTATTGATAAACAAGAAAAGATCCAGGAGGAGTTACAAGTGATGGTTCCTGACCCAGCATCAACCTCCCAGCAAAGAAGCCCATCTTCACCTCCAACAAAGCATAGATCACCCAATACTCTGATGTTTGTCTCAAAACCAACAGCAATTCCTTACAATGTGCAAAATTCCAGCCTCCGGATCTCTGAGATGAGGGATCCATATATAGATATGTGTAAGGAGGATGAGTCAGCTTGTGATTTGATTAGTGTCTTCTCTCTGTCAGTTCTTGCTTCCTCTTGGAGACTGAAGGCCTCTTACTCATCCTTGGTCGAATTCAGTGAGGCAAGTGTCACAGGAGAAGATTTTGGAAGCTTCCATTGTCTCTCCACCTCCCGGAATGACACTGCCATTTGTCATTTCTCGCCCAACGCACCCTCACAGTATATTTAGGTGCATTGCAACGCACCTAGCCAATGTATTTGGCTGCAATGCAACGCACCTAGCCAGTGGAGCAACTGAAATGATCCTGTTTTGACTTATTCTAAGCAGTTTCTGGTGGAGAACCTCTAGGAGAAGCTCTAATCTGTTGACCTTGTTCCTTTAAGGGTTAGAACAACACTTTTAGGGACTTAGGAGCCCTTGGTTTATGGACATTTCATGCTTGGATTTGTAAGGCACAAAAATGTCTATAACACCAGTATATCAGGAATCTATTAGATAGTGTAGTAAAAGTAGAATAAAACATCACACATAAGCAACACACATGAACACCAAGATATAAGGTGGAAACCTAATGTGGGTGAAAGCCACCTATTGCTATCACCTCTATATTATTTTAATAATAAGAAAAATTTTCTTACAATTTTTTAACTAGTACAGTCTTATACCAGTACACAAGCTTCTACCTATAGAAGGCTACAACCTTCTCTCACTCTCAAGCGTCTACTAGAAGGGAGATACAACCCCCTAGCTCTTGTACTAGCTGATATGTTTACTAGTACGTAGTTGCCAGCCTACAGAAGGCTACAACCATCTCTTTTATTCCAGGGACCATGTTTCATAAATTTTTAGACTCGATCCATCAAAAACATCATTCAATCATCAAATATATCTGCAACATCCAATCTTCTTTTGAACCAACCACAACCGAATCAATCAATCACTTTGACAACCCATTAATCTAATCATTCAGAATGCTATCACCAGAATATAGTAACCAGAACCTAATCCAAAACCCAAAACAATGCAATAGCAAATAGAAACAACTAAGACATATTTTATAAGGTATACACTACTTCCATGTGTCGAACCTACATGCATACACGCTTTCCTCAAAGTGAACCAGCCTATAGATCTACAAATCAAATTTATGATGTATACGTTGCTTTGATATGCAAAACTAGCATGTATACACTCTTTTTCTAAAGTGAACCTGTGTACAGATTTGTAAATGATGATTTAAACATTACAACTATTCCAAACTTCAGTCATACCCAGATCATCATATTTACAGACTACAGCATGCATCAGTTATTAAGATACATGATCAAACCACATAAATATAATTCACTTCAAGCCTTAAGATCCCGATACATCATTAGATCTTATCCTTCATCAAATGCTAAGGTTCATCCTTGGTTCATATCAAGAACAACACCATAAGCCAATAACCTACATATCAGATCTCACACTTCATCAGATATTCGATACTTGCACACATTGGCCTAATGATCTTCTCCTCCTTTTATAGTTTTATGCCTTTTTGAATACCATGGACCAAAACAACTTAAGACCAATACCTTGTACCAAATACCTAGGGTCAATACCTTGGACCAGATACCTTGGACTAACACCATGGATCAAAATACCATGGACCAAATACTTCAGACCAAAAAATTTAGTTTTCCAAGGTATACGTGCTTTTCCTTCTGTAAAAGCGTGTGTGTACGTATATGTGACTTTTATACAGTGAACCTACATGTATACACAGCTTGGTCAATGGTGAACCTATGTATACTTCTCCTTCTTCATTCGATGAAGACTGATCTATAATTCTTTGTTGTTTACCTGCTATACTCTGATCTTTCATCTGAGTGAGTTGCCTTTTGAACTAATATCTTTCATCACATCTATAAACACTACTATCGTGCATTCTGTCACATCTGATATCTCTTCTTGTAGATTCATCTAGTTACCATATACAAGTGAGTTGTCTAGCTACAAGTGGGTTTCCATCAAGTACAACACATACATCATAATGCCAACATCCTCTTGTGTAAGAACCCCTGTTTGAGCAAAACCACAATCATAGTTGTGGTGACCTGTTGGTTGGTAATAAGAATTCATTGCATACGTAGCATGTGCCACAACAATATTTGGAGTTTTGATCACACCAAATAAGGCACTGGTCTAGTGGTGACATCAATCCATTAAACTATAATTTTAATACCCCTAAGACATCTAACCAAAGCGACCTAGAAAAGGCACGATTAAAAAATAAATGATTGACAATTTCTGAATCTTTTGTGCAAAGAACACATACATTTGGCCGTTGAAAACTAAATTTCTACAATAGGAAGTCCCATTTTTGAATATGGTTCTCTAAGGAAAGACACATAAAACATTTTAGTTTGGGTGAAATAGGTCAATACCATAATTTTGAATGCCACCAACTAACCCTTTTCAAAGTGTAGCTTTCTGATATAGCACAATAGGCATGGAAATTTGTGACGTGCTCGTATGAGGATTTGCAGGCCCATTAAAAATAATCATCCTCCTCAGATAGTGTAATACCATTAACAATGAGAGATTTGGTGAATTGTCCCACTCCACAACAAAAGAACCCTGTAGTCCCAAATCATGGGCGCTTTACCATCTACCAGATGTGAACAACTCTGAAGGGAACACATAAACCTGAGGAACGTTTGGTGACACCTTGAGCACAAATATGGTTGGAAAGCTTAGGGGAACATCTATGAGAGCATAAAAACAACTACTTCTCTAGAAGCACCTATAATACTTTTGTGGGTTTGACTAATCACTCTTTGGTCAGTGTCTGCACACTAGCCTAGATTGTAAAGTGATGTCCTTACAATCATAATCAACTAGGTTTATTTTCTCTTAAAAAACTATTCAAAGATAGATGTCCCCTTTATGGCCAAGTTTTGCCTAAATGGTTCCTCCTACCTACCTACCAGATCCATTTATTTCATAACAAGACTGCCCTACAAGCCACCAAATTCCAATCATATCCATGAGGTCAACAACAATTTTTGGTTCAAGATATAACTAAGTTGGAACAAACTTATCTCTAGAGCCTATGTTATTTTTCAACCCCTAATGTTTATGCACAAAGAAATATCAATTTTTTAAAGCATGTGGGACCCAAACTATCACCGTTCCCATATTGACTCCCTATTCCAAACATCATGGAAAATATCCATAACTTATTTGTCTTTACTAAACCAAACATTTAGTTAAAAATGGTCATTCATCATGTTACTACTTAACTGCACTTTTTGACCACACAAAATTTATTTTAATTTCACCATAATTCACCTTCAATATCACAACCAAAATCCCCTCCAATAATTTTTAGCGACATAGAAACCCAACAATTTTCATACAATTAATACGATAAATAATTATCTATAATTCGAAATACTTCCCTATTAACCAAAAACTTACTCGTTTCATTTAATTCTCCTTGAAAAACGGATATGTATTTCATTTAAGTTCAAGATTTCCTGGTATATTTGTCTTTCAAATACAAAAAATGTTAATTTCCCTCTCACATTGCATGGTGTGTGTCTAGGGAAGGGCAAAGGAAGGGCGCAACCATGCAACGTAGGTATGATCTTATACAGTTTGTTGAATCCAAGAGATTGGATTTTCAGTTCCTCCAGTTGTGGTGATTTCATTCTATAGAGGGAAGAGGTAATTTTCAAAAGGTTCCCATATTTCTGGGCGATGGCCCATCGCTGGGACCTCCATCTCTGTTTTCAACTTCGAAATACTTCTAGACACACACAACTAGGCATTCAATAGGCTATATGTTCAGGATTCCATGGAGGAAGATGAAGTTGAAGTCATGGGCAATAATGGCTTCACCAAAGAAGATGACACGTGCCTTCCGAATTTGAAGATTAGCGAAGAAGCAATGTTGTCTAGATGGGCCCTGACCTAGGTTGAGAATTAGTCAACCAAGAAAATCCCTACACTACTGACCCTTTCAGCGTCATCCCATGGAGCACGGACCAAAGTCTAGCCCGAAGAAGTATAGGGGGATGCACGAACCACATTTCTGCACCCTGAGATGGTCATGATGTCGGTCTATACTTCATTCTCTTCCCTCCTTCAGTACCTCCACAAAGGTACTCAACTAATCTTCGCGTAACCCTAACCTGAGGTCCAGGCACTTACGTACCTCTGTGATTGAGTTACTATATGCGTTTCCAAGTTATCTTAAGGGTTACCTAATCTACCATGCATTTACAGTTACCTTCGCATAATCATTCATTCTTGCTTGTGTTCAGTTAATATATATAATCAGATATATTCGCACATCAAATAAGTATTATAATGTAAACCTAGATCATAACATAATATAATCAGATTCATTAAATAGAGAAAAAATACACTTTTATTGTAGAATAATTCTCTTATTGATATCTTAAGTTTAGTATAGACTCTATTCACCCTCCGCACACACCTGCAGGGGTCTGTGCACTCAGTTATAGACTTCCACCCTAGGCCTCTGTGCACACAGTTGCAGAGCCTTTACCTATGCTAAGACTCAAGAACACTTAGAACTTCTTACCCCCAAATCCTTCTTACCATTCCCCCCCCTAGACTCTTCTAAGACTCCATTTTTATACAATCCCATGGTCCACGGACCATGGGTAGATCTTTACAGCCGACATGAGACTTCACAAAACAAGGGTGGAAAAACCTTTGACCTCTTCACGCTCCGTGACCACAAAATCTGGAGGCTTTACATTTTTATTACAAAATTTGGGCCTTCTGCCACAAAACATGGGATTTATCCCCAAAACCGGCTCTTGGGGGAACCCGTTCCCAACAAGCCCCCAACACAAACATGATGACTCACCCTTGAGTCACTCTACGAGCACAAAGAACTTGGCGCAAAGACCCCCCAGCTCAACTTGTATGACTGCTACCTTGGTGGTGCACTGCGCGGTGGCTTCCTTTATTTCTTTGACCAATTGCTCTATTTGCTTCTTTCAACTTCTTGCAAGTTGTTTTATAGGCCCATAGCACTGCTGGTACATGCATATCCCAGTCACTTCTTGAAGCATTACAGACCTTGGTGAGTGTGTTCTCAAGTATTTTATTGAATGCTTTCACCATCCCATTGTCCTATGGGTGATAAGGCGTGCACTTTTGATGATACACCTTAAATTCATCTGTCAATACACTGATTGTTTCATTAAGGAATTGTGTACTGTCATTGCTCATCAAGATGTTTTGATAGCCAAATCTCATAAATACGTATTCAGAAAGAAACTTTGATGTTGTCACACAAGTACAGTCCTCCACAGTCTGCACCTCTGCCCACCTGGTCAAGTACTCTGTCATGGTGATGATGTACCGTGCACCTATTTTCTTCCACGGAGGCTGAATTTCTCCCACAATGTCAATTTCCCAATTCTCGAATATTTGTAATGTGACTTGCAGTGTCAATGGTAGTTCATACCTTCGCGATGGCCTGTCAGTCCTCTGACATGTGTCACAGGCCCTACAATATGCTTTTGTGTCCTTATGCAGAGTTGGCCACCACAATCGAGCATGCAGTTGCATTGTCACTTTTCCTACATAATTTTCTCCTGCTGCTCCTCCATTAGCCTCCGTAAAGATGCTGCTCTACTCAAAGTCAGGTACATAGCATCACATTCTTTCTTCAAACCCCATTTTGTACAGATGTCTTGCAATGACGAAAAAGTATGTTGCCTACACTACTAACTCCTTCCTCTACTGGCTTGTATACCCTTTTGGAGCAGTCCATGTTGTCAAGAATTGTATGATATCCTCAAAGTGACTGTCGACGATGCATACCACAAAGAGTTGTACGTCAGCAATCCTTCCTCCAAATTAGTGGGCTCCTCTCTTGTTTCGATGTAGGACAGATGATTTGGTCCTGAATTCAATCATCCAGGCTTCACAATAACTTCAAAATCATACTCCTAAAATAATAACAATCACCTCTAGATCTTCTGCCCCAACACAAACTTATTAACCAGGTATTTTAACGTAGA
Organism: Pinus tabuliformis; assembly: GCA_031772625.1. NCBI lineage: Eukaryota > Viridiplantae > Streptophyta > Pinopsida > Pinales > Pinaceae > Pinus > Pinus tabuliformis. The sequence continues at coordinate 653,910,784 of CM062808.1, read as the reverse complement.
ATGATCTGTATACATCTTAAAATTTCCACCCAGCAAATAGTGCTTGAATGTTTGAAGCACGTATACCATGGCTAGTCCTTCGTGCTCTGTAATGGAATAGTTCTTCTCAGCCTTGGACAACTTCCTGCTCGCGACTGTTATAGGATGGTCCAATTTCCCCCCACCTGCCTATGTCAGTACGGCCCCCAACACAATACATGAGGCATCCACGTGTACATGAAATTGCTTCTGCCAGTCGAGAAAGACTAGGATCGACGCAGTGACCATTTCCTCTTTCAACACGTCCAATCTCTTCTGGCATTCATCACTCTAATAGAAAGTAGCATCCTTTTTCAACAACTTCTCCATGGGCACAGTGATCTGGGCATAGCTCTTAATGAACTTCCTACAGTATCTAGTATACACTATGGTTGCGTGCAACTGTTTCACATTCCTTGGTGCCTCCAAGTTAATTATCATCACGATCTTTGTGGGGTATACCATCAATCCCTATATGCACACTACATGCCATAGCAGGATCCAAAAGTGGACACAAAACATACACTTCTTTAGATTGAGCATGATCTGGTACCTTTGACACATATATAATATTAAGCACAAACTTGACACATGAAGCTTGACAAATCCAAACACTGTCCAATCATCAAAGTACACTTCCAGGAACTTATGAATGAATTCTTTGAATGCTGCAGTGACTACGCGCTAAAAGATGGCTGGCACATTCTTCAGCCCAAAAGGCATTACAATATATTGAAAACATCCCCATTCTGTCACAAAGCTCATCTTGCTTCTATCTTCAGGCATGATTTTGATCTAGTGATACCAAGAGAACCCTTTAGTGAAAGAGTATGCTTATTGGCCGCCTACATTATCCAGGACTCCATCAATGACCGGGGTCAGCAAGGGATCATGAAAACAAGCATCATCCAACTTCCAGAGATCCATGCATATCCTTATTTCTTCTTTATATTTCTTTTCCTAAAACACTATTGGGCTTACCCAATCACACTCTTCTGCTGGTTCACTAATTCCTGCTGTGAGCATCTTATCCAACTCAGCATGAACCCTTTCCTTATACTTAGGATTAAGGCGGTGAGGCCTTTGTTTTACAGGCTTCACATTAGGTTTCAGGGTGATCATCATGACACCAAGGTCTCCTATTATCCCTTTTAGATCAGAGAACTTTGTGGGGAACAAATCCTGATATTCGTGGAGGAGCTCAACGACCTTGTCTACTGTCACATCATCCTAATAGTCCCCAATTTTTTAAAATTTTGGTTTCGCCTCTGTGCCAATTTTGACCTTCCTGGTTTTTAGTGAAGCGGTTATGTCAGGATCCTCTATCTGCAAACCTTAAACCTCGTGGTGACGTTTAGTTTCTGTAATATTAACCTTTCATGGATCCTCGTATTCTTCTTCAACGGTCACTTTATAACATTCTAGTGCATGACTCAACTAGGCATTCCAATCAGGTTGGATCAGGTACAAAGGATCTTGTGGTATCCTAAAGATCGTTGCTTTAACCTCCTGTAGCGCCGCGTCAATATAGTCAAACCCATAATCAAAGATGAACATCATTAAAAATCAATGGCGCAAGATATCTTATTCTTTTGTGCCATGGCGAAGCTCAGTTTTCAAGTATAAATTCATTGGTATAATGCCTAAGGTATGACAAGATAGATGCACCCCTTTAGGCTGGGGCTTGGCACTATAAGCCTTATTCCATTTAGCTAGGTGATCATGCGAGTCATCTCTCCCATCATACTTATCTGTCATCCGCACTTTTGGCTGCCCAAAATGTATTCTCATCATCCTCCTATATTCATGCCAATACTAAAAGTATCATTGTGCGTACTGTACACATCTTGCAGCCATAGTGTGCAGTACCCAGTTTAAGGCCAGGAAGTGATCTTTCTCTGGTACTTCTCTTTCAAATGCATCCAAAAAGAAATCAGCATTGGTTAGCCCATCATAATGAGGCAGATTCCTGACCTCGGATGACACACAACACAGTGATTTGGTCATCATATTACAATGCAATGTTGAGACTTCATGCAGTCGGTTCTGCTAATGCTCCAATTCTTCGTCCGAGTCTGATGTGCAAGAGCTTTTGTGATCCCATGCAATGCGTCCATCCACTGTCAGATTCTCCCAATCCTAATCTCACACCATTATTTTGTAAATCTGGTCCATATCTTCATCACTTTCGTAATCTCGGACTGGTTTTGTATAGCATAGTCCCTTCATGGGATCTAGTGGCACCACTATGGGGAGTGACTAGTTTTCAAATATCATCTTCCGCTTCTTTAGGTTAATTACCCCATTCATGTCAGTGGCCCAATCGATTCCAAGGGGTCTCACCTAGTTTCTTCGCGATTTCCTTGAATCCCACAATCCACTGTGCTTCAGAGTTAGGACTACTGAATTCCTTATTCAACGCAGTCTAGATCTCTTCTAGCATAGTTGTCTGGTTTTCATTAGAGTACTTGATGTACCATGTTAGCGCGTGATCCTACAAAGCACTAACCAATGTCGCCTTCTTCATGTCATCATCCATAATGCCCTGAGCTTCCCATATAACCTTTATGATGAACCAAAATTGGTCTAGGTCCTCATTCCCTATGCCTTTAAATATAGGTAGTTTTACGAAGTTTACCATATTGAACAATGGAAGTGGCGGTGGTGTGGGTGATGGGATGAGCAGTAGTGGCAAGGATGGAGGTAGTGTAGATGGATGTGATGAGTATGGAGGTGGTGTAGGTATTCATGGGAACCCTGGTCTTATCAATTGACTAGTGCTTAGGGGAGAAATTTGCGGTGTCCCTTCATCATCACTTAAAGGGAGTTCAATCAGTGGGCTATACTCAAGACCTTTTCTTCCTCTGTCCCTCAAACATTTTCTGCATCGTGTAGCTCCAAACAACAAGGTAACCGCATAACCCACTATTCACACAAGAGCATCTTAATCCAAGTATTTAGTTATTTCAAATACTTACCTTGCGGTCCTTTGAAGAAGCGGTGCTATGATTCGCTGTGACTGACAGAGGTATCGACCGCGAACTTGGTCACAAATTCTCCTATGATGCAGTCGAGCCAATGGTTGAAATTGCATGTGACCTTATCTTCAGAAGCTTTTAACCTCCGTACTAGCTATGGTGTCTAGATAATCATCTTGTCAAGCATCCACCTTCCTTGGCCGTCTGCAAATTCGCGATCCACTCATATAAATCAACTGGGAAGGAACATAAGAAGATTTCATGTAATTTTGTGTACAAGTATCTATCCAACCACTGTTCTTTCATCGATTGCAGGTTCTTATTTTCTTGTGCCATGAATTCATGGATATTTCTATCCAAGTAGGTTTCAATTTCTTTCTTAGTTGCATTCCAATGATACGACATCACATATTTCTCATGCAGATCCTATCCTGGCAACAGAACCATTTGTTTGCTTGATGGGCCTTGACCCAAATTCAACATTAGTCAGCCAAGAAAATCCCTACATTATTGGCCCTTTCGGCATTAACCCGTAGAGCGCGGATCAAAGTCTCACTCGAAGCAGTATGGGGGGATGCAGGAACAAGGTTTCTTCACCCTAGGATGGTCATGATTTTATTCTATACTTCCTGATCCTACCTTCGTGAAGATCGATAAGCCTTTAGGGCTTATCGATGTTTCTTCTCTTCCATCCTTCATTACCTTCATGAAGGTACTCTCCTAATCTTCGCGTAGCCCTAACCTGAGGTCCAGGCACTTACGCACCTCTGTGATTGAGTTACTATATAAGCTCCCAAGTTATCTTAAGGGTTACCTAATCTACCATGCATTTACAGTTACCTTCGCATAATCCTTTATTCTTACTTGTGTTCAATTAACAGATATAATTAGATACATTCACACATCAAATAAGCATTATAATGTAAACCAAGATCGTAACATAATATAATCAAATGCATTAAACAGAGATAAAATACACTTTGATTGTAAAATAATTCTCTTTATTTATATCCCAAGTTCAACACAGACTCTCTTCACCCTACGCACACAGCTACAGGGGTCTGCTCACTCAGCTACGAACTTCCACCCTAGGCCTCTGTGCACTAAGCTATAGAGCCTCTACCTACGCTGAGACTCAACAAAAGTTAGAACTTCTTACCCCAAAATCCTTCTTACCATTTCCTCCTCCCTTAGACTCTTCTAATAATCCCTTTTTATGTAATTCCATGGGTTGCGGACCATGGTTAGATCTTTACAGCCAACATGAGACTTCACAAAACAAGGGTGGACAAACCTTTGACATCTTCGTGCTCCACGACCACAAAATGCGGAGGCTTTACATTTTTATTACAAAATTTGGGCCTTATTCCACAAAACATGGGCTTTTAGCCCCAAAACTGGCTATTAGGGGAACCCTTTCCCAACAAGCAAACAAGATAGCAATAATACATTGATTACAACAAGGAAATCAAATGTCTTAAGATCATATGTGGTCACCAGCCAAATGCTCTAGCATAGAGGGATTGTGATGATCCAATCATCCCTAAAAATGCTAGAGACCCAGAAAGGGCCTCAGATTTTCCTAGACCCATGTTCCTAAGAGTCCCAAAGAAAAGAACTTGGATCCTGAGGAAATGGTCGTGGACTCAGATGAATAGCATTAAGGATCAGTGCTAGAGGAGAAGCTTCTAGAGGCTACTAAACCAACTCAAGAGGTAGCTAAATGCATTTTATTTTTACTGTCATTAATCTAGGATGTTGTAAACACATCTTTCTTTTGAAATGTAAATTTTATTTTAATACGAAAAGAGTGGAAAACAAGAAAAAAAAATGTCTTCTGCACTAAACTTTGTTCATTGCGCGACTTGACCTTTTAGGCATGGGAAATTAGATAAAGGATTAAATTAACTATAATTAATGTTGTTTTTGTGATTGATGATGTCAAGTTGAATGTAATGTATAGATTGAAAGATGGCATCATAGATCAAATGAAAATGGGATCCGAAAACCTACAAGCAAAGTTGATCAAATCAACCTGGAATGTGGAGCAATCAGGTAAGAGTTCAAGAGTTTTACCAAGATTGAATTAAAGCTATGCAAAAATGTATTAATAGTCAATTCACCAGGGTTTTTTCACCCAATGTAGGATCATGCGTGAGATAGAATCACTACATGAGAGTTCTTAGGAATCCATTCTTGAAATTCTCTTAAATTACTTCTACTCATACTATAGAGAATTGTAGTATGATGTTCCTACCATGGAGCACTCTTCGATGCTCCATAGATATAAAATGACGTCACAATTAGGTTCTTGACTAGCCATCTCGGTCAAATATTTTTCATATTCACCCAAAACAACATGCTTTCCCTAAGCGCTGTAATCAATAATTGTTTTTGAGAGTTATGAGTTGCTTGTATAACACTAAGCACACCTCTTCTATGCTACCACATTTGGCATACAGGTCAAAAAGAGAATTCTCCACAAAGATATTTGAGTCTAGCCTAAATTTAATGATGATTATATGGAAGTACATCCTAAACTAGTGCATGTTGCAAAAGTAGTGGAAAAGGTTAAATTATCCACTATCATCCCATTATGTTGCATCTGATTGAACAATTTCAGTGACTGCTCACAAAGACCATTTTGAGCATATTCTTAATCACGGAGAAGACCTTTATAAGATGATCCTTCAACATAGCTAACATTTCTATATCCAACTTCCCAACAACATATCTGACATTTCTATATCCAACCTCCCAACAAAAAATTGGTTAATTCTCAATAATTCATTAGTATTAACCCTATGCCAAAATAAGGAGTAACACGGGCTCCAACTTAGAGATGTTCTCTTCTTCGGAGTGCATGAGAGTCTTAGAATTTTGTCATGTATATATGAGAATGGACTCCACTTCTAGTAAAAGCCTCACACAATTTTGTATTTTACAAAGAAAAATACAAGTCATCTATTTATGACAACATGAAAACAAATTTAGTGATCAAGGGAGCTTATTCATGCTACACTTCTTGTCAAAGAGGTTTATTCCTTTCCTACCCTACTGTAGCATGTGAAAAATGAGGGTGCTACTTGAAATCATTAACCTAGTGAAACCAGTTTAAAATTTCATCAATACAATTTTTTCTTCCGTTATGCTTAGTTATCATGAAAAATAATGAAGCATGAAAATTCCAACATTCATAGGATGGGTTTTCTATCACTGATGCGATGAACAAGAATTTGGGTACCTACAAATCAGTGGTAGCTTCAAATTTCAAATGCATGTAAGTGTTGACATAAGCTGCTATAGGATCTGTCCATCCAATATTACATAGGATTGTAATAATTATTGCCGATTAACTTTGAAAATTATCCTTTGCTACCACTTGGGAGTACATAATGATGTTATGTTCTGTCCCTCATGAAATATTGGCTCCATGGGATAAGCATGTCGTTTTGGTAAGTCTATATCAGGGAATGTGAGTGATAGACACATATCAACCATTGCGGGATTAGATCCTTCTATCTTGGGAACATAATTTCGTTTGAAAATTTGCATCCATGCCTCTATCATATTGATAAATCTAGGGCATCACTAGTTAGTTGATTTCTCTAATTATGGAATTTCTTGTGATAGTATTTTTAATTCTTGAAATCTTTTCTTCTTGAATTATTATAGTGTTATTTTCATCAAAAAAATTATAATATCATGAACAATAAAGAGATAAGAGACACAGTATATAGGCTAGTCAACCAGGGCCAAAAACCTCTCATTCTTTGAGAGGAAAACCCAAACGAATTTCTTCTTATGGAACCTTCAATTGACGAATACCAAGACCATGAAAAATACCCTTGACACTAGAGTCCTCCCAAGACCGCGTGTTCTTCTTGGGAGTGAACCACATCTTAAAATCAGATTTTTATCTAAGCTACACTATAAATAGGCAATATGTAGCACCGGTTCAAATTTTTGGCAAATTTGTAGAGACGTGCACAATAATGATACTTGAATGCACATAAACAAAGGCCACTTACCAGATCATATGACAGTTTATGAACCCATGAATATTTGGTTTCTTTTCCATCTACCATAGTAACCAAGAAGTTGTAGTAACCATAGTCTCCAAAATCCGAGAAGTCCAAAATGTAAATTATTTATTACTAACAGTTTGATGATTTAGAAAAAAGCATCAATGTTGTAAGATTTTGTTGTCATTTTCCTTGAAAAGATTAATTTATTGACGAATACCAAGACCCTTGACAAAATACTTGACTCAATTCTTCTTCAAGATACCTGTCACGATCTCTTGTACTCTTCGACCTTCACAGTCTTCCTCCTTCACACTGTATCACTTCATTCCTTCTTTGCACCATTATTACACTATCACTAGAAGACTCTCAATCTCCTTTCTTTTCTTTTGCAACCATAGACACGGTCATCGACCTTCACTCATCTCTTCTTTTGGTCCAAGATATCCTCTCTCTCTTCGGTCTTCTTCTATCTCCATTCAACGCCTGATATAGCCCTTAACTATAGATGCCACTATCATAAAGAAAAATTTATTCTTCGCTTAGATGACAGACATAGCCCAAGAACCCTTAAGACATTTACACACCTGTAGTCACCTTCCTTCTTCACTGTAATAGCCTTATCTTCTTCGCCTTGAAATTCGTATTGTTTCAAATCAGATATGTCTAAATTGCTTGACGATTATGAGGTGATGTTACTATATATATATAACGACTTATGCTTTCTATTTAGGCCGACATGACATCCTCGAGATAGGCTGACATTAACTTAAGGAGAGTACTATACTTATTTTATCTGACTGTGAGAGAGATAGTGACAATGTATTGGAGTGTAACTTTGACATGTGTAACATGACTTCATGACTCCTTAATTATATTCATAACAAGACAAAAAAACATAAAGACATCAAGAAGAAGTCTTTGACCTATGAAAAATGCTTCTTTCTCATGAAACCGATGATGAAAGGAATACAATAAATATATTTGTTTCTTCTTTTCATGAAATCATAATTATAAGTCATTATGAAAACCAAACCTAGTTACACCTTCCTTCAACAAGGGCAAGACTACAGTGAGTTTCAGCGCTTGTTTTCTTCCTAAAATTGCTCTCTACACCTGTGGTAATCCTTTCTTGAGAGGTCATGCTAGTATTCTACAATTCTAGGTTGTTCTAGCTCTCATACAGACCTCAACCCTCCTTCTAATCACTATGTCATGCTTCAGAATGGATCCATAGGCCTCCAACAACCAGGGAAAATTTTAGGGGCAAATATTCGCAAGTGGGCTAATTTTCCATGTTTTTTCCAAAAAAAGGATTCGCCCACATTTTATAGTATAAAATTATTTACCTTAAAAATCGCCAAAATTTTATATCGACTAATAAAAATCATTAGAAATCTAAAATTTTTACGAAATATTGCCAAAAATTTTACAGCTTGCATGTTAAGGACTGGTAAGGTTCGCCAAGGTTTCTAAAATTTAATATAAACTTCCATACTTAAAATTTTCCTTGGCAGCAACCTTGTTTGAGGACAATTCACCTATAAACAAGCCTGTTTTTGAGAATTTAACATCTACGAATAAATACTAATTCACTAGACAAGTAGCTATGCCTAGAACAACAGTTTAAAGTAACTTTTCCTATAAACAACAGATAAGAAGAGGGGATAGAAGGCCCACTTGTAGTCTCGCTTTCCACTCGTCTCCCTTGTATCGATTCCATCGCTCCTTCCCATACTTAATCCACTTGCGAATTACCCATCCGTGTCCAATTCAGAGTCATTCCTTCAGCTTGGATCCCATCCACATCACATCATTTGCCCCAAAGTCAAGTCTCACAGCAACATTATCTCCTTACAATTCAACATAATCCAGCCCCTAATCACTTAGATGAGTTGTCAATTTATAGGAAGATGAAGGAGGTTTTGTCATTAATGGTGACATTGAATGGCCTTCCATAATTAAAATTAGTTCCATGGAGGAAGGGATGAGAGAATAGGATGATCCTTAACTCATTCCTCATCCATTTTCGATGTCATAGGAGTTGATAAGACATGGAAACTTCAAGATGACTGTACACGATAAGAATATTCCCAAACCCTATGTGAATTTTGCTCATTATCGCCCAACATAGGTGAAAGGAAGCCTAAGTACTTTGCAGAGCACCCTGGCAGTGGACTTAGCTGCTCTGCAGTGCACTTTCATAAGGGCTTACCTACGCTGGTGCTTCTAGAGGCAATTTTTGGATGTCTTCAAGTCATGAAATAGTCTTAGAAGGAGGCATTCAAAGGGTTGACCTGTTTAGGGCATGAAAAAATTAAATTTAGGGTTTGATGAGACCTAAAACACTAATCTAAAGGTTGGGATTTGATGTGCCCAAATGGATATGTAATAGTTTCCCGTTAAATCATGAAGTCGAAAAAATCCCAATGTCGAATGAAATGCATTACGATGTGATGAGGAGGTATTGAGGTGGAAGGTGACCTGCATCAATTACAATACATATATTATGATATTTGATTTTACATGAATAGCTAAGGGAAGGCATACCCATGCTCAACTTATAAACTTTCATTACATGTACATAAACAATCATCTATAGATATAGACCCATGATGGGAATGACTACCAATGTAAAATCATTGTACATATGATTTAGTACTCCTGATATCACAGCCCGGATGGATGAAACTATATTCGGAGTCTTCAATCTATTTCAACCATTCACTCAAGTATGATTCTAACCATGTGAATATGTGATATGAAGTCAGACATGGGAAGACACCATCTGATTACCAGCCGATGATGTAAGCTGTTAACAGATGTGAGAGAAATCATTGATAATGATAATGATCCTCAAGGTACTGCAATACATTTTACATGGTTTTAATGAATGATTTGATTTTGAACACCATAAAAAGTATTTTGGTCAAAGGCCATTAATGTATGCCTATTGCCAAAAGCGAGAAACCTACCATTGATGCATGCAAGCCTCAAGGTACTGAATGGGTGTTTCTAAGTCAACTTATTGGATAATGAGTTGATGTCGACAAGAAGAGACTTGTTGTAGGAGGGCATTGGTGTATCCCACATCAATGAAACGAAACAAGTGTAGTGATTTTAGAGATGGAATTTGACTGACGGTGAAAGGTTCAGGAATGGCGGTCATGAAAATGAAGGTTTATGGTATTGCAAAAGATGGATTTTGACTGATTGACTTCTCTTGAACATGTCTGCGAAACTAAAGTTAATTGGTAGCATTGACCCAAAACAAAGCAATGGATGGTATGATAGACCAACGGTGTGATAACCATCAAGCTAATAACCGAACCTAGACAGTCACAGTGATGGAGTGAAAGTGTCATGTTCAAGAGTGACCTGCTACCATAAAGTGGCTTTCCCCTTTTTCCATTTTCCCTAGTCATTGCTGACCACTACCTCTTTATTTTTACCAAGCTTGAGGAAGATAACATATTCTTGCTGTATAATTTCACCCTTTGGGTGAATCCATTGCTATTTGATGTTTTAACGAGTCTAGCGAAGGTAAAACTTGGTTTTGTCTATATGGACAAGTTTGTTGCTATTTGATGTTTTAACAAGTTTAACGAGAAAGATAACTCTGTCTTTTTCACATTTAGAAAGTTTGAAAAGGGAAAAAAAAGAAAATTCCACAAGTTCTTTCTGTAAATTAATCCCCCAAGTTGAAAAAAGTGTAAAATAATATAAGAGAGCTATCATTTCCAATCCATTAATGAGCTGGAAAGGACAAGCGCTCGACAATCTTTTCATATTTAGAGAGTCTGAAAAAAGCTTAAAGAGGACTCCAATTTGAGGAACGGGTGGTGGACAGAAACGAGTTTTGATGATGTTGAAACTTATAAAAACATGTTGATTTATGTGAAGAGGCTATCTAATAAGACCACTCATTGCAACTATTCCCCAAAAAGGGTAAAACAACCAAGTGAAAGCGTATGATTGGCCAAAGGGATGGTGGTGATGGGATGAAAAAAACCAAGGCTCATCTGAAAAAAGAAGCTGATAGAATGGAAATCACGAGGGTTAAAAATGGAAATGGGTTCATTTTTAAACAAGCTTGAACCATAGGGAACTATGCTTGGATTCAATTTCATGTTTACACAAGCTTAAAACGAAAAACTATGCATGAATTCAGTTTCATTTTTACACAAGCTTAAAACGAAAAAATATGCTTGGATTCAGTTTCATTTTTACATAAGAATGAAATGAAGAACTATGCTTGAGATTGGTTTACATGCCCCCAACATGATGAAAGGGAGATTCTCCTGTAACCAGATGGAAGTCTTTGCGATGAAGCAGGACAATTATCCAACACCTATTTGGCTTCGTCCAGATAGGGACAAAGGTGAATGGGGTGATTCCCTTCACATAACCTACTGGGGAACTTAACTTTACCTCTAGGGGCATTCCCCCCAAGCTTCATTACATTCACCTAAGTAGACTAATCATGGTTATCAAGTGGATGCTATGAAGGTTCATTTACGATATCTAATCAAAGACTCGAATTGGAACTTTGCTCCAGGGGAGGTTGTTTCATTTTTTCTAAAATGAGGTTGACACAAGACCAGGAGCTATCCTCATATCTTTGGTTTCATTTTTTAACAAGGTTGACACAAGACAAGAAACTATCCTCATATCCTTGGTTTCATTTTTTAACGAGGTTAACACAAGACAACGAACTATCCTTGTTTTAGTTGTTTCATTTTTTAATGAGGTTGACACAGTAAATGAACTATCCTCATCTTGTTTTTTCGATCACAACTCATAATAGGTCATGAAGGAGAGATATGGTTCCAATGCCCCCAGTACATGACGTATAACATCATTGAATTGATCGTTAGTTGATGTAGATATGAAACGAGTTTCCACATAATTAACTGTGGCAGGGATGATACCATTGGTACAAAAGGACCATTTAGGGAAGATGGTTGACTAGAAGCAATATTTGGATCGGGAAATGAAAGCTGGTCAACGGTGACAGTTCTGCCTTCATTTGAGAAACAAATCACTTGAAAGAGTGTTGAAACAATAGCTCCCATGTCATAAACATAGTCGCGCTCGAGAAGTAGGTTGTAATCTAAAGGGCTTGGGACTACCATCATGTTCAGATAAATGATTTTTCCTCCCAAAGTAATAGGAAACTAAGGAAGAATCCCTAATGGTTGACTGGTTCCTCTATTAAAAGCCAACAGATTCTGGGTAACTGGCACAAGCAACGGTGAACCAAGCGCTTGCCAAGCAGTTGAGGAAAGGATAGTCACTGATGCACCTTCATTTATAATAGTGCCAGATACAATCATATTACAAACCTGTACTCATATATGGAAAGGCACATAAGAAGGAAGATGAAATCCTACCAGTCGATTCCAATCAAAGGAAGTGACTAGACTACTTGGAGGGGGTACTGTAGAAATAGGAAAATTAACCCCTTGAGTTATGAGAGCAGGAGGATTTTCCTCTTGTTTCGATGGAACAGGAGGACTACCCCCAAGCTCATTAGAATTGGAAGAAACAAAAAGAACTTGATTTGTATCATATTCACTCTCTTCGAGAAAGGTACGATAAGCTGAAGGTGAAATCGGGTCAACTGTTACCTTGACCTGTTGATTTGGGTCAAGTATAGACTCATAGGATTCACTTTTAAAGAGAGTGGGTTTGATCGATGGTTGATTTAGGTCAGTGAATTCATCAACTAGTGAAGCATTTAGGGAGAGTTTCCTATAAGTAGATGGAAGTCACTGCAATGAAGTAGGACAGTTATCCAATGCTTTTTCGGCTTCATCCAGATACGGACAAAGGTGAATGGGGTGATTCCCTTCACATAACCTACAGGGAAACTTAACTTTACCCTTCTTTCCATGAACTTTACTACCACTAGTTGATGGTGTGTCACCAGCATGATTGTTGGGCTCTTAATTGGTCATTATTATTACCACTTCTTAACATTCATTTCATCTATTTCCACTATTCTTTCATCACATTATTTACCATAATTTATTATATAATTCCATTTCATAATCATTTATGCTCTTGTGGATAAATAATATTTGATCTCATTTATTTTTGATAATTAATTATTATTATGCATGATTTTGGTTTATTCATTTGTTATAACCTCACTCATGATTCTAACCTCCAAGATCTCTTCCAGATTGCAGATTTGGTCTTCAATAGATAATTAGATATTCCAACTCAGGAATTCACTAGCATAAGAAGTGACCATTTTGCGTTGAACATTTTGGGCAAATGAAAGCGAATCTGGAAAATATGAGACATGGTTTTTGTTCCGAATGGACCAAGTCAATTACCTTATGAGCCATTTTCAGAAATTTGATTTTTATTGGGAGAAACCAAGGTTCTTCAAAGGACATATTTGCAGATTTTCTGTTGCGGCCGTTTTCCAGAATTGCCCAAATTTTAATAACCAAATTCGACTTGTTCCAGCTGAATCATGATGGACAGATCTCTCAGATCTCATCTTTAATATTGAGATCAATTTTTTGTAACTTTCCTTTGGATGTTTGTATATTTTAAAAAACACAATTCGGAGAGAAAGGGGAGCTAGTTGATGTAAGAATTGAGCTTTGTAACAGTGGAATTCTTGTTAATGAAATTTCCAGACTTCTGATATCTTTCTCAATATGTGAGTTGAGCACAGCCCTGACCAGGGAGTTGGGCCCACTCTTTTGATCAGGTGTTGTGTGTGTGTGCCCTTTTTATGTATATTGTTTTACTTGTTGTATTTTATTTATTGTTGTTATAGAATTCCATAAGTTTTTGTGAATGCTTTTCTTTCTGCAATTTAATTTCCAATAATGTTACAACAATGCTTTGATTTCTTAATCATGAACCCTTGATTGATGTAGATTGTAACCTTGCCCCTGTATATACTTTTCATGTTACCATGAAAAGGGTATGCACCCAGATTGATATTGCCCCCGCATATACTTTGCATGTTACCATGAAAAGAGTATGCACCCGGATTGATAAATTAATGTAGGAAATGAGATTGAATAATTTGTTCATACTTGAAAACCAACAATGATCTCCAGAAGTTGATGATGTAGGATATGTGAACGACAAGACCATTCTTCTAGATCTGAGGAATATCAGGAAAATTTTGAAGAAGATGGTCTCCCACACAAAGGTTGCATGGATATCAAACTTTTTGAAGCTTGACAAATGATTTCTCCTTAGATGTTTCATTCAAAGAAATGGTTACTTGGTTTCCCCTTTGTTGATTTTGCTTCTTCTTCTTCTTCTTCTTAGCCACCTAGTTACTAGTACCAATACTTTCACCAGGCGAAGATGAAGAAGGGAAGGAAGAAACAACCGAGGAATAAGGGAAAGGGTCAACTTTAGGATCAAATGGAGGTTGATTTTGTCTAGTTTGAGGTGTTGGAAATAATACTAAGAGGGGGGGGGGGTGAATCAGTATTATCAGATCAATACCTTAGTTTTCAAAAACTGATTTATATATGCTACTTTAGTGCAGTGAAATAGTTTGTATACACAAATATACTTAATGAAACCGGTGTATATGCAGATATCTTTTGATTTAACGAAATTATCATGTAGTGAACTTTAATCAGTATATCAGCAATTCATTAGATAGTGCAGTAACAGCAGAATAAAACATCACACATAAGCAACACACATAAACACCAAGATATAAGGTGGAAACTCAATGTGGGTGAAAACCACCTCCTGCAATCATCTGTGTCTTATTTTAATAATAAGAGAATTCAGTTTACAATTTTTGTATTGGTGCAGCCTTATACCAATACGCAAACTTCTACCTGCAGAAGGCTACAACCTTCTCCTTTCTTCGAGGGACCACGTTTCATAAATTTTCAGACTGGATCCATCAAGTATATCTGCATCAACCAATCTCCTATTGAACCAACCACAACCGAATCAATCAATCATTTTGATATCCCATCAATCTGATCATTCAGGAACCTGTCACTAGAATACAGTAACCAAAACCCAAGCCAGAACCCAGAACACTGCAACAATAAACAGAAGCAACTAAGACATATTTTATAAGGTATATGCTACTTCCATGTGTCGAACCTACGTGCATACGTGCTTTCCTCAAGGTGAACCTGTGTACAGATCTGTAAATGATGATTTAAATATTACAACAATTCCAGACTTCAGTCATACCCAGATCATCACATTTACAGACTACAACATGCGCCAGTTATTCAGATAAATGATCAAACCACATAAAGATAATTCTCTTCAAACCTTAAGATCTTGATACATCATTAGATCTTATCCTTCATCAAGCACTAAGGTTCGTCCTTGGTTCAGATCCAGCAATGCACCATAACCCAATAACCTGCATACTAGATATCACCCTTCATCTGATATTCAATACTTGAGTATCTTGGCCTAATGATATTCTCCTCCTTTTATAGTTTTAGGTCTTTCCCAATACCATGGACCAAAACCATTTAGGACCAATACCTTGGACCAAATACCTAAGGTCAATACCTTGGACCAATACTTCGGACCAAAAATTTAGTATTCCAAGGTATACCCGCCCTTCCTTATGTGAAAGTGCATGTGTATACGTGCCTTGAATACAGTTAACCCATGTGTGCATGCAGCTTGGCCAATGGTGAACTTGCGTATACCTCTCTTTCTTCATTCTATGAAGTCCGATATGTAACTTTGTGTTGTTAACCTGTTGCATTGTGATCTATCATCTGAGTGAGTTGCCATCATGGACAACACCTCTGTCATAATGCCAATAGGAGGTGTACTCTATTGCATAGAAATCACAACATTTTGAACCAAGGAGGTTGAAAACAACCATACTAGCAAGCCAATGGTAACTCTTGGTAGGGATAATGTAGCCATATAAGGAACACCAATATTTCCGAAAGGAGGAAAAGGACTAGGATTCCCATCAAAAGGAATTCCTTTATCAGTGGACTCTGGATTTGTCGCCATGTGTTTCAACCTAAGATAAAATAAGGAGTGAGCATGGAGGATGTTATCCATGGTCAATTAATTTTATTTTAATCCAAGTAACATAAAAAAACAGAAAAGGGATAATCTAGGCAAAAGGATTACCAAACAACTGTGAACGGCAGAATACCTCCTAGTAAACTGAGAAGTACGGGCAAGCAATCTCCCCAAATGTTGTTTTCAGTGTATCGCAGTGTACAAGGTGGCCGACTTGGTTACTTAAGTATGGATAGAAACCTAGAGTTGTCCTTGCATACATACCTGAAGGTGCGTGGAGGCCCAGTCCATATAAGCATTGTCTAATGCAAAACCGCACAGTGAGAGCATTCCCATATACTTTACTTACTATAACACTGCCCTATATACCCGAAGGTACACGGACGAGCTATGATATACTCATGTACATGGAATGAGGTATCACACTCGTGATGTATTGCAGACAAGTTAGTGACAACTGCTTTGTTTTACGACGTCAAAAAACGTCTCTAGCCTAGAACCACTAAATGTTCTCGTTAATGACAATGCTCCATTAGGTAAACTGATGTTTATTTTAAGTTGATCTTGCTTAGGAATTTTCCTTTCAAGCTCACCACGTGATGTATTCTGAAATTCCTAGGAATGAAACTATCATGATAAGCAATCTTCCCATTCAATTTAATGATGAAAATCCTAGCTACTTAGGGATAGAGCAATCAGATTTCTTTGATCAAAGAGAAAAAAGCACAATCTAAATGAAATTTCCCTACACTATTCCTAACAACACACACAAACTTTTTCAATGCAACATGCATGCATTTCTATTTGATTCCATTAATGTTATGAACAAAAAGGAAATATGCACATACAATCAATAAATCTTTCATATGAACAAAGACTTTTACGAAAGTTCAAATTCGAAGAGAGAGAATACTTTACAACACATTCTTTCGAATGAAGATTAATCAATTATATCCTAAATTTGACTATTGATCGATAATGACAGAAAAAACATGAAGAAAAATTAACCAATCCAATCAAAGATGGGCTAGACCAGGAGATAAACACTCATTTTCAGAGACATAACATTCATTGGTCAATCAACAAACAAACAAACAGAGAAAATTTGGTAAAAACTCTTTCCAAAGGTGGGAAACTGATCCTAGGAGGATCAACGTAGCCCATAGTGGGAGACAATGCACTTCAGAGCACTGCCCCTAAGCTAGGGATGCTCTACAGTGCACTGTGTCCCTCACAAGCCTATGCTGGTGACAATAAGCCATTTCAAGTGGCAATTTGGCACAGTTTTGACCAAATTTTCAATGTAAACAGCTGAATTACAATCTATGAACACAAATAGAGTCTACAAGGATGTCTTAGGAGGTGGATAAGCTACTAGGAAATACGATTCTTCCCCAAAGGAGTTGCCAAATTGTTTTGGAGAATTTACCATCTACGGATAAATACTAACTCACTAGACAAGTAGCCATTCCTATAACAATAGTATAAAGTGTATTGAAAATTTTCCTATAAACAATAGATAAGAAGAGAGGATAGAAGGCCTACCTATAGTCTCGCTTTCCATTCATCTCCCTTGTATCGATTCTGTTTCTCCTTCCCGTACTTAATCTACTTGAGAAGTACCCATCCATGTCTGATTCAAAGATATTCCTTCAACTTGGATCCCATACACATCACATCAAAAGCAAGACAAGTTTTTGGTATCACATAACTTTCTCCAAAGTGAAGTCTCACAGTAGCATTATCTCCTTACAATTCAACATAATCCAGCCCCTGATCACTTAGATGAGTGGTTAATTTATAGGAAGATGAAGGAGGTTTTGTCATTAATGGTGACATCAAATGGCCTTACATACTTAGAATTAGTTCCACGAAGGAAGGGATGAGAGGATAGGATGATACTTAACTCATTCCTCATCCATTTTCAAGCTCATAGGAGTTGATAAGATAGGGAAACTTCTAGATGACTCCATAAGATAAGAATATTCCAAAACCCTATGTGAATTTCGCTCATTCTCGCATAGTGCAGGTGAAAGGAAGCCTAAGTGCTCTGCAAAGCACCCTGGCAGTGGACTTAGCTGCTCTGCAATGCACTTTCATAAGGGCTTACCTACGCTGGTCCTTCTAGAGGCAATTTTTGGATGTCTTCAAGTCATGAAACAGTCTGGGAAGGAGGCATTCAAAGGGTTGACTTGTTTAGGGCATGTATCAACTGAATTTAGGGATTAATGAGCCCTAAAACACTGATCTCAAGGTTGGGATTTGATGTGCCGAAATGGATATATAACAAAGCCCCTCTGTGAAAATCTTGAGACTTAGAGCACCTCAGATGCTACCAGAAATCAACACTCCCCCTTAGCGAGGAATGTGCTCTAGCAATGCAACCTATTGGAGAATCACCCTGTTCTGTAACATCTCCTTCTGCACTTCTGATGTCTAGCATTTTAGCCATCAACTACTGTGCAAATGGTGCATATGTATTTTTTTTTACCATGCGACTACCAACACTGCATCCGTACTGCAACTCCCTCTGAAATTCTGCATCTGTGCTATTAATGGCTCTACCACTGCCAACACTGCATGCTTCTCCAACTGCCATTGCTACTGCATCAACAATGAAAAAGCATCCCAACTACTGAACGAATTGTGTTCAGTATGATGCATCTCTTTTCTATAGTCTCACTACAGCTAGTCTCTGTGTTGACCCTCTAAAGCCTCTGTGCTATTTCCGACTCTACTTTGTGCCAATTGCATTGCTACCAACTCTGTTATTTGTTGCTCAGTCTCTGACACTCCTAGCCATTACAACTAACACTATCACACTCCTCTACGCCAAATGAAACTGATCCATCATACTATTACTGAATTCGGCTCCTGTAGTAAGGTATTGATCCTAGAGGTCGACTCCTCAAGGATGTTTCCCATTTGCAATAACTCTGAGGCTTTTTATTATTAAGTAGTAGTAATTTCTAAATACAATCTCTGGATGCCTTCCTGACAATCCAGTTACATATAATATCACTGACTCTTATCACTTATGGGCAATCCAAGCCCATAAGTGACTCTTTTGGTGCTCCCCCCTCCAAATCCTGAACCCCAAGGCTTGGAGTACCTCCCAAGCTACAAAAAAATAAACACTCCCTGTTAGTGAGAGAGGTACTTCGAAGACTAGGAAGGAACTCATCATCATCATCACTACTTGCAACACTCTCCCAACTCTTGGCGCTCACCACTACATCAACCATTGTAGCATGAATTATGCCTCTCTCAAAAGTGTCACTGTCACTGGAAGCATCCTCCTTCTTCTTCTTCTCTTGTATGATTTTCCCTTCCCTCCATGATTCCTTCTTGGTAGATGTGGATGCACCCTTTATCCCCACTGAACGTGTGCTCTTCTTGGGTTGCAAAGTCTCCCTTTGAATCTATAAGCTTCCACTAGAACTTGACTCCCTCTGAGCCTCTCGAATGTGGACCTTCTTCTCTAGAACTTTTACCTGTAACTTTGTACCCTAAACCTCTACCTGCTCCACCTGATTCTTCTTCCCATGATCCATAGGCTTGTTCATCTACTGGAGTAGACCATTCTCTTTAACTCCAAGCACAATACCTAGGGAGATAGAGCCTCCATATGTGAGTCCTGGTATGAAAAATACATCCCAGACCTACATCATCAGTCTTGTATCCATCATACATGGCACAACTCCTAATCCTTGGATCTCCTTCTGACTCTTGTTGCCCAACACCATGTGAAACTTTGAGTCCCATTCAACTAGAGTGTTGAAAATGTCTTGTGACCCTTTCATATGTTTCGAAGCACCACTATCCACATCCCATCTATCCTCATCGATAGTACCCTGAAAGAAATGACAAATCATAGCAAAGTTTTCCTCCTCCACTCTCTTTGTGAGAGAATCTATCTCAACAGAAGTGGCAACACTAACGACTTACTTCCTTTTCCTCTTCTCGTCATCTCCCTTCTTCTTCA
This sequence comes from Pinus tabuliformis, assembly GCA_031772625.1. NCBI lineage: Eukaryota > Viridiplantae > Streptophyta > Pinopsida > Pinales > Pinaceae > Pinus > Pinus tabuliformis. Next base: position 653,890,763 of record CM062808.1, on the reverse strand, counting down.
TTGGACATCTCAACAAAAAATGACCCCATCTCGCCACAGTTGAGACACTTGAATTTACTCAGGTCCTTCATCTGCTTACACTTCATTCATGCTTTAAATGCCATGTCATCATCTTAAGCCCTCTTCTTTAGATGAGGATCCTCGTCTCACAAATCCTCCTAAATGAAGTCATCCCATAGCCTACTCCACTCTGGAAATCTCTCTCTAGCAACAATCCTTTTGATGAAGGGCTTCCATTCCTCTATGAACCCTTTCAAAGCCATCCTCACCATATCAGAATCTGAAATAGTCACAATGATGACAAAAAACTCATCTCTGACCTTAAACTATCTTGTTAGATACGAAGTCACTCCTTCACCCTGTATTATCTTGGTTTTTTTCAACTTATCCTCCAATACTAGTACCCGATTCTTGTTCTTAATCTAGAATAAATTTTGAATATCCATCCACATCATATGTTCAGTGTTCTTCCCGGAAATTTCCAATTCCTTTGGGTCAGTTGCCTTCTTGATGGCTTTCCCAACAAACCCCCAGATCTTATTGACCTGCAAGACGAACTTGATCCTTTCCTTCCATGGACTATAGTTGGACAACCCCTTCAACCTGTCCTCATATTGGAGACCAGCCTGCAATTTCTACATTGTCACTTACTGTTAAATTTAGGATCGCATGTTCTTTTTTGAAGGAATAAGCTTTAATATCTCATTAGGCCAATTATTAACTGATTAGAAATCATGTGAAACATTATGATAATTATAGTAACTGAGAGAAGAACATGTATAATAAATAATGAAGAGAATCCAAGACAAAAGGACACAATAAATTGGCTCAAGTGAGGGAAAAACCTTGATCAATCTTCTTATTATTATTAATCATCAAATGTTCAATAGAGTGAGAGGAGAGTACAATCAATTTCAAGGATGACTTACCAAGATGATGACTAGAACCACTGACCATATGCCAAATATACTTATCGGACAAGTTTGTAATTTTGTCTTCAAATAATAGAAGACAAGTTCTACCCTAACCCGTAGACAAGAGAATTCAAAGCAGCAACTCAACAAGTTCCAAAAGAGCTCAAACTTGATTGACTTAAAGTGACTTCCTTTTCTAATTACGAAGAGGAAGAGATAGTCCCAAAATTTGAGCGGTGAAGCGTAGTCAAGGAGGTGAAAAGCTATGTGGTCGAAAATATGCAATTAGGGCTTAAATATATATTGCCTAAATAGCCCAGATCTAGAGACACATGTTGTGGTCCTTCCTTTAGGCAAATCTGACCTTATTTGGATAAGGCTCTAAGCTGAAAACAACCCTCACAAAGATTCCATGTCTAATTTACTTGGGATTAGAATATGTGGCCTATTCTACTTCATAGAACAACCCTTCATCTCCTCCGCCCAAGCCTCACACACCTCATGGCCTTCCTGAAATGATTACAAGGAGATTCATACTTCACCAAGAGAAAGCTCACCAATCTTCACTGCCCTAACCTGTGGCTTCCATTCAACTTCAAGATTGAACCTATGGAAAGGGAAACACACCAAAAGCATACCCAATGCATGTTCTCCTAGCTGCTTCAAGCTGTGATTATCTCACAGATATATTAGAGCCATTTTCATTGAGTCAAATGACGTTGAAAGGCACCTCTTTGTATACAATTCGATGGTGTTGAAGAGACATAACCATTGGACTAGGTGAGCCGAAATATAGGAGAGGCTGACCTTGATAATTTTATATGGGAGAAACAAAAATTCAAAATCAGACTTTTGTTTAACCAAATTCGATGATATTTAGGTCACTTTTATCCTCTTGAAAAGAGGAGTTCAATGCAATGATTATCTCCGTCAACTGAGTTGTCCAAAGTGGAATTTGGACCTAGTTGCCAATTTTACATTCCCTCTCAAGTAGGGGGAATTCCACATGCCCATCCATATGTCATCATCATACCATCTTGTCATCATGTACCATCTATTTCATCACTATTCTTCTCTTCTCTTCTCTATTGAACTATGAATTAATAATGAAGAAGTGATCGAGAGTGAGTCACAAGACCTTACCACTTTCCATTGACAAAAGTTAGTCCTTGATCCCAGATCAAGTTGTTCAACACCATGCATCCTAGTCATAGGGAGTACGACAATACAATATGCATCCATCAATAGTGTTATGGTCCCTAACCACTTTTCCAACTCATTGGCCAAATGAGAGGTACTTCCCATATGTCCTATACTAAATGGATAGGATGATGTAAAAACTTTGGTAGGGAAAGAAGATATCACATCTTTCTCACAACCACTTGTAGGGAAAGGAGAATCCACATCCTGTAAACACATGTCATAGTCATACGGAGGGAAAGGATGAACCACCTCCTACAACCATGAAAAACACCGAGATTAGGGAAAGGATGAACCACATCCTACACGCGTGCAAATCAACAATAGTAGGAAGGATCCTACACATGAGGATGGGATGAACCACATCCCACCGACATGTCAACTGTAGATAATAGGGAATAAACATCCTACACGTGGGGAAACAATGAAGCACGTCCCATCGACATGTCAACAAATGCATATAAGCATCTTTGACTGGGGTATCTCTAGGAGAAGGTGAACCACTCATCCTATGCATATGTAATCAACATTAGGGGAAGTTGAACCACTCACCCTATGGTCGTTTATAGCTCAATAAGTACCACAAGCCCCTAGAAGTTCCCAGAGCTTAATTATTCAATCTTGACCAAGGATCCCTCATATAGGGAATAGTGACAAGACACATTCTAAAATTCAAGAATAGATCACTGGGAGACTCATAGCTCCATCCAGAAACATATACATGTATATATAGTAAGAAACATCAAGAAATCCTCTTCTTCTTGTATATCTTGATGAAGAAAATATTTAACTCATTTTACTCCCTCTTACTTAGGGATACCACAACCTAAAATTCTCTTTTAAGAGTGCAAAGAATCTATCTGGAAGCCTGCTCATCATTACATCCATCCACTTTGTAGATAACTTATTAATACACTCAATGAAGCCATGATTTTTTTGGTGCTCTTTGTCATACTACTGGGAAGGTCCAACAAACAACTCTTCAATATGTAATAATTAGTCTCTTATTCATTTTCTTCAAACTTCGAAGGCAACTTTAAAAAAAACTTCATCCTTAAATATAAACATTAGTAATCAATGAGAGGATCCTATCATGGTCCTATCTTCATGAGGTAAGAAATTAGGGAGACTTCAAAACTTTCTTCCAAGAATTGGGCTTATTCCTTTTCTTCATACTGAAGTTCAAATTCCCGGCACAGTACAATAGACAATAGGTAGTCATAAATTGTAGCAAGATATATACCAAAATAACAAGATCCATAAATTATCTATGCTTCGGAAGTAAAGCATTGGAATTGGACCTTTCTAAAAAATAAGCTCCCTCTCAATGACAGGATTATTATATGATAATGGTTGCACCAAAGGTCATGAATTCTTCTAAATATCGAGCTATCTACAATCTGCTAGCATTTCTGTTAGTATTCTTAGGTTTATGAGCCAGTGTCATATGCAACTTAGGATATATAACATATCATCAGAGTTAAAATATTAGAGACATCCAGGGATACTATATCTCCATCTTGAGTGTTCATTAATCTACGCCTCTTATTTAATATGGGATTTTATCATATTGCAATTGTATTAGAAATCTTCCTAGTCAAAAGAATTATCATCATGATCCTTATTTAACTAGGGTGAAGAAATCCTTTTATGAGATCATCCAAACAATCAGCTACTTCATGATTGCTACCAATCCATTTTATGAAGGTCGATTTTATGTAGGCATCACAAGATCTGGGCTTTCCAAGTATCCAATCACTGTTCCTTATGATTATAGGGGTTGCAACTGGTTCTCTCTTAACTGAAAATGAAAGAGACTTTCAAGTTTTCTCATATTGAGACTTTTATTACCAAATTTTAATTGCTTCAGGACGTACTTGAGTATCTTGCTTCAAATCTAATTATGTTAGGTTTCTTATTTAATCCTGATTTACAGTCCTAACCCTTTCTAACACTAATTCTAACATCATCTGCCATACTCTAGAATTTAGATATCCTAGAGAGAATCCAATACGTACCAAGCATCAAATGTTCCACAACCATAATTCTAAATTCCACCAATCTGATTGATGCCCAACTACAAATAGTATCACAGGTTGGCAGACTAATGTACTGCAATAAACCCTAGCATCAGCATGCTCTGCTTCACTGTACCAATTTTTCAATTACCCTCTATTCAACCTCATTTATGACATATGTCAATAACTGCAACAATACACTATTGTATTCAATGTTGTCAATGAGACCCTTTGATGGTACACTTCTTGAAATAAGTATCATTCCACTTCCAAATGTTCAAATGATGAGGCCCCAGACCCTACTACAAGATTATGAAACTTGTTTACATCCTTGGAACACTCTACTCAGTAGTAATCATCATTCACTGGCTCTGAAGGTTTCTGCATATTTAAGGAAACTTTGTTTTGTTTTCAAACCAACATATTGTAACATACCAAAGCCTCAAACCATGCTTATATCAATTTCGATGGCTTTCAATATCAAGAAAACATATCACTGCATAATATAAATCTTGTCACAAGTCAGATCTTGAAGGGAAGCTTCACAATTCAATCTCATGAACCTTAGTTCTGTGCTAATCGCTACCACTGTGGCATTAAGTGCACTCATTCCTACAAGATAATAAATTCTATGCATATTATTTCTCAAAGCCCTCTGACATATAAGGGCCTTACACTCTCGAAGAACAAGAGAACTGATATCCTTGTGACATCAGTAATTCTATAAATCTATCCCAAAACTTGATTTGAATGCAGTCAATGTGTACATCAAATAAGCCACGATCTTTAGAATCTGTCTCCACTTTAAAGTTGGGACTGTTAATCAAGCCAATTCATACACATAATGTGGGCAAATGATGTTTTGAATCGTGGTCATTATTGTGGCTACCCCTCTCTTAACTTCTAGATGGAACCTCGACGAAGAGCTTGATCAACCAATTTCAATATCTTGTTTTTAATTATTTGTCCATGTATTTTCACCATTATTCATCTAGGCAAAACATTTATGTTTTTTGATGTTGATTATGTGGCTATATAATATTTTTTCATATTAGGCTTGATTTCTTGATCTTAATTCAATGTAGTTTATGGCTCTTCTTAGTTTTCCTTTTCCTCACTTAGAAGCTGAAGGATGCTTCTACAAAAGTGGATTTCTCAGGATTTTTATTTGTATATATATAACTTAGTATGAATTTAATAAGAATACCTTACTCACATGATTTTTCATTATGTGGTTTTGCTCTAGTTTATGATGCCATATAAGATGCTTGTGGTTTCAAAACAACTTTGGATTCTTCTACTTACTGGAAAACAATCTTATCTTTAGGAGTAGATAAAGATTCTACTTTGAGTCTTCTTGTAAAAAATTATGGTAACTCTTTATGGTAATATGAATTCTAGAGAGTAAATTTAAGTCTTTCTCCCCTTCCATGTAATAGGATTCGTTGTGATTTGTTGCGATCTAAGTATGCTCATAAGGAGTAGGGGATGGTCAAAACATAGCCTAATGCTCGATGACATATCCATGTTTATCAATTAGGCTTCAACCTTCAAGGTGCTATGTCCCATTATTTATACCTCTTGAATGTCTAGCACTAGGCCTATGAGCCTACTAAGCTTCCTTATTGCTTGCAAAAGCCTCTAATATTTTTGGGTAGCCTTGCAACTCGTTTGGATTCCCACATGGTTTGGGAAATTATTGGTTTTCTTTTGCCATATTTTGGTCCTACCTTAAAAAAGAACCCCTTTACAATACCTTTGATGTCTTTTTTTATTATTTTTGTAAAGTAAAAATCTATTTAAGCCTTGAAGAAAAACATCATAGCAGTTTATGGTTTGCCTTGGTTTTTCACCTGGGAACCAAACCAATGACAATACCATAAGTTTTCCAACATCCAAACAAATTCTCTTTGAAATTTCATCAAAAAAACAAAAAAACTATACTACAGGGATGTAAAGATTGATCTATCAACTAACTTAGAAATAAAAAATTGACAAAAGTAACTTAAAAAACTAAAATGATTAGCAATTTTAATTTGGATTTGAAAACACTTAAAGCATCCATTGATATTGTCTCCTTTCTACTACCAGGAGAACATCCAGGATCCTGAGGGAAGGCTTATATGTTCTTGAATATGATGTAGAACCTTGTCTACATTCATGATAGTTGGTTGTAACTTGTCCAAAATGAGAAGGATTTCCTTTTGGACTTATTTAAATCTAGCAAGACATGGCCATTCAAGAGATTCAAATTCTAATTGATGTCAAAAATGTATATGTATTGAGTATAGGAAACTCTGGCATGCCCTGTATTAGGAACCCAATCAATTATTTCCCAAAGCACTTCAAAGTCTATCAAACAATGACATCTCCTAGCTATGTCACATTATACTTGAGTAATTTCTCCTTAATATATTTTGGAGTATTGGCTAGATACCTTTGGGAAAATATTGATGCTCCTTGTTGGGCTCTAGAGCTCCCTCGATCCTGAAAGTAAGAAACCCCTCATTGACTCCTGGTGAGTTGATGAGGCATTGGGAATAGGTGTCAGATAAGAGATGAATTTATTAGAAAGAAAAGATCATTGCATGGGCAGTGTATTAAGAGAAAAAGTAGGATGAAGAGAGGAAAGTAAGGGAGAGCTTGGTCTAGCAACTAGAGAATAAAGACAAGAAGATTCTGAAAGAAGATACATGGCGAAGAAATTATGCAATGTTTATCATGTTATCTAAAATTAGGTCATTGTATTAATTCTTTATTAATGATGTGATTTTTTAGCAGTCCTATGTGGTTGTGTCATTTATTAAGTATTAGGGGTTCCAATTGAAATTCAACTCTAACTTTGAAAACCATACCTTTTATCCTTTACACTATACCAATGCTTATTCCTTTCCTTGAATTATACATATATTGGTTATAAAATTTGCTTACATACATTAATAAAACTTCCCTTTCAGCCTAGGAAAAACTATGGGATAATCATTCTCCAGATGGAATTGGGGGACAACACAATGTTTAGTTTTATATACCAAAATTCATATGGTCTACAAAAAATAACTAAAATTAATTAGGATGATTCCATGGCTGGTTTGGCAAGATTTTTAAGGATGATTTCGGCCTTATGATACGTAAATGGATTTGGTTCACCAAGTGTCTCTATGACAAGACAACAAATATGTGTGCACCCCTAAACAAGCATGGGATTTTCATAGATGTTTATTATTGGAACACCGTTTGGCTTATAATATTTTCTCATTGAGAAGTACAAACATGTACTTTGACAACATCACTGAGAAGAAGCTCTCTTCTAGTATTTCTTAGTGATCATGTGCAAATACTTGTAGAAATCTACTTCTCAAGTTCACTTTCACTGCAACGTTGAGTGACTGCTTTAGGTGGGAAATCAAAATGGTAGTAAATGAACTCTAAAATGGTACAGGTTAGAGCTTCGAACTATGAATTTTACAATATTTTCAAGCAATTCTATTTTTAGTTATATCTGGTCTTAACAAAACATTTCAAAAGGATTCAAAATGGAAATATACTTGGAAAAATTAATTAATTTCTTGGAGCATACCTCTCTAGATCATGATAAAATGAATCTGAATCATCTCCAGTATTATGATACAATGGCAATCGTAATATTTCAATATACATAGAAAACAGAATAATAACAGAAACGAAAAACTAATAGAAAGAAGATATGTCTTGTGTTTAATTACAAGATATCACCTATATTTATAATACAATGAGAGGGTCCTCACATTAAATATAGGTGGTTTGCTTGTTCAGCTACCAATTAGTCACAAGTCAAATATGCAGAGGATTAGACACTATAATCTAAATAAACTTAACTACTGATGTATGTATACCAACAGCCCATCATAAGTGCAACTTAGGAACATAGGGAAAATATGTTTAATCTCAAAATGGGTCCTCGCTACAAGGTCATGATAGGTACCATGTACCAAGTGTTCAAAACAAAAGAATAAGAGATGGAGAGTGAGATTACCTCCACCTTAGGGAGAATTTCTTTCACGCCGAGCAAGGTATGAAGTTGAACATAATGAGACTTTGTCAAGGGTTGGCGAAGATGTCAACAACTTGCATCTCAATGTGTGACAATACTACAAATCATTAATCCTACCATGAATAAACTATTTGATGTAATGCATATGGACTTCTATAGGTTTGGGAAGTTGATGCTCTACTGGCTGCTTGATAACATGGATAACACAATGATTATTGCCCCATATTAGAGTAGGTTTCTCTTGCTTAAAACTAGACTTGGTCAAAATATGTTCAATCCAAATAGACTTAGTGGCGACACTATCAACACCTTAATATTTTTCATCCATAGGAGGAAGGACATTGACATTTTTCTCTTTGCTAGAGCAAAAACTAGGACTAGAGCCAAGATGGATGACATAGACAAAGTTGGACTTGCAGTAATCAAGATTTCCATCCTAATCAGAGTCAGTATAACCCACTAAATTTGCATTACCATTAGGATAATATTTAATGTCAATTTGTAATGAAGCTCCTATTGTTACTTCATGACTAGGAGACCAATCGACTGCATAGGAGGTATCTAGACGACTGGGATTCAAGTAGAAAATGACTCCAACGAGCTATCGATTCAACATAGAATCAAACAAAGGAGTGGAAACACTTGGTTGACAACTTGACCCCTGACAGAAAGGGTGTGGGTGTAAATTTGCAATACAATTTCTGAAATCCGCAAAGAAGATCAAAGGCACAATTGAACTTTGATATGCCTATCCTAGATGCAAACTAAAATAGTTGTTGATACCACATAACATCAACCAAAGGAGCGAAAATAATTGGTTGAAAACATGACCCTTGACGAAAAGGGGGTGGGTGTAGATTTGCAATCCAATATGTGAAATCTACTCAAGAGATCCAAGGCATACATGAGTTTGCAAGATGCTTATCCTAGATGCAGACCAAGTGATCTGCATCTCAAGAGAGTAGTGAAGGAGCCTCAAGTCTTTCGTGTTGAGCTATTAATGGAGAGTGGAATTCATGTGATTAATGAAGGTAGGAAAAGGCCCTACAACATACTATGCCCTAGTATCCAAAACAAAGCAAGTATCATAGCTTGATGGAGATGAAAAATTCCATGATCCATTCCAAAGGTCCTTGCTGACAGTTTTGGGCTAAAGCCATCAATTGTGCCAAATATTTTCAAAATTGCATGCCTCACAAAAGTGGTTTAGGGGGTTTCCCCAAAAGAAGCCTTGAGAGGATGGACACCCTCTATTGGCTATCCCAAAGTCTTTACATGCAATGTTTTGCCCAAAGCCCCAAAGAAAAATGCAAGGCAATGTACATATAATGTATGGATTTCATATTTGTTGGCTACCCAGAATATGTTAAAGGTTGTAAATTTCTTGTTCTAGATACACATCAATTAGTCATTAGGAGTGTCCAATTTTATGAGCATGCCCCTTGGAATCTTGATCTTCATACTATTTTACTTCTTTTGAGTTGACTTCTCTAGCTAATGATTGTGCTCTTGAAGAAAATTGTGATGAAATGTTTCTACCACTTTCTAAGTGGGGTGAAAGTGTACATAATTGGTTTATGTTCACTTAGGTAATACATTAAATTCTTAGTTGGTATATCTGCCAACCGAATTCTTAATTGCAGGACTCTTCCAAGTTTTTTATGAATGGAGGGTCTTGTGTTGTATTCCAAACACAATAGATTTTATAGGCAATGATAATCTTCTTCCTTAAATTGGTTTTGAGTCTCTATTCCTTTTTCCAAGTTATGTGGCCTCCATATTTAAAACAAAGAGTGTTGACCAGGCTGATTTGTTAGCTTGAGCTCCATAGAGATAAGGTAGAACAACAATAGAAGAAGAAGAACTGACAGAAAGACTTATGTTGTTGTTGTTCCTTATATGTATGGAGTTATATAAGTTTAATTACAAGGAGATCACCTATATCTATGGCATAGACTGCGAGGAGCCTAGCGTTAAATATAGGTGGTTAGGTAGTTCAACTGCCAAGCTGTAATAAGTCAATTATGCACCGTGATTAGACACTAAAGTTAATACAAATAGATCTGAGGGTATGGGTGCATAACTAGCATTCCATGGCTAGCTTGGAAAGTTTTTTAAGTCTGATTCGGGCCTTACAATACGCAAATGGATTTGGTTCACTAAGTGTATCTATGACAAGACAACAAATCTATGTGCACCCCTAAGAAAGCATGGGATTTTCATAGCTATTTATTATTGGAACACAATTTTGGCTTATAATATTGTCCCGTTGAGAAGTATAAACATGTACTTTGACAACATCTTTGAGAACAAACTCTCTTGTAGTATTCCTTAGCAATCATGTGTGGATACTAGTAGAAAGCTACTTCTCAAGTTCACTTTCACTACAATGTTTAGTGACTACTTTAGGTTGGAAATCAAAATGGTAGTAAACAAACTCTTAAATGGTACATGTTAGAACTTGGCACTACCAATTTTATAATATTTGCAAACAATTCTATTTTTGGTTGTCTCTGGTCTTAGCACAAGGTTTCAAAAGGATTGAAAATGGAAATATACTTGAAAAAATTAATTAATTTCTTGGAGCATACCTCTCTAGATCATGATAAAATCAATTTGAATCATCTCCACTATTGCGATACAATGGAAATCGTAATATTTCAATCCATACAAAATAGAATAATAACAAAAAATGCAGAACTAACAAAAAGAATATATATCTTGTGTTTAATTACAAGAGATCATATGTATTTATAATATAGTGAGAGGGGCATGGCATTAAATAAAAGTGGTTGGCTTGTTCATATACCAATCAGTGATAAGTCAAATATGCATAGGATTAGACATTGTAATCTAAATAAACTTAACTACATTACGTATGTACATCAATGCCCCATCATAGTGCAACTTAGGGACATCGAGAAAATATGTTAAATCTCAAAATGGTCCTGGCTACAAGGTCATGATAGGTACCATGTACAAAGTGCTATGAACAAAAAAAAAAATCAAAGAAGGGGAGTGAGGTTACCCCCACCTCAGGGAAAATTTCCTTCACCCCAAGCAAGATATGAAGTTGCACATAATTAAACTTTGTTAAGGGTTAGTGAAGATGTCATCAACCTGCATCTTAGTGTGTGACAATACTCAAAATAAATAATCCTATCATTAATCAATTTTTCAATATAATGCATATGGAATTCTAAAGGTTTGGGAAGTTAATGCTCTACTGGTTGCTTGATAAAATTGATAGCACTCTGATTATTGCCCCATATTAGACTAGGTTGCTCTTGTTGAAAACTAGACTTGATCAAAAAAATTTCAAACCAAATAGACTCAGTGGCAGTGCTATCGACACCTTGGTATTTTGCATCCATAGGAGGACAGGAATTGACAACTTGCTCTCAATTTTTCTCCCCAACCCTTCAAATTTATCATATTTTGGGTGATCTCTGATGTTTTTGGTAAAAAAAATCTATCGAGGAATGTTAGATTGCATAAGTCAATTTTATGTTATTGTTAATTTATGATGTCCCCATTATCTTCTACTTGTTTATAGAGAAGAGGAATCCCAACTACTGTGCAAGCAGAACTTACTCATAAAGGAGGAAGCCCTTGGAAGGGATCATCCTTCTTTGGTAGTGCACCTTCAGAACCTAGAAACATCTTACGCTTTATCGAGAAAATTTGAGAAATCTGAATATATTCATAGGAGGAGTCTAAGAATACTTTTAGCTAGCTTGGTTCCTGATGCTCCAAAGATTTCATTTCCTATGCTCAGTCTTGCAACAACTTTATATCATCTATGGAGGTATAGGGAAGCAGGGGATTTAGCTCAGGAATCCTTGAGGACATGTGAAGCATCCTTTGATAAACAAAGTCTTGGAGTTGGTGAGTTTTTTTTTCTTCTTTGTAATTGACATCTGCATTTTCCATCCGATGTCATGAGATCCACACTCTGGGTCACAAAGCCCATTTTCTATTTGATTCTAAGCTCATTTCCTGAAACTTATTTTCTTTACATGAGAGGCTTGTGATTTTTTATCTTTGATACAACATGGTCTGGGTAAGGATTATGAAGTCGATCCCCTCATGTGGAGGGTCTTACAGATCCAAGAAAAGGATTTTGGTTATGACAGTCTAGAAGTGAAGTCTACAATAGAAATTGTTATTGTCTTTCTTTGAAACTTGGGAAAAAAATGGAGAAGTCACTTCGTCGTCGAAGATAAATGAAGATTAAAAGAAAATACAAAGATTGATTTTCAATATTGGCATCATTATAATGATGTTTGTTGTAGTTATTAATAAGTATGTACCTATTTTACCTATTAATAGAAATATTACATGTTTTTTTTATGTCTTCAAATGTTAATAGAAACATGTACTTTTTACCTGAATTGAACTTTCCTTTGAGAGTGGTGGTTTTTATCGATGAGTAAAATCTACAATAATTTTTTTTGTTGTGTAATCTTAAAATATCTTGCTCACGTCGTCTTTTTCCCTAGAGAAATATTCTTTATAGTCATCAAAAGAAGTGAAACATTACACAATACAACTTCTTAAATTCACTTTATAAGGCTTTGCAAGCTTATCAAATTCTTTATAATTTGAATTCCATAAGATATGCAGAATGCAACTAATAAATACAAGTTTTTTTGGATGATTGAATTATGCAAATTTCCAAGGATTGTATATACTTTTTATAATACAAGAAGACCAACATTGGGTGTGGCCACCCTATCCAAATGGGTTGGCTGAAAAGTAAGGAAGTTTGGGAAAACTTCATAGTTACAGTAACAACTGGAATGGCATAGAGTGGAGGTCAATGTTGTTGGCATTGTGGTGTTGGTGTTGTGGAGGAAGCCTCTGTGAAACAAGTCTTCAATGGTAAGAGATCATATTGTAATAATTTCCTCGTTTTGTTTGTTTTAAGAGATGTAATAGTAATGTAGTGGGTGCAGAGACTTCATCGTGAACCAATTGTGGCTAGCTGCTACCCACTAAGCTAGAAGCCTAGAACTAGTGATTCAATTGTTATTCTTTTATTAGTCCAGGTAATAGTTCTATAATTATCATTATTATTTTTAATTACTTAAATAACGAGAAAGATATGATTAGATATTGAGTCTTTGATCATGGGAGAAGACCCCAATAAGGCGATAATAATATGGTATGGCAAGGATAAGGTTGTGACATCTTTTAGGGTCTACATAGCATATAAATCTAGTGCCTTCTAGAGGTCCATATAAAAAACTGTATTAGAGTGCAGGATTACATCAAACCTTTGGGAAACTTTGTATTTCAATAATCTTTATGTGTTTGGATCTATATCCATTTATATTGTATTCTCAAGGAATATTTGTATTCCAATTATGTTCCATTTATATCATGTTCTCAAATTTACTCTGGAATAATTATCTTTCAAGTTTCAAATTTTTAAACATTTAAGGATGTCAATCACGTTTCTAACTTGTTTTCTGGCTAAATTTTCCCTAACTTGTGTTCAACATCTACTATGTTTATATGGGTGGTTGTGGGAAATTGTTGCTTGATCTAAAAGTTATTGTTTTTGGAAGTATATATAATGTATTTAGATCGGCCACACACCCTACCTAAGTAAGGATTATTTAAATAACCTTCTAGCTTGGTTCCTTTTTGTTCCATCTAAGCTTTGAAAAGTTTCATGAATTTACATTAAACAATGTAAGAATACAGTCTTTCCTAGAAACAATCAAGCCAACTCTTTCATTTTGAAAATTACCTACCAGTTCTTGAAATATTCTTTGAAATTTCTATATTGAAGGTGTTGGATTTAGGTTAGTGATGTAGAATACACACCTATACTTCTATTCTTCACCTGTTAGACCAGTACAAATTATAGGAAAACTTGGAAGAGATGGACACGATTGTTCCAACAATACTCTTATTGGCCCATAATACATCTATTCATAACACATACCTACAATACTATTATTCACCTATTCGACTAATATTGTAGGAAAACTGTTAAATGTTGGACTTTGTTGTTTCAGGTTCACACACCAGCACTAAAGATGCAAACTTCTATATTAGAAAAATAACCATCAATATTTTTTTCTACAACTTTGGGCTGAATTCACAATGGTATGGTAAAAGGTGTTATTTCAATGTCCAGAAATTAGGATATATAAATGTGAGATATACTCTACATCTTTGGGTTATCTCCTTTTCAAATCTGAGATTTTTTAGGCTACATGTTAATTGTTTGAACTTTGAACTTTAAAGAAATTCCTTAATGGACTTCGTAAATACTCAAATGAATGGACTTCGTAAGGAAGTGGTACCATAAATTGTGTTACTTAAAAGATTTGACTTCCATATTTTCACAAAATGCAATGTCTTCAATAAATACTTATATGTATAGATACTTATGTTTATGATTATATATGTGTTGGAGCGGTTCCTTTATGTTTTACTATAATCTTGATGTTGACAAGCTTTAGCTGAATTTTTTCATAAATTGTTGATAGAATATGCAAAAGATTTCATTGTCAAAATGTGGCAAAAATTAAATTTCTCTTGATTTCTCTTTTTATTGTTCATGACAAGATAATCATGTTGCAGGAATGAGGTATCCTACAATCTGTTTCAATTTGTGGATATTTTTTTCCTCCCATTTTTTTACAAGGATGTAGATTTCATTTTCATGTTCATGGTTTTTGCATGTGTCTTATCTAACCCCAAATGCTAATAATGGAGTGAATCTTGAGAAGTAGTTGTGGACATAGACTATCATAGGTTAATGTTACATTACCAATTCCACCTGGTATCAGAAATTTTTTAATGGTATGTGACATAAAAAAGAGTTATTTAACGACAGGGTTGGAAGGGAAATCTCATGTCTTAGTTATAAGTCATTTATTTGCATTTCTCAGCTGTAAGTCATCTGTTTGACTTTGAGATTTATCAGATCAATTATTTCACTAATCTATTATGCATGGCTTGTATTTCTCACCCTATGTTAGTTGCTTGACATGGTTGATATAAAATTCAATTCTAGGCCACTTTTATTTTAAGTCAGAGATTTTATTGATTAAAAGAATGTTCATATTTTGATTGGTTTACTTGGAGCTTTATTTAAAAATGTTTTGTAAATTCCATGTGCATGTTATTTTTTCAGGGTGAGCTCTTTCCACTAGTAAGGTAAGATGATTCTTACAACATAAGTATACAACAAGCACATCTTTGGGCTTTTTTTATATCTGTTATTATTTATATCATTGATGGATGGTTATTGATGATGTAAAATAGAGGATGGGATATTCCTGCCAATTCTCTTGTCAAAACAAAATAAAATGGAGAGGTAGAATTTTGTTTTAAAGGGTGAGTGAAAAATCAGTACTTGAAAGGTAAAACTTGAGAATGGCAAGCTATCTAATCTAGATCTAGAGACACGATAGATCGTGGAAAAAAAATGATGGTATTAATGAGTCTTCTTGGCAAATAAGCTCTAACTGTTAGACCACTACCCAAATTTTAGTTATCTACAATGGCAATAGTGACTCTAGATTTATTTGTATGAATAGCGACTTTTGCCATTGTCTTGTTTGTTTCCTATGAATGATTTTGATTTTGAAACTCCAACTAGTTTTTTGTTAAACTAATTAAAGCTTTGATGACAAACTTATAGCTCTCAAAGATCTAGATTTTTCTAAATCTATTTTCATGAGAAAAATTATATTTTTACTTCAGGTACTTTAGATTTCTAGTGTGTGCAATATGCTTTGGTATAATTGCCTAGATAAATAGATAGAAGCATCGTAAAACATAGTATTTTTTAAATATAAAGAAATAGTATTTCCAAATACAAAGTTTATTAATTAAGAACATCTTTTGAACTTCTAAGCTATGTTATGACTATACTTCAGTAGGGGATTTTGTGTACGTTGATATTGTGTTGTCTCTTTGTCTTCTATCAGGTAAAAATGGTTAATAATGAATGTGTTCTTGAGAAACAGGCACACATCTTATTCTACTATTGACAACAAACTCCATGATTTTCAGGCATGGCAAAAAAAACACAGATGTCAGTGGGATATCCAAAGTCCATGTTGGATGAATTTAATACTAGTGATGATTTTGATTCCTTGTCAGATAAAGAATGTTACAAGTCAAATTCAAATAAATAGAAGCACCTCAAGAATGAAGGTGAAGCTATTCCTTTCTGTCCAATTCAATTTTTTTTATTTGTTTGTTGTTGTCATGCTTTGAGTGCGAGCTTGTGAAATTCCAAATTGCATGTTGGTTTATGTAAATGGGATATATATATATATACACACACACACACATATAATTTTCTTTATCATATGTCATTCATGGTTTCCAGAGATCTGTGTTACATTTGCACAGAAGTTTAGAAATCATTCAGATATCTAAACACCAAACAACAACAACGTTGAGATTTTTCTTTCACTCAACCTATAACATATTGCATCTATCTTCCTCAATGCTCTTCTTCCATATGCTATCCACTTATGACATTTCCTTTGCAATATTTGGTGCATTTTCTAGTTATAGGTCATTTATAGGTTATAAATGTCTTTAGAGTTTCACTTCTAATTGAGTATTAAACTGAACATATTGATGCTCGTATACATAACTATCTTTCCCTGCGCCCACCTTTCATAAATTCCATAACCATTAGATAGGGAACTGCAAATTTGATGTTGATTTTCTTATTAAGTAAAATATTTCCGAGACTTTAATTTATTGAAAGTTATAGAATTTACAATTGATGAAGTTTCAAGGTCTAATTTTTAAAAGTTTAATTCTTTAAAGAGTGCTAGCTCAATGGAAGAGAACCTACTTTAGAAGAAGGATGTTGGTGATTTGATTCCATCGTGCCCTCACATCCATATGGAATGGTGACAATCCATTTTGGGTGACAGAGGCTCTTTTGACTATCACCAATGAGCTTTGGTGGCATTTTTCAACCCTCACCAAAAATATGAAATGGTGATGGTCAAACGAACACCACCATAAACACGCATCAATAATGATGACCTTGAAAGGTCTGTAACCATAAATCGTTCTTGTTGATATGAAATGGTGATGGTTGTTGTCTGTCATCATAGTCATTATTCTTGATGGGCCTTGAAAGTCACCACAACACCTATACTTCTGATAATGCGGCTTTTAGTGACAGTCAATGAACGACCATGAAATATCAATCACAATAAATTATTGTTGTTCATATGGAATGGTGACAGTCATTATCTTTCATTATAATGAACATTCATGATGGACCTTGAATGTCACCATAACAAATTGAATTTTGGCAAAACCACCTTTGGTGACATTCAATTTTTGGTGACTGAGGCTATGGTTTGTCAGCATTACTCATATGAAATTGTGACAGTCACTATCCATCATTATAAATCATTATTGGTGACGGACTTTGAATGTCACTACAACACCTACACTTTTGACGACACCACCTTTAGTGACATTTAGTTTTTGGTGATGGAGGTTATGGTCTGTCACCATTGCTCATATGAGATGGTGACAGTTGTTATCCATCATTATAAATCATTATTGGTGATAGACTTTGAATGTCTCTACAACACCTATACTTTTAGCGACGCCACCTTTGGTGACATTAAGTTTTTGGTGACGAAGGCTCCTTCGATTGTCACCAATGAGTTTATGGTGACATTTTTTGCCACTCACCAATGTCCTTTTTTCTTATAGTGACAAAAAGGAAAGTCATCTCAATTTGAAACAGGTGAGACCTCAACAACAAAATCAAGAATACAACATGGACACACATTGAAGAGAATGTGAAAAAATATATTTATGAAATAGAGGTTCTTAATAAATATCTAATTCAAGAAAGGGAAGAAGCTAAGGTTCAGAATGAAATAATAAAAAATTAGAAACAAAACATACTTCTACACCTGTTTCATTGGTATAAAAAGAATAATAAACTTAAATTTCAAAATAAATTTCTTAAAAAGAGGGTTAGAGGATTGCAAAGCAAAATTTTAATGAAGAAACCAAGGACCATGTTTGTCATTAAAAAGTAGAAAGAGAACACTAGCTTGTATGTACCAGCATAAGCCTCAAAATTATTCATTGAGGGATGAAGGAAGAACCAATTTTTGAAATTTTGGTGCATGAGGACATGGAATACCTTTGGTGTGGGGGGATGTTGAAGTCTATAAATATCCCTTTTTGACCATCCTTTTTTACATCACGCTTCACCTTTCTGTTATTTTTCTACAAATGCCTCATTATATTAAGGTGAATATCAATAACTACAAGTTTTAATCATCCATATTTAAATTCTCTATTTTTAGTGAAATTATGACAAAAGTATCTTGCAATTACCGAATTTTGTGTATTCTTCAACTAATATATGTTTCTGTAGCAGAATCCATTGTTACATAGGTTGCAACATTATAAAAGAAGAAAGAAGTCTGTCAAAATATGACATTTGGCTTCCAAATGGTTAACCACCTACTAAGATTGCATGGTAAGCTAAGAAAAATCAGAGATCTTGAAGTCAAAGGCTGAGTCAAATGTGAAAATTGTGTATTGCAGTTAAACAAAGGAAGTAGAGAATTAAGTGAGCGAGACACTTAACTGTTATAACATGAAATCTCATATGAATTGCTTTGTATGTGCAATATTTTCTTATAGTTTCTCAGCTTAAAAATCTTTTGAGGTTGTTGTTATCATTGCTATAAATAAAAATATGAAAAACAAAGAACATAGTAGTGGCAATTATTGTTATTAAGTTTGTAATAATTTTTGGACAAATTGATACTTTGTTCTCTTAATCCAAGTTCTTGTTACTTTATAAATGCGTGCGTGAAGAATCATCAACTATTAAGTCAACCCTGCACTCTGAGAGGCCCCCCTGAGAGCTATAAGGTTTTGCTTTCGTTTTTTCATTATCGTTAGCATTAATGTTTATTTTAAAGTTCACTTATATCTCTACTTCTTGTTACAACCATTTTTACAGGGTATTATTAAACCAAAAATAACAAAAGGAGTTTACTTATGCTATGCATTTTTAATACCATTGTTTAGTTGCTTTAGCATTCAATTTCAATTTCTTTGAATCATTTCCTCATTTACTTTTAAATTATGATATGATAAATAAGGTACATCCTAGAGGTTGATGCGCACATTTGTAATCTGTCTTGAGCTAAAGTTTCACATTTTAGATTTCATTGTCATTCTCTTTCTGAATCAACTTTATCTTTTTCAATCTGAATTTTTTTATCAAATTTTTTTTCATATTTTTCAATTAGCTTAAATATTTATTTTTAGCAACTCTTGCAAAATGTAGTAGTAGTAGAGTTAAATAATTTTCTTCCATGTTCAATTTTTAAGCATTTCCTTTTGACAATTATAATTAAGTGTGGATTTATGTAATATAGATAAGATTTTTATTTTTCAAAAGCTCAGCTTAGAGAGGATTCTAGATTGAAAGAACATGTCCATTGATTCTCTCCATTTTCTAAAAAAAAACATTCATTCATCTTTAAAATTAGTTTCTTTGTTAGATCACTTAAATTTCAGAGGAAATCAGAGCATATATACTACACATACACTTCAAAAGAACATGAATAGTGGTTGACATTTAATGAAGTAAATTAAAGACAATTAATTTACCAAAAAAACATTATGGTTAATTTTTTTGGATAGTTTCAAAGAGGTTGAATGAAATATAAATAATATTGAATGTACAAAATGAAAAAACTTTCAAAGAATACCAACATCTTGATTTACGAGTGCTCTTCAAAAGGATACTCTTGGTTTTTGAATTTATTTAAATAGTAGAAAAAATCCATACATGAATGCATGTATCTAGCAAATGCAATTAAAATACTAATTCAACATCTTGGAAAATTAATAAAAAATTTATTTTTGCATAAATCATAAAATTTTAATATACATAACTTAGTTCTCTCTATGTATATTATGCTCCCACACACACACAAACACACACACACTTATTAGACAAAGTTATTACATGTGAACACATGCATACCTATTAATATGTGTAAAGATTTGCAAGGACAAGTATTTGATTTAATGGAAAATTGACTGATTATATGACACTAACATTTTTTTCAAAAATTATCATTATGACAAGAACATAGTTCTCCACAAATTGTCTTTTTACTCTGAATAAAAAATCACAATTATTACATGAATTTTGAGGGCTTCAATTCGATAAAAGTGTAATATTTTCAAATTTCATCCCCACATTTGGCCAAAATGTGTAACCCGTATTCATGCATGTACCTGAATGAAAAGGAAAAGAATGCAATTATAGTTATTCTTAACCAATCTGAGTTGCTATATGTGATGTGCTACAAATTAGCCAAGGAAACCTATGATACCAGGAAATGAAAAGTTAAAGCATGCTAAACTCCAAACCCATAGATTGAAATTTGAAAGTATTAGGATGAATGGAGAAGAAAGAATTTTTGAATACTTCCTTAGAGTTCATGGATTATCCAATATGATTATATGAATTGGTGAATACATTAAATAATTGGAAGTTATACAAAAAAATTTAAGATCACTCCCAATGATATTTAATGCCAAGATCTCAACAGTAGAGGAGATGAAATTATTAAAGACTTTAATTATGGAGTAACTACATGGAAGTCCCACTTCGGATGATATGACAATTAGAGAAGATAAATTTGAGCCAAAGTAAGAAAAATTTGAAGGTACAATGAAATACAAAAAGGCCAAAAGTCACCAAGATTGCTCTAGCTATGATTAAGATGAGGAAATGACTTTGTTTCTAAGATAAATCAAAAGGGGACAAGGAAAATGGAAAGGGAAGCTACCATTTAAATGTGTTGAATATAGTATACTAGGAAATTTTGCTTCTAGATTCATATATAAAGCTAAGAAGCAAGATAAGAAGATATAAATTAAGAGCTAAGACAAATCTCATAAATATCAAAGGAAGAAGACTCAAAAGGAAAAAAGCATCTGCTCCATGGAAGATAATGACTTACCTGAGGATATTCATGAATAAAATTATGAGCATTAATGCAAGAAATACACACTCATTTCATTTGAATCGAAGACTATGTTTCAAGATAAATCAAAATCTAAAGAAAAATGAGTGGTGGACCTTGACGAAGAACTAGTCAGTACAGTAGAGGAGATAAAGAATACTAGGAAGAAGAAGAAGATGCTAAAAGAGAAAGTTATAAGAGCTAAATAAGGTATGGAAATGAATATTATAACCTTTGGAGGGTAAAATTACAAGCAATTCTAAATCTTAAGTACATTCTAGTCAACAATTAAAGGAAAAAAAAATCATGATATACTAGAGGATAAAAATGAAGTCCTGATTCTAGAATTGTCAAAAAGGAAAGAAAAGGATTCTTTGAATGCATATGTTAGAGGTATCATTTCTCTAAAAACTTATCTTGAAGAATCTAGGTGAAAAGAGGATCTTCTTATGAATGAAGTAGCCAAATGGGAAAGTAACTTCTAAGAGTTGGAGGTAGAGGTCATATTTGTGTGAACAAATATCATGAAGATAAATTCCAATATGGACTTACACCTCATATTTACTTAGGTTTGGAATAATTAGATGATCTCCTAATCTCTTAGATACCATTAGCAGGAAAAAAAATTCTAGTATATAAAGAATATCATCAGACTTGGAAAGGAGAATCGAGTTCTAGGTCCCAAGGAAAAGGGGAGTTTTAGAGCTATGTGGATTCACTTAAAGGATGAGATGGTAAGGATGAAAGGTGACAAATCCTAAAGAAAATATAAGAGGTAAAATTCTTGTCAATACAAAAGCTCCTCAATGTAGATTTGTTCACTAGAAAGCCAAGAGGAAATTTTTTAATAGATCTACTCGAATTCAATAGATGCACTACCTCAAGTTCCCAAAGTTGTTTATGGTAATTTATAGGAATTTCATAACTTTGGTAATAAATCTATTGATTATATAGTTATTAAAGTTGAAAGACATGAAAATTATAATTCCAATCACCTTTAGCTTGTAGATATAGAAGCTTCCCTATTGCACAAAGTGATTTGTTATTCCCTCTTACGAATGAGGTTGAATATTATATACGCCATAACTATGGCAACAAGGCTAATGAGTGTAGAAAATGATTTTTTAAGCTGATTGAACAAAAGAATTCAAAGAAATAAAGTCCTCAGAATAATGAAAAGAAATGGAAGCAATAGAAAGAAGAAACAGAGAAATGCTATGTTGTGTGGTATTCTCATGACCATGAAGATAAGTAGTATGTAGACAATGGTTTCATAAAGCACATGACTAGACAAAAGAGTAAGTTCGTATCTCTAAAAGAACATACAAAAATAAGTGTTAGGTTTTGAATCAATTCCCAATTAGAAATTAATGGAAAGGGAACCATCAATCTAGATAAGAATACTAAGGTTCAGAATGTCCTTTATCTGGAGAACCTCAAAAATAATGTTATCAGCATCAACCAAATGTGTTATAATAACTACAATGTAATTTTTTAGATAAAGATATTGTGGGAGAAGAAGGGTAGAGAATGGAAAAACGGTTGGAAAATAAATTAGAATTTTGGGGAGTGTTATGTCTTCAATGATTCCAAGGAAAAGTGTTATCCAAGAAAGGTTGAATTTGGCATAGGAGGATGGGTTACGTTAACTTCAATAGTTTGGGGAAATTTAGGAAAACAAAGGCAGTAAGGAGTTTACCAAAATGATTAAAACCAAACAATTAAATATGTAATTCCTATGAATGTGGAAAATAGACAAGGGTGCAATTCAACACCAAGGATTATTCCACAACTAGACCACTAAAACTAAGTCCATACAGATGTCTACGACCCCAAAAGAACACAAATTCCAATGTCTGAGAATTAGTTTATTATGTTGATTGATGATTTTACTAGATCCACATGGATAACAAAATAATGAGAAAGTTCTTAACAAAATGTATAAAAATATTAAAAAGAATAAAAGTACTAAATAGAAGAGTTTTTACACTCAAGACACTAGTTCCTCTAAAAGTGAATATATCAAATCTTTAGGTAAGGAAAGAGCTCATGAAGGATATAAGGAATTCAATCAAAGGGCCATAGAAAACTATGAAGAAGATGATGGCGAGTCTTAAGAATAAGAATAAGGAGAAGTTCACTTATAGGTGAGATGATCAACACTCTTGATGAGAATCGAAGACTAAGAAAGAAAAATAAAGTGAAGATGGAATTATTGGAAAAATATAAAGCTAAATATATTGAACCTCTAGTACTACAAATTATAGAAGGTAATAAGAGCCAACAAATCTTGAATGATCAGCTCAAATAGAAAAGCCAGGTATGTGAAAGGGTTGAAGGAGAAATTACTTCCTTAAGAAAAGAGCTAGAAATGCACAAAACACTATTGAGTTTCAATGAAAAGTTTAGTAAAGGGACTAATTGCTTAAATGATATTATTAGCACATAGATACCATCACATATAAGAAAAATCCTAGGATTTTAACCAGAGTCAAGCTAATAGTTGATATGAAGGGTAAAAAAATTATATCTTTTGTTAAAGATGTGAAAATTTCAAATAGTGTAGTACCTTAAAAACATTCAGCACAATAGTAGAAAGAAGAGGAGGTTCTTAGGAAAATCAATTGTCAAAAGAAAAAAATGGAAAATAAATTTCGAATCAGCAAGCTACAAAGAGCATAGGATAAATTAATTGAATTTTTCAGTAGAGAAATTCAAGCCTAATACAATCTTGACTATGTCAAAGGAAATCTTAGCTAAGCCTTAGAACTCTATTTACATCGAGGCATGAGAATATATTTCATGGGTATTTCTTTACTATGATAATTATGGTCACAAGGGTATGAGTTATAGGGTGAACCTATGATTCAAGCAAATCAAGCCACTAAGAAGAATTTATTAGCCTAATAATCATATTTCTAGATAAAGAAGAAATAGACCTAGACTCAACAATTAATTTTCTCCATTGATCAATTTGATGCAATGTTATATCTATAAAAAAATGTTAGAATATAGTATTTGTTTGTAGACTCAAAGACAAGAGGCAGACTCTTGAAATAAAATAGTCAAACTAAAAACCCAAGGTATGGAGCTAGAAACAAAAAAGGAAAAGATAATTGTCATATGGTGTTGTATGTTGAGAATCAAGGCAACCATTGGTATGTTGACAGTGGTACTTCCAAAGGCATGTCAGTAGGTAAAATAAAACTTTTACAATTGAAAATAGTCAACAAAGGTAATTTAACCTTTAGAAATAATGCACTAGGCAAGATTATAAGTAAAGAAATTGCCAGCCTAGTAAATCACAAGGGTAAGGTCAAAGATGTTTTTCTTCTTGAAGGACTTAATCATAACTTGCTTTGTGTTTCCCAAATTTGTGACCAAGGTTATGATATGAATTTTAAATCTACATATTTCCAAATCAAGTCTACATGCACATGTGAAATGGTAGCTAAAGCTATTAGAAATGAATAATGTGTATATATTGAAAGAAAGTACTAAAGAATATTGTTTAATCAAGTTTAATGACAACTGGTTCTAGCATTGAAGGCTAGGACATCTAAAATTTGATCAGATTGTGAAGATAGGAAGGAAAAACAATATTAGAGATCTATCAAAAATATATAATCCTAAAAACACTAGTCCAAAATCATGACAAATTAGAAAACAAGTAGAAATTCCATTGAAATTCAATGTTATGAAAAAAATATATTAATAGAAATAATGATGATAATTGTAATAATCATTAGTTAATTAGTAATCAATGTTGAAGAGGCATTTCTAAATGGGATATGACTTTCCACGAAGAGGAAATTATGTACTATATAGGCAAACCCTTCACTCTCAATTGCAACATCATTCTTATTCAAACATTTTAACATATATTCTTGTATCTCAATGGAGATGTGCATATTCCAAGACTTTCAGAGCATTTAAATTGAGTTACGAACTTTGTTCATTCCATTTGGTATCATAGTTGTTCGATCCTCTGGCTACTCCACTATTGCAGAGAGAACCACTTTGATCTAGGTCCTTGACCATCAGATTCATCAACATCATTGTCATTGAAGTGTTTCGCTACCAGAATTTAGTGTTTCTCCATATCGCCATTTAAAAATATTATTAAAAAAAGAAAGAATCCATAAATATTGAAAAAAAAGTCAAATATATATATATATATATATTAAGAAAAAGAGCTTAGAATTTTTTTTATATAAAATGAAATAAATAAATAAATATTAAAAGAAAACTTATAAATAAATAATTAAAAGTAACAACAACAAAAAAGGTTTATACAAAAAAAAATAACAAAAAAAAAAAAATAAAATTTAAAAAGAAAAAGAAATTTAGAAAAGTTATAAAAAAGAGAGAAAAAGAAGCAATAACACGTAACTTACCCGATGGACACCTTGCTATTGTTGACGACAACACAACTACAGTGAAATCCACTAGACAATCAACACCCCTCAAGCCACCTTCCACCCATGAAACCATTGACAGCCATAAACACACCTGACTATATTTACAGCTACATACCACCACCACTAGAGCACATCTCCAAGATGAACGCCATAGCCAAACTAGCCAAGAATCATCATGGGCCCTCTTTGACTTCTGCACACTATTGTGACCGCGTGAAACAATCACTACTTACCTGCATCTACAATTCGCAAAATATTGTCCTAGTTGTCATTTGTTTCCGCTTGGATACTTTGTTGACCAACTGCCTACACCTTGTTCCTGCTGCACTAAGTCACCTCCTCCACACTAGAGCCTAACACTAAAACAAGTGCTTCCAAAACTGTCATTTGAGAACAAAACACAGACTACCTCCCATTCATCACATCGATCCGTACTCCCACCACCAAGGATTCCTACCATCTAACCACAGGTTAATTCTGTCTAAATCAAACGCAACGTTTGATAATTAAAGTAAGTCGTTATTTAATTATTAAATCAGAGTTTCAAAAAACTGAAGTTGGGGTGAATTAAAAGTCATCACTGTTCGAAAAGGGAAAGAAGTCACTAAATTTAAAATCAAATCAAAACTTTTGATTTATCAGTATTATTGAAAGAGAATAAAGCATTCAATAGTGTTGAAAAAAAGGTAATATATAAAATTAAAAAGATTAGGTAGTTTATATATAAAGAATATATAAATATATAAATATATATATATATATATAAAAAAGAAGATATTTAAAAATAATAAACGGTGGTATTATTATCAAAAATAAAGAGTTTTCTTTATAACTTATGAAAAAGAATTAAAAACACATTTTACAAAAGAGAGTATTATAAGATGGAAGTGAAACAATGGAAGGTAAAATGGAGCCTAAAAGGGAAATAAAGGAGGGAATATTTACACAAACCTCATGCTATTATGCTGTAGTGCTTTTTAGAATTAAAGGGTATACTATGGGAAAATATGTCACTATTTCTATCCAACCTGCCGAAGATAAAAATTATATAATGCCTAAAATCGCAAACCATTTAGTGATTATGGAGTCAAATATAATCGAAAAATTAGATTATTTTGGCAACAAAAAATATGACATAACCAATTTACAGTTAAACATTGAGGATTATACATTTATATCACAATACTCAATTCAAACCCTATGGAGCAATCAAGGTAACATTATTTTTTGTTCATCTTGGATAGAAACTCTTAGATCATTCGTCATAAATACAAGAAAAAAGGTTTTGAGATTTTCGTGTAGGAAGAAGAAAATAACACTCTCGGACGCTATATTGAATAAAAAATTAGTAACATCAGAAGACATACAAGATATTTGAACAATATTTTTCGAAGAAGTTAAAAATGTTCTACAAGATATGCAAAGAGAAGTTGATAAGATCATTGGTAACAAAAATGAAGAAGTTTCACGGCTTAAAGATCATAGTGAAAAATTATTGATGCAAACTAAGAAGCTTAAGAAGAATCAGAGGTCATTGGAAAATAAGGTAGAACAATTTATTCAGGAAGAGGAATCAAATGTAGAATTCCAAGTTGAAGGGAAAGGAATTAATACTAAGTGAGTGGATATCACAACTCAAGAATAAGACACGTCAGTTGAAGAAAAAACACACTTAAATGTCATAATTCAAAAGACGATCCTGAGTAAAGCTTATGTACCCATCTCAAAATCCATAGCACCAGAAGAAAAGAAACGAATTGCCACATACTTAATAAGGGAAAGTAAAACCAAAATAATTCCCTATCAGCGTTCAAATCGTGAGGGTAGACTACTCAATCAAGCTATTTATCTATACCATTCAAAACAGAAAGAAAAAATCGATGTTTCGAAGGATATTGACGTAAGCTCAATCCAGTCCAGTGATAAAAATTCATCACAAGTTTTTAGTAATCAAAATATTATACAAAATATTAATTTAGGAGGGTCAAATCCATTCTTAGTTTGACAGTTTTATTTATCTAGCTAAGGATCAGATCAACTTGTATCAATTAAGATGACAGTTCTAAGACAATAAGGCATTCGAAACAGAAAATGCGATCAAGCCCTTTCATCAGCAAGCTTTGAGGACAAAGATTTTTGAAGGGGAAGGCAACGTTATGAATAAAATATATTAAATACAAATAATGATGATAATTGTAATAATGATTAGTTAATTAGTAATTAGTGATGAAGAGGTATGTCTAAATAGGACATGACCTTCAATTAAGAGGCATCTTCCTAGTATATAATCATACCCTTCACTATAATTTGCAACACCATTCTTATTCATACATTCTAATATACATTCTTGTATCTCAATGGAGATATGCATATTCCATGTCTTCTGGAGTATTTAATTTAAAGTATGAACTTTGTTTGTTCTATTCAAGAAGAACTGTACAACAAAACCATTGTAGATGGTACACATGAACTTGTGTGGTCCTTCAAGATCTCAATCACCCTCAAGTAAATTTCATTTCATGCTTATCATTGATGATATTAGAATACTGATATGGGTAACACTTTTAGGAGGAAAATCGTAGGCCCTTGAAATGTTTGAGAACTTTAAGGCTATGGTTGGGAATGAGAGATATTTTAAAACCAAATCCATATTATCTAACAATGGTGGTGATTCTACATCTAAGGAATTTCATGCAAGGAACATAGAATTAAAAGAGAATTTACAATAATAGAGACTCCATAATATAATGGAGTAGGATATAGAACCAACATATTTGTACATCAGTTGGATAAAGCTATGATTGGGGAATGAAGCATACCACAAATATTTTTGGTTAAATCAATAGACACAACTATTGTGACATTGAACAAAGTGCACCTTAGACGAAACAACAGAAAAACCCCATATGAAATATTGTATGGTAGATCTATAATAATCAAGCATTTTAAAGTATTTCAAAGTAAGTGCTACATCAAAAAATAAAGACAAGAAGCTTGGAAATTTTATTCCAAGAGCTAATGAAGGTATTTCTATTGCATAATCTCACAACAATAAATCTTATAGATGCTATAAAAATAACTCAACAAGGATAATTGATTATATTTATGTTAAAGTTGATGATCACACTACTTTTGAAGATAAATGAGCACAAAACATTAGTTCCAACAAAATAATTGGCCATGAAAATGATGATGATGTTGAACTAGTTGGGTGTGAACTCATTGAAAAACGAAATTTTCCATAGTCAGAGGATATTTCAAGCTATGTGGAAAATTACCATCCTATTGACTAGATTGTAGGTAATTGATAGGTAGGTGTTCAAACAAGAAGAATACTAATGAATCCTGCTAATCAAGTGCATGTACCATTATATGCCATTGTTGAGCCAAAACATTTTCAATAGGCTAGCAAGGATGAAAATTGGGTAAAGACTATGAATGAAGAACTTGATCAGATAAGAAAAGATCATACTTACGATCTAGTTCCAAGGGAAGTAGATAAGAAAATCATTCGCACATAGTGGGCCTTCACGAACAAGTTGAATGAAAAAGGAAAAGTGACAAAAAAAAGGAAAGATTTGTGTGCAAGGGTTATTCTCAAATATAAATAATGGTTTTCGATGAAGCTTTTTCTCTATTTAGAATATTAGTGGCAATTCGAATTGTTTTCACTGTTTCTAGTTACAAGAAATTCAAAGTATACCGGATGAATGTCAAATCTTTGTTTTTAAATGGATACCTATAGGAAGAAATTTATATTGAACATCATGATGGTTTTCAATTCATAAATAGGCCTGATTATGTTTGTAGGTTCCAAAGTATTTGTATGGTCTTAGCAAGACCCCATATTTTGATACTCCAAGAAAGACAATTATTTGTTGAAGTGTGGATTTAAAAGAGGCATAACTAACAAAAAGTTATATGTGAAATATGATCATGAAGGGCTCTTGGTATCTTTTTTTTTATGTTTATGATATAATATCTAGATGTGATTTAGACCATCTAAATTCAAATTTGAAGTTGGAATGAAGGTTGAGTTTGAAATTCTAGTGCCCAGTGAACACCCGTATTTCCTTGGATTGCAGATCACTCAAGAAAGAAAATGAATATTTATTTCTGAAGGAAATTATCTCACGGAATTTATAAAGAGGTTTGTGATGGTGTTGGGAATGGGTTCCCCCAAGAGAAGTTTTGGGGATAAAAGCCCATGTTTTGCGATAATTTTGTAATAAAGTTGTAGAGTCTCCGCATTTTGTGGTCGGAGAATGGAAAGGTGTTAAAAGTCATAAAGGGTTGCCTACCCTTATTTTGTAAAGTGTCAAGTCAGCTGTCAATATCCACACATGGTTTGCGGGCCATGGGATTGTATAAAAAGGAGCTAAGTAAGTAAGCTCTAAAAGAAAAAAAAGGGAAGTAAGGAAAAAAGTAGCGAAGTAGAGTGGAGAAGTCAAAGTGTTCTCAGGTCTTAGCGTAGGTAAAGATTCTATAGCTGAGTGTGTAGAGGCCTAGGGTGGAAGTCCACAACTGAGTACGTGGACCTTTGCAGCTGTGTGCGTAGGGCGGATAGTGTTTGTATTAAACTGAAAGATGTCAATAAAGAGAAGTATTCTATAATTACTATGTATTTAGTTCCTGTTAATCCATCTGATTATATTGCATTTTGGGTTTAATTTATAATGTTTATTTGATGCACGAATATATGTGATCGTATCAATTAATTAGACGCAAGTAAGGATATTAGTTTATGCATTGCTAACTGTGATTGATTAGTAAGATAATTAAAAAAATTGAGATGACTTGGGATAACTTGAGATAACCTGAACCATGGGTTAGGGCTACGTGAAATCGTACACCTTCTCAGAGGTACTGAAGGGCAGAATAAAGGGTAGACTAATAGAACCCTAAGGCTTAGCGACTTATGTGAAAGTAGGGGCAAGGGGTATAAATCGACATCATGACCATCTCAGGGTGTGGAAACTTGGTTCCAACATTCCCCCATACTGCTTCAGGTGAGACTTCAGTTCACACTCTGCGGGCTGATGCCAAAAGGGCCAATAGTGTAGCGATTTGTTTGGCTAACTAACGTTGAACGTGGATCAGGGCCCACAAAGCCAACAAATGGCTCCATTGTCAGGACAGGAATCTGCATGAGAAATGTGTGATGTCGTATCACTGGAATCCAACTAACAAAGAGATCGAGGACTGGTTGGATAGAAGCATCCACAAATTTGTGGCACAAGAGAACAAAAACCCCATGGCTAACAAAGGAAGAGTGACTAGACAGTTACCTGTTGATCTAAAATGATCATATGTTAAACTGAAGTAGAATTGATTATTTCCATTGGTGAGTTGAATGTTAACTTAAAGTATTTTAACCATGATAACTGATTGAAAAGGAATGATTTTACGATAGAATTGAGACATAAGAAAGATGCAAACAAAATTGGAAAGAAGAAAAAACATAGCAATACCAGACATCAATATTTATTACGAAGTTCGTCCCTGATGGACTACGTCTTCGGGTCCTCTTTCAAGATGGGTGACTGCTTTATTAGGATTGAATCCAAGAAGGTCAATTAAATAGAAATCTCTCCAAATTAGCTTTCCAATGTCTGTCTCGGTTCCCAATTCTGACTCCCAGTGCTCCTATTACACTAAAAACAAAAACTGCCTATAACCTCCAGAATCTGCACACAAACTTCAAAACCACTCCTCCCTTCTTCATGAAAAAAAGGTGAATTTATAGGGTTTTAGGTACACTCAAACTCCTTAGATGTTAAGTTTAGGCATGAACCAACATTATAGTCTCGATCTAACCACTAGGGAACACCTTCATGCCTAGTCACATGGTGGTTACATTACTTAGACCAATTATAACAATAAAAACCCAAAATAAAACATAAGACCCCAATTTTCAACCTTATAAAAATTCAAAACCATTGGCGGCCAGATAACTAGCAGAGGAGCATTGACAGCGCATGTGATTAGGTGTCTATGATCATTAGCAGTAACCTCAAGGATGACAGTTTTGGTGACTCGACCACTGACTGTTCCCATGCGCGGTAATGGTTGGAGGTTATTTCGGCAGTTTTGGCATGGTCTCCAACTGTCGTTAGATTTGTTCACATGTCCACCAATAATTACAACCTCTGCACGGTCAAGCCAACCCTCTGTGATTTAGAGCCTGCAGAGTATATACATTAAACAATTTAATTTTGTTTACATGTTCCGCGGTCCCGACGCAGCTAACTTCTGTGGTTAGGGAACTGTGATATGATTTTTTGTAATGTTTTTTTAATGTTTTCCAACTTTTTTAATAGTCTGAATGGGTTTAGGACTTAGGGTTATGGTTTTTTAATGCATTTTGAATACATGGGTTTAGGTATAGGTTAGGGTTTTAGCTGTTAGGTCTTGTAGATCTTAGGTTAGGTGTATTTTAATGCATGGTGTAGGTTATGTATTAGGGTTTTGGTCCAGGACATAACAATAGTTTTTTACCTAAAACCCCTTTTATACAACTTGTCACAATGTGACGTACAAACCATGAAGATGACAACCATGGATCATTCTTGACACTCAAAACTGTGGCGTAACTGATGATGAAGATATCAACAACAAAACCCTAGCAGAACTAGTGACAAACATATGTCGACAACCAGGTACATATCCTTCGAGCACCATGAAAACAACATCAACCATTGAAATCAGCATGCAACCTGAACCATAAACATTACTATCGAAGATGAAGACACCAGACACTGAATGTTGATAAAAAATACTGGCGAAGCTGACTGAGTTCAAGACCTCATCGACTAATGACCATTTGACGATCACTTCGATGTTGAACCACTGAGGACTCTACTCATGTTGGACTGCCAAGATCCTCCTGGATCAATCCTCTCCACTTGAAAGCTTTTGGACAACAAAAGTTTGACTAGACAGATAGCAGATTGGGGTAGAGCTCCCTAACTTTCCACCTTGCCCTGATGATGTACCAATTCATTCGATCAACCACCTGAAAGTGATGAACCTGATGATGTTGATCATGGCACATTTTGAATCTGTGAACTGTTCCATCCAATTGTAGTATGTTTAACTTGCAAAGATGGTCAAACAACCTATTATGAACATGGCAATTGATTTGTTTCCATGAAGTACCATGAATTAGTGACTCATAAACATCTTTGAAAATAGTCTCTACAGGATATTTTTCAATACTATTGACAGGTATTAACAATATATATTGTGGAATTACAGAGAAATTCAAAGAAATTCTTGACATCATACCAGCTACTTGACTTGATATACTTTCTTGCTTCCTGATTAGTAAGTGAACTTGTTGCAATAAACCCATCAAAATGTAATATGAAAACTAGTGCAACTTAGTTTGATTTTGAAAGTATTGAAATATTGGATGATTTCTTTGAATCACTATTTCTTCATTCAGTAAATGATGTTTCCATTGATTATCACTTCCCCTAACGCACAAGGCTCCCTTAGATGTATTGGATACTTTGACAATGCTTTAGAAAAGTCTTTGGTATAAAAACAAATGGGCTTCCTCTCCACTTGAAAATAGGTTTCCAAACTGTTTTAAACATGAAATGGTGACACAATATAAGAGAAATTTAACACTGACTTTCCCCAATACTGACTTTCATCCCTATAACTTATAAATTCCAAACTTGGACTGAATTTATTCATTATGACATTAGGAAGAGGAGCTTTAGGCATCAATTGTAACTCATGTTGTATTCCCTACTTATGAGTAAGATATTTGGTTTATTTAAATAGAACTGGAAATGCTTCTACCTCTTTGATAAAACTATCTTTAAGGTGAGACTCGTAACCTAAACAAATAACATGTTGATTCTTATGTTGTTCCTTTCCACACATAATTAGAAATCTCTTATTTGAACTTATTAATCGCTTCATCTGATTATCAACAACTAAATTCAAGTGATTTTTACTTTGATGTGCCCTGACAATAAATTCAACCCCATCTTTCTTAAGGTGATTTTTACTTTGATGTGCCCTGATAATAAACACTGCATCATGATCATAAAGATAATCTTTCTGAGACTACTCCACATATGTCTACTAGAACCACATATAATTCCACTTCATCAATGTAATTGGTTGTAATGGAAAATCTTAATCGACACTATTTTGTGACTTTTATCTGAGTTGATTTATTTAGCCATCCTAATGGGTAAGGTCTTGGATTATTATGTGTCTCCAAACCAAAGTTCTTAACTAAATATTCAGATATTAAATTTTCCTGTGATCCACTGTCAAATATTGTATCTATCTTTGTGTGCTTAGAGGTTATCCTTATGTTAAATAGTTCAACTCTTTTATACACATTTGAAGGATTTATATCTGATGAATATGCAATAGTATTTGAACTTGAACCAGTGTTAGAAGTTTTACTTGTCGTAACTATGGTATTTATCCTCCTTTCATCACCTAAATCAGAACCTAGATCTTGCTAGACTACTCTAGAATTACCTTCTTTTCATCCTTCTCTTTAAGGAACTTTTTGGGCTTAAGTTCGGGATGAAGTTTCCAGCACTTAGGTTCATCATGGCTAATTCTCTGGCAGTGAGAAAAAGTAGGTCTCTCCTTCTAAGTTCTCACTAATTTATTTCTCTTCAAATTTTTCTTCCCTTTACTGTCATTGGAATCCTTGATTTCCAACTCTTTGGATGATTGCGGTGAAAATTTAAATGGTATACTGCCTTTGTCCTTCTTTGATGTCTTTGAAGAAGAAGGTGCATCTCTCGCCTTCTTATCTTCATAGATTTCTCCCAACATATGTTGCATATTCAAGAATTCTTGCTAACACTGTCCATCACCCATCTTAGTTTAAGGGTTTTTACCTGCATCAGATCCTGTCAGGGTCGGGTTATCAATGACTCTTCTCTTTCCAATCTCTGGATTAATCTCCTCGAGGATTCCTTCTCCACATTGCGACTTTGACATGGTTAACATTCACTGACAAATTATACAAAGGAAACCTACTCTAATACCAAATTATATGATCTGAAATGATCATATGTTGAACTAAAGCAGAATTGATTATTGTCGTTCGTGAGCTGAATGTTAACTTAAAGTACTTTAACCATGAGAAATGATTGAAAAGGAATGATTTAAGATAAAATTGGAACATAATAAAGATGAAAATAGAAGTGAAAAGAAACAAAAACACAGTGATACCAGACAACAAGATTGATTACGGAGTTCGTCCTTGATCGACTATGTCTTCGGGTTCACTTTTAAGCTGGGCGACCACTTTATTAGGATTGAATCCAAGGAGGTCAATTACACATAAAATTAACCAGACTGATTGTGCACACATGCAATTATATTCACTTTCACAATAAATATATCTGAATTAGCTTTCTAATTCCTGTCTCGGTTCCTAATTCCAACCCCTAATTCTCCTATTACACTGAAGACAAAAACTGCCTATAACCATTAGAATCTATACACAAAACTTCAAAACCACTCCTCCCTTCTACATGAACAAAAAGGGAATTTATATGGTTTCAGGTACACTTGAACTCCTTCGATGTTAAGTGTAGGCATGAACCAACATTATAGTCTCAGTCTAACCACTAGGGAACACCTTAGTGCCTAGTCACATGGCAGTTACATTACTTAGACCGATTATAACAATAAAAACCCAAAATAAAACATAAAACCCACTTTTTGACCTTATAGTAACTAAAAACCATTGGCGGCCGGATAACCGGGAGGAGGAGCGCTGATAGCACATGTGAACAGGTGTATATGACCATTTACGGTAATCTCTAGGCGAGTGGTTCCGGTGACTCACCCACTGACTGTTACAATGCGTGGTGATGGTTGGCAGTTATTTCGGCGGTTCTCACACGTTTTCCTTGAAACTGTTGTTAGATTTGTTCACATGTCCACCGATAATTACAACCTCCCTGCAGTAAGGCTAACCCTCTGTGGTTTAGAGCCTGTGAAGTATTTACATTAAACACTTTAGTTTTGTTCACATGTTCTGCGGTCCCGACACAGCTAACTGCTGTGGTTAGGGAGCTGTTATATGAGTTTGTTAATGTTATTTTAATGTTTTACAAGTTTTGTAATAGCTCGAATGAGTTTAGGACTTAGGGTTATGGTTTTTTAATACATTTTGAATACATGGTTTTAGGTATAGGTTAGAGTTTTAGGTGTTCGGTCTTGTAGATCTTAGGTTAAGTGTATTTTAATGCATGGTGTAGGTTATGTATTAGGGTTTTGGTCCAGGACTTAAAAACATTTTTTGTCCTAAAAACCCTTTTATACAACTTGTCACAATGTGACATACAAACCCTGAAGATGACAACCATGGATCATTCTTGACACTCCAAACCTTTGTAGAAATGACGATGAAGATGTCGACAACAAAACCCTTGTGGAACTAACGATGAACATATGTCAACAACTAGGTACATATCCTTTGAACACCATGAAAACCACATCAAACATTGACATCATCGGGCAACTTGAACCATAAACATTATTGTCGAAGCTGAAGACACTGAAAACTGAATGCTGACGACGACTATTGGTGAAGATGATTGAGTTCAAGACCTCATCGACCAATGATCATTTGATGATCACCTCAATGTTGAACCACTGGAAGGTAGCTAATAGAAAGCATGTTGTTAATTAATAGATAGCACATTTCATAGGTTTACATTCAAACCTTTCCAGAATTGACAGACTTCGACAGATGTTAATAGTTATGTTAATTGACTTAATATTTGACACAACGCCATGGTATTTTTTTTTTTGATAAGTGATAGATGATGGCATTGTGAAATAGAGGCCACTATAGAGAAAACTATACCCCTAAAATTGCATATAACATAAAAAATAATCCCCTAGGAATTTTTGAAAAAAAAAGTAATATACTACAAAACATGAAATTTAGGGACCCCCTCTATACGTAAATAGGTGGATGATAGTTGATGATGACATGACACATATCCAACATTTAGCAATAATAAAGTGATAGGTGGCAGACATGTAGTGATGACATGGAAAGAACGATGATGTGGCACCTTAGGAGTATGACCTATGGTTGGTGTTTTTTGAGTTTATGATGGCCAAGCAACTCAAATCTAAATGACACATGACACCATTTAGAGACTACCATGTGGAAAATAATGACCTCAAAATATGACGTGGAAAAACATTGGGTTTCATGCTATGGTCTTTTTTTGTGAGGGCTCGACAGTGTAAAGTTATCTAGGCCTCCAAACATTCTTTATAAGAACCATATATAAGTTCCCTAGATAATTGGATTTGAGGTCATAGCACATTGGGTGCTAAAGAAAAGTTCTAGCCTTTGACATATATATCCTAGAAACTAAATGTTAACAATGTGGCACAAACCAAATCTGTCATTTTGAGCACTTAAATATGTTTAATATATTGTTAATTCAATAGTTGAAAATGAAAAAATAAATTATTGTGGCTACATGAACTAGGTAATTTGATATCATCAAAGGAGATTTTACCAAGGGTAAAACAATGGATTAAATTACCGGTGGAACTTAAAATGTAACAACCCACAGAAGGAATTTTCTTCAAATAAAATTTCTCCTGGAAATTTAGAGGCTGAGATATAGACAAAAATATGAATAAAATTAAAGGAAGACATGTCATTGGTTACAACATGCAAAAAAGAGTTAAAGGAGTATGAATAAAATAGAGAAAGCATGAGTAAATTGAACATTAATGAAGTTGAAGCTATTTTTATTTTGTATGACAGACAATTCAGTTGCATAAATGAGGTTGTTGAATAATTTTGAAAAGATACTTAAAGAATTCAGAATTAATGACAATGTCGGAGATGTTAGTTTCAAAATCTATGAAATATATATCTTCCTAGTGGTATTAGGTTGGTTCCTAAAAATACCTAAGGTTGGTTCTTATAGAAAGTTGGTTTTTGTATATATAAGGGGTTTGGGGCTTCCTGTGAGTTGGTACTCCAAATATCGATGTAATCTAAAGTAGAGGCTTAATATGTACATCATAATAAGAGACATTATTATATTTTTTCTCTCGAAAGTGTTTTCATGTTAAATCACTATGCAAAAATATGATATGTATGATTCTTTGTTGATATATTTATTTCATTTGATTGAATTCTGTTTTAAAGAAGAATTCAAACTTTAAAATACTAATTCACCCTCCCCTCTCAGTATTCCTTGATCACCAACATTCTATTGTGTGATATGACAAGATTGAGGTTAAACATTATCTTGTGAATTTCTTAGCATAAAAGAATTTCAAATACGATGAACATGTGAGTTCTATGATTTCTTAGAAAATAATATTTAAATATTGATATTTAAATATCATTTAATGTGACCCAAAGTAGTTGCATCCAATGGGATAAATCGAGGTATTTTTCACCATTGGAGCCTAAGGTAAAGCCATGGCGGAACCTTGTAGTAGTGGTCAAATGCGTGGTTGCACCTAGAGATTATAGTAAGTCATATGATGATCCAATTACACAATTTTTTGAAATCCTATCTCATGTCTTTCACTTTATAACCATATACCACTATATCATTGGATTAAAAGGTCCCTATTTTTGATGGAAAACTATGTTCGAAATCTCCTGTTGGACGATAGGAAACACTTGAAAATATATCGATGCTAAAAGTTGATGTGGTATAGGATGGGTGTTGGCTTGATGGGCCCTAACCCAGGTTCAGCGTTAGTCAACGAAGCAAATCCCTACACTACTGGGGATTTCCGTATCTGCCCACAGAGCATGGACCGAAGTCTCACCCGAATAAGTATGGGGGGATGCAGGAACCAAGTTTCCACACCCTGAGATGGTCGTGATGTTGATCTATACTTCCTCATCCTGCCTTCATGCAAATCAATAAGCCTTTATGGCTTTATCGATGTTCATTCTCTTTCGTTCTTCAGTACCTCCGTGAAGGTACCCCACTTATCTTCGAACATCCCTAACCCAAGGTTTGGGCACTCACACGCCTCTGTTGCTACGTTACTGTATAAGTTCCCAAGTGATATTAAGTGTTACCTAATCCACCATGCATTTACAGTTATCTTCGTGTAATCCTATATTCTTGCTCGTGTTCAATTAACAGATATAATCGAATACATTCACGCATTAAATAATCATTATAATGTAAACCTAGATCATATCATAATATAATCAGATGCATTAAACAAAAACAAAATACACAATGATTTGCAAAATACTTCTCTTTATTAATATCTTAAGTTCAGTACATACTCTATCCACCTTGCGCACACAACTGCAGGGGTCCATGCACTTAGTTCCGTACTTCCACCCTAGTCCTCTGTGCACTCAGCTATAGAGCCTCTAGTTATGCTAACGCCTGAGAATACATAGAACTTCTTAACCAAAAATCTTCTTATTACTACTATTTTTCCCTTAGACTCTTCTAAGACTCCCTTTTTATACAATCCCATGGTCTATGGACCATGGGTAGATCTTTACAGCCGACATGAGACTTTAGAAAATAAGGGCAGAAAACCCTTTGACATCT
Source organism: Pinus tabuliformis (assembly GCA_031772625.1). Lineage (NCBI taxonomy): Eukaryota > Viridiplantae > Streptophyta > Pinopsida > Pinales > Pinaceae > Pinus > Pinus tabuliformis. Next base: position 653,851,578 of record CM062808.1, on the reverse strand, counting down.
TCACGCTCTGGGACCACAAAATGTTGGGACTTTACATATTTATTACAAAATTTCGGCCTTCTATCTCAAAACATGGGCTTTTAGCCCCAAAACTGCATCTTGGGGGAAGCCGTTCCCAACATGCCCCCAACACAAACATGGTGACTCACCCTCGAGTCACTCTATGGGTGGGAAGACCCCATAGCTCAACCTATATGACTGCTAACTTTGCAGTGCACTACGCAGCCACTTGCTTTATTTCCTCCACCAATTACTCTGTTGCTGGCCCTGCACTGTCAGCCTGAAGCTTCTGCTGAGTCTCCTGTAAACTAACTAGCTTGCCTTCAATGGAGGTCGTGATCAAGTAGGCCTCATCGAACCAAGGCTTCAAGCGTGCCTTCAACACTGCCTTTTTGTGTTGAGCTACATCTCCCTACTCCTTCGATGCCTTGGCCTCCTCCAGCTTTGCAAGTCTCTGTGTGAAGGCAACAGTACACGCTGTCCATTTTACCTCACCGTAGCACTGTTGTAGCTCTCGCGCCTTTGTTTCGAGCCTCTACACAATAGGGTATTCTTGTAGGCTGGTTAGTACTTCGAATGACTATTCGAAAAGTATTGTGAAGTCTGTCACTACACTTTATACTACCACTATTGCCTCTGTTATAGCAGTCGCATGCTACTCCTTGACTTCTAGTGGAGTTGAAGGTTGGGCCCTCAACTACAATTCGAAAATTTGGAGGTTCAACTCCTGTTGAACCTTTGCCAATTTTGTGCAGGTGTCACACAACCCCATAGCAAGCTTGCGAATGCACACATATATAGGCTCATTCGCCAGAATGGACAACTACAAGACCATTCGACATGCTTCCTCCACGACCTTAATCATGCACTAATTCATGTCAGTGAGTGTCATCATGGAGGCGATGATAGAGTCTCGTTGTACACCAATATGAGTATTGCTGATCTTTTTCTCATTGATGACCAGTAAAGCATGTTATTCGTGGGCCCTCAATTTCGTGATCACCCCATCTTGTAGTAGGCGGAGCGCCTCTCTAGGAATCACTGCCAAGTTCAGCCCTACTCCATTAAGTGTGATGACGAAGGGCCTGTCAACTTCGGTCTCTCTCATGAGTGCCCCATTTTCCAGCACTGTGGCTCCGGAGTCCTTTGTATGCAGCATCCCGATGGCTTTTGAAGTACCAATGGCCAAACTGGTGGATGTCGCACCGACCTGTGATGCCTGAATCTACAACGCTCATAGATTCGCTTAAATGGGCCTCAATGCCTGCTGGTGCTGCCGCTCAAACTGCTACAACAGTTTCGCAGTGTCATCACGCACTGTATCTCCAATGCCGTTTAGATCCCCCTCTGTTAGGGTCTTCAAGTCCATGGACATTTTGCTGGCCTTGGAATTCTTCTGCGGCCCTACTTTTCCTTGTCCCCTTGGATGCTTGATACAGAATGGTGGTGTCTATGGGTCTACTCCTCCATGCTCTATCTGATCGTCCTCTTCTTCCTCCTCTTCTGGGGAGGGTGAATTCTTTTTGTCAGACCCACGCTCCTCTCGTTTTGTCTATCCACCTGTCTCCTGTGTGGTAGCATGGTATGCCTTAGCCTTATCCTCAACATCCTTTCTCCTTTTCTCAATCAGTTGCTCCATCTTGAGCTTGGCTTCATCCTTCTTCCGCTATGTGGTTGTCTTGCTAGATCCCACTGTTACGTCCGAGGTAGTGTGCCATTCTATTGGCCAAATGTCAATAACCACTTGAATCACATCATCCATCAAAAGTAGGGAAGTCATGCCACTTTTGCTCGGGGTCTTTCTGCGCCCTTATGGATACATGGTGGAAATCATCCTTAAATTCTTCGTACGGCTACAATTTATCAAGGATTGTAGGCGACAATCGTGGCTTGCGGTAGATGGCCATGTCTACATTCATCTCCATCAAGATCCCAAAGATCTTGTTGTCCTTGATCTGCTAAGGTTCCTTAGTCGCCCATAGCGAAGCGTACTTTACAGCCTTAAGCAGGTCTGGCGCGACCGAGGGAAATTGGCTATCTTTGGTTAGCAACCAGGCTACCAGCATGGTGGACAGCAAGAACCACGCATAGTGGAAGCTCTTGCTAAGATCCTGCGCCTCGTGGTAGTTCGCGAGGAACTCAACACAGAGGTAGTGCACCCAACTAATCTGAAACCCCTCCGCATGTTGGGCTGCTAGAGCTACCACGAGCACCAGTACTTCATCGGAGCAACACTTCCGCATGACCTTCCCTGCCAATATTTGTGTGGCCACTTTGACTGTAGGGTTGAAAATACTTGTAATCGCATAGTTGCACAACTTCGTTACTAATCTGAACTTCTTCTTCATGGTGTCCACGAGGGCCAGTTCACCCACCTTTCCACTAAACATCATAGCCAAATTCTCCCTGAATATGGCAGCCTCTTCATCCTATGGATCAGTCTATCAGTGATGGGTATTGGCTCCTCTAGCCACAGACACCCATCAAGATCCTTAGGCACCTTGGCCTTGCCCCTGTGTAGAGGGACATAGTCATGAAATTTAGTAATGGGGTCAGACACCTCAACTTCAATGTCCTCCATTTCTATCGCAATATCCTCATCGTCCATTGGGATATCTTCAATTTCTTCCTCCTTCGGTTCTAGGTTAATTATTTTTCCCTCTCCTTGAGTGGTGGGCTTGTCCTTTGATGGGTTTCTCCTAGGTGACACATGCACCAGTGGTGTCACATCCTAGTTTTCTTTCTTGCCTTTCACACCTTCTTGGGTCTGGGTAGGCCTTCGTCTAGGCGACCGTGGTGACTTGGGTATCTCTGCAACCTCCATAGTAGTTCCCTGTACTTCTATAGAAACCTTTGGCACAGCCCCTTTGGCTATCATTGCTTCCCCAATATCTATGGTTTCTGCCAGTGTCAACATGATGCTATTCAATATTTCTTGTGTCTCCTTTGGCAATTGCTCAAACACCAAACTAGCTATTAGAGCTTCAAAGAATTCACAATTCATATACGTCTGAGAGCTCAACAACTCAATGCTCAAAATGCCAAGTGTTTTTCGTTGGGTAGCCACATGTAATTTATAGGCCATTTTGAATTTGAATCAGTCCATTCATCCCAAAATTAGTTCATTAATGCTAGATTGGCGGCAGATTTTCAAGGATCTCGCCCATAAATTTCATCTTAAATTCTGCCCCCCCACTCCATTTGGTCATTTTTCGTCATCAAATCATGAAAAATGACTGTGATGGTAACTTTTAAGCTGAATTGAGTGGTTTTATCCCAGGTAGCATAGCCTTCTATGCACTTGTGTGGTTTATGTGACATCTCCTCATTCAATGTAGTTTCTTCACGTGAAGTTCCCCAACCTGGGCAGTGTAGTTTATAGTCTCGTGCCTCCTTCCAACTGCCTCGAGTGCTAAGAATGTGCTACCTTCATATAGTCACCTCATCAGATCACTAGTGTATGGCTTTAATTAGCTACTATTCACATTTCCTAGGAAGGGATCTCTGTTAAATTTAGCCAACTAAACTGCTCCACCGTTGGTAATCTCCTTAATGACATAGGGCCCTACCCAGTGCATTCTAAATTTCCTTGTAAATTTATCAAACTTGCTGTCATATAGCAAAACCAGATCATTTACCTTGAAGGTGTGTAGCTTAATGTGTTGAACATGCCATGCCTTTTCATGCTCCTTTTGAACTTGTTGATGAAATCCAACTATAAATTCATCCTCCTCAAGCTCTGCTAGTTGCACGAACCTCTCTTTGAAGGCTCTGCAGTCCGCCATTCCTATGAGTGCCACTATGTGTAGACTAGGTACAACGTATTCCATTGGCATCATAGCTTCTACACCATACACAAGTCTAAAAGGCATTTGTCCAGTCAACTTCTTGCGAGTCGTTTTGTAGGCCCATAGCATTGCTGGTATGCGCACATCCTAGTCACTTCTCTAAGAATTGGAGACCTCTGTCAGTGCATTATCCAGTACCTTATTGAATGCTTCCACTGTCACATTAGCCTCCACGTAATAGGGCATGCTCTTCTGATGATACACCTGAAATTCTTCCATCAACATACTAATTGTTTCATTAAGGAAGTGCATACCTCAATCACTCATCAAGATCTTTGGACAGCCAAATATTGTCAATACATATTGGAAAGGAAACTTCATTTTTGTCACACTGGTATAGTCCTTCATAGGATATGCCCTTGCCCACATGGTCAAGTACTTTGTCGTAGTGATGATGTACCGTGCACCTGTTTTCTTTCCCTGAGGCTGAATTGGTCCCACAAAGTCAATTGCCCATTTCTTGAATGGTTGTAATATCACCTGTGGTATCAATGGTAGTTCATCCCTCTATGATGGCTTGCCAATCCATTGACATGCGTCACAGGCCCTACAATATTCTTTTGCGTCCTTATGAAGAGTTGGACACCACCATCCAGCAAACAGAACCTTCCACGCTATCACGTTTCCTACATAATGTCCTCATATAGCTCCTGCATGATCCCCTACGAGGATGCTTCTTCACTCAAAGTCAGGTACATAACATCGCAATATTTTGTCCGACCACATTTTGTACAAATGTCCTACAATGACGGAGAATTCTGTTGTGCGCACTACTAACTCCTTCTTCTACTGGCTTGTATATCCTTTTGGAGTAATCCCTGTTGTCAAGAATTGTATGATATCTTCAAAGTGACTGTCCATGACATGTACCTCAAAGAACTATGTGTCAGGCAATCCTTCCTCCAAATTAGTGGGCTCCTCTCCCATTTCAATGCGCCATAGATGATCTGGTCCCGCATTCAATTGTCCAGGCTTCACAATAACTTCAGAATCATACTCCTTGAATAATAACAAGCACATGTAGATCTCCCCCCCCCCCAACACAAGCTTATTAACCAGGTATTTTATCGCAGAATGATCCATATACATCTTAAAATGTCCACCCAACAAATAGTGCCTAAACTTTTGGAGCACGTATAACATGGCTAGTGCTTCGTGCTCTATAGTGGAATAGTTCTTCTCAGCCTTGGACAACTTCCTACTCGTGAAAGCTATAGGATGGTCCAATTCCCCCTCACCCGCTCGTGTCAGCATGGCCCCCAATGCAATATGTGAGGCATCCACGTGCACATGAAATTCCTTCTTCTAGTCCGAAAAGACTAGGATTAGTGCGGTGACCATTTTCTCTTTCAGCACGTCCAAGCTCTTTTATCATCAATCACTCAACAATAATGTAACATCCTTTTTAAATAGCTTCTCCATGTGCACGGTGATCTGGGAATAGCTCTGGATGAACTTCTTATAGTATTTGGTATGCCCCAGGGTTGCGCGCAACTATTTCACATTCCTTGGTGCCTCTAAGTTGATTATCACTATGATATTCAGGGTCTACCATCAATCCCTATTTGCATGCCACATTCCCTAGCAGGATCCCAAAGGGGACACAAAATAGACACTTCTTCAGATTAAGTGTGATCTGGTATCTTCAACACGTATCTAACATTAAGCACAGACTTGCCACATGATGCTTGACTAATCCAAACACTGTCCAATCGTCAAAGTAAACCTCCAGGAACCTATGAATGAAGTGTTTGAGTGCCGCAATGACTACGCACGAAAATATTGCTAATGCATTCCTCAGCCCAAAAGCCATTACAGTATACTGAAAACATCCACATTTTGTCACAAAGGTCGTCTTACTTCTATCTTCAGCCATGATTTTGATCTGATGATAGCTAGAGAACCCATGAGTGAAAGGGTATGCTTCTTAGCCGCCTATATTATCCAGGACTTCATCAGTGAATAGGGTCGGGAAGGGGTCATACATGCAAGCATCATTCAGCTTCCGGAGATCCACGCATATCCTTATTTCTTCTTTCTCTTTCTTTTCCTCAACCACTATTGGGCTTACCCAATCAGATTCTTCTACTGGTTCAATAATTCATGCCATGAGCATCTTATCTAACTCAATGTGAACCCTTTCGTTATACTTAGGATTAAGGTAGTAAGGAATTTGTTTTACAGGCTTGACATCTCGTTTCTGCATGATATTCATGACACCCAGGTCTCCTATTATCCCTTTTAGATTAGAAAACCTTGTGGGGAACAAATCCTGATATTCGTGGAGGAGCTCGACAAACTTTTCTACTGTCTCATCATCCCAATAGTCCCCAATCTTTGCAAATTTTCATTTCACCTCTGTGACAATGTTGACCTGCCTCGTAGTGACCTTCAGTTTTTGTAATATTAACTTTTTGGGGATCCTCATCTTCTTCTTCAATGGTCATGTTATAGCATTCCAGTGCATGGCTCAGCTGGGTAGTGCAATTAGGTTGGATCAGGTAAAGCATCTTACGATATCCTAAAGATCGTTGCTTTAACCTCCTGAAGCACCACGTCAATACATTCAAACCCATCCTCAAATATGAACATCATTAGAAATCCCTGGTGCAGGATGTCCCATTCTTTAGTGCCATGGCAGAGCTTAGTTTCAAAATACCAATTCATTGGTATGACACGCAGGGTATGACAAAACAGATGCACCCATTCAGGCTGGGGCTCCACAACATAAGCTTTATTCCATTTAGCCAGGTGATCCCGTGGGTCATCTCTTCCATCATACTTATCTATCATCTTCACTTTTGGCTTCCCAAACTGTATTCTCATCATCCTCCTATAGTCATGCCAATCACTGAAACTATCTTTGTGCATACCCCACCAAGTTATAGGCGTAGTGCATAGTACCCAGTCAAAGGATTGGAAGCGATGTACCTCCAGTACTTCTCTTTCAAATGCATCCAAAAAATAGTCAACAGCAGTTAGGCCATCATAATGAGGTAGATCCCTAACTTCAGATGACACACAGTGCAATGACTTGGTCATCATATTACAATGCAACGTCAAAATTTCATGCAGTCAGTTCTGCCAATGCTCAAATTCTTCATCTGAATCTGATGTGGAGGAGCTTTCGTGATCCCATGCAATGTATTCATCTGCTATTGGATTCACCCAATCCTAGTCTCATGGCGTTATCTTATAAATCTGGTGCAGATCGTCATCACTTTCATAATCTTAGACTGGTTCTGTATAGCATGGTCCCTCTGTGGGATCCAGTGGCACCACTACACGGAGCGACTTGTTTTCAAATATCATTTTCCGCTTCTTCAGGTTGATTACCCCATTCATGTGAGTGGCCCAATCGATTCCAAGGAGTGCAAGGTAGGGATTGATATCATCCACAATCTTTATTACCTCAAAATCCTCCAGTGTTCTTGCGCCCTCGATGTCGATTGTGACTCCTTGTAGCCTCCCCATTGGGATAATTTTTTGTTGATTCACCATTCTTAACTATATCGGATAGCACTGGAGTGCAGGTCTCCCCATTCATTTCTAGGTCTATTTTGGAAAACCATTCACGTCAGACCCAAGGTACAGGATAACTCTGTCCATCTCGTATTCCCCTATTTGCGCGATGAGTCTCATCTCCTGCCCGGTCCTTGCATTGTCCTTGCCAAGCTTCCTGACCATGCATGGTTCACTAGTAGTGCCATCCTTAGTAATGAACCGATTGATCAGTTCTTATAGGCCCTTCATAGCCTTACTGTCATGGATCAACTTCATAAAGGTCTCCAAGAACGTGGCAATCATGCATGGATCCATTTCTTCAACTTATTTCTCTTTACTTCCGAAGGTAGAGGCCTCAACGAAGCTTTTCTTTTCTTCCATAAATGTTTATTTTGTGCACTCCTAATCAAACCTAGTCTCCTTTTCTAGTGCTTTTCAGACCCATTCACCTTCTGTAGGTTGATTACCTTTATCCTCCCTAGTCGTGGTTCTACTTCGGAGCATAATGTTTACCTTAGGGTCTTTCTCATGATGCTCAGCCCTCATCATCTACAGGTTTTGTGTCGGCTACGGAGGCTGCTCCCTCTTTTAGTGAATCTTAGCCAACAATATTGGCAAATCTTCAGTCGCATGGTCAAACTGAGTACAGTAGCAGCATGAAAATCACGTTGAATTCAGACAGTCCCTTGCATAGTGCCTTGGGCCTTCACAATTGTAACAAACCAGCTATCCTTGGCCTTTCCCAAGCCCTCGCCCACCTCGGCCTCAGCTACACCCCTAATACTCACGTCACGTTCCCCCAACACCTTGGTCTGGAGGCCACGTTTCTGTCTACACTTTGTATGCACGTTCCTTATCCATCATCAATTCGTAACTTTGACAATTGCACTTGTCATGGCCTACTGATTGATAGAAATTGTAGAACAGTTGTTGCGATGTTTGTACAAATTTTTGTAGCAAATGGAAATTATCAGTCGTATGTTTCCCTGCTACCAGACATATAGCACACCATAGCGCAGGCCCTGAACTTGGCCCTATCATGGCCTCTGGTCATAGAGGCATTGGTCCTCTTGCTGGAACATAGTTTGTGAAAACTAGGTAGTGATCCTTATCATTCCTCTAACCCTTGCATTTTATTCACCAAACATCTTTGTGCACCTCTTGCCGAGCAGTTCTGTCCTACTTCAGACTTTTCATTTTGAGACAAATGTTTTGCAACTGTGCATGAATCTATTGAACCCTTAGATTTAGATCTTGCATCGGCATTTCATGCAGTCTCATCACAATCTCGAAAGCTTCTTCCTGAGTCATAATCTTCTATTGTGATAGTGCAACACTTAGGTGAGGTAGGAGCGAAGCCACGAACCATTTGCGGTGCTACCCATCTGTCAAATTCATATTAGCTTCACAAATTTTTTCAATATTTGACCTAACTCCCAAGGGGTCTCACTTGGTTTCATCACAATTTCCTTGAATCCCACAATCAACTCTACTTCAAACTTAGGCTTGCTGAATTATCTATTCAGCGTGGTCTGGATCTCCGCTAACATAGCTGCCTTGTTACCATTAGAGTACTTAATGTATCGGGTTAGCGCAAGATCCTACAAATAACTAACCAACGTTTCCTTCTTCATGTGATCATTCACAATGTACTGAGCTCCCATACAGCCCTTATGACGAACCAAAATTGGTCTAGGTCCTCATTCCCTACGCCCTTGAATACAGGTAGTATTACAGAGTTCGCCATATTGAAGAGTGGAGGTGGAGATGGTGTGGTTGATGGGGTGAGCAGTGGAGGCAAGGATGGAGGTGGTGTGGATGGATGTGATGAGGGTGGAGGCGGTGTAGGTATTTACGGGAACCCTTGTCTTATAAACTGACTAGTGCTCAGAGGAGAAATCTCCTATGTTCCTTCATCATCACTTAAAGGAGGTACGATCAGTGGCCTGTACTCAGGACCTTTTCTTCCTCTATCCTTGAAAGGATTTCTGCTTCATGTATCTCCAAACATCAAGGTAACCACACAACCCACTGTTCACATAGGAGAATCTTAATCCAAGTAGTCAATGATTTAGATACTTACCTCGTGGTCCTTTGAAGAAGTGGCGCTCTGCTTCGCTGTAACTGACAGATGTATCGACCGTAAACTCTATCACAAATCTTCCTATGATGCGGTTGAGCCAATGGTCGATAGCGCATGCAATATTATCTTCAAAATCTTCCAACCTCCTCAGTAGCTCCAATTTCTAAACAGTCAGCTTGTCAAGCCTTCACCTTCCTTAGTCGTCTTCCAACTTCACGATCCACTCGTATAACTCAACTGGGAAGGAACAAAAGAATATTTCATGTATTTCTACGTAAAAGCATCTAATCAACCATTTTTCTTTCGTTAGTTGCAGATTCTTGTTTTCTTGTGCCACAAATTCGTGGATCTCTCTATCCAATCAAGTTTCAATTTCGTTCTTAGTTGGATTCAAATGATATGACATCACACATCACTCATGCAGATCTCAGTCCTGGGATGGAACCATTTGGTGGCTTGATGGGCCTTAACCCGGGTTCAACATTATTCAGCCAAGCAAATCCCTACACTATTGGCCCTTTCGGCATTAGCCCGTGAAGCATGGACCAAAGTCTCACCCGACACAGTATGGGGGGATGCAGGAACCCAGTTTCTACATCGTGAAATGGTCATGACGTTGATCTATACTTCCTGATCATGTGTTCATGCAGATCGATAAGCCTTTAGGGCTTTATCGATGTTCCTTCTCTTCCGTCCTTCAATACCTCCACGAAGGTACCCAACTGATCTTCACATAGCCCTAACCCGAGGTCCATGCACTTATGTGCCTCTGTGGCTACATTACTGTATAAGTTCCCAAGTTATCTTAAGTGTTACCTAATCTACCACGCATTTACATTTATCTTTGCATAATCCTATATTATTGCTCGCGTTCAATTAACAAATATAATTGAATACATTTGCACATTAAATAAGCATTACATTATAAACCCAGATCATATCATAATATCATCATATGCATTAAACAGAGAAAAAATACATAGTTTTTTGAAGGATACTTCTCTTTATTTATATCTCAAGTTCAGTACAGACTCTATCCACCCTGCACACACAACTGGAGGGGTGCACGCACTCAGTTGCGTACTTCCACCCTAGCCCTCTACGCACTCAACTATAGAGCCTCTACCTATGGTAAGACCCGAGAACACTTAGAACTTATTACCCAAAACTCTTCTTACTACTAATATTTTTCCCTTAGACTCTTCTAACACTCCCTTTTTATACAATCCCATTATCCGCGGACCATGGGTAGATCTTTACAGCCGACATGAGACTTTACAAAACAAGGGTAGACAACCCTTTGACATATTCGCACTTCACGACCACAAAATGCAGGGAATTTAGATCTTTATTACAAAATTTGGTCCTTCTGCCCCAAAACATGGGCTTTTAGCCCCAAAACTACCTCTTGGGGGAACCCGTTCCCAAAAATGGGTGTGATCAAACAAATTAGAATCTCATACGTCATGGTTTCCTAGGTCAAATGATTATGTTGGAAGTCTAAACACATTATCAAGTAAAATAAAGGAGGTTTCATTTATTTCTAATAATTAATAATATTTAAGGACATGTAATTATTAAGAGTTAATAAAATTCATGACCATTAATTATTATATAAAATTAGAATGAAAATCATAATAGAAAACCCTTTGTTTTGGAAACTACAATAATATTAGAAGGGGGAGGGTGAATCATTATTGTAGCAATTTTACCAATTCAATATCTTTTTTACTTTGTGCTCATCATTAAATACTTTAGCAATAGATTAAATAACCATAATATGGATAAATTCCAATAATCACAATGGAACCCACAAGAACACATAACCTTCATAACTTCTCTTCAATTCATTCATAAGGAAGCCAAAATTTGTTGTTACAATTTATCTGGCTACAACCAATAGGAAGTTGCATCTCCCTAATTTAGCACCTGCAAGTGAATGGAGCTACAACCCCAAATATTCTCTAGCACCCACTAGAAGGAGCACCAACCTTTGATAACAATCTAAAACTTTCTTTGACACTCATAGTTCCATGTTTCATCCTTTTACATGCTAGTATCAATGACTGCCTTCTCTTATTTCAAAAAAACTTAAATATCTATCATCACTTCAGAAAAACTCCTAGAATAATATATGATTAATGTCGACAACATACCAACACCTCGTTTCACCAGAGGCCCGGTCTCAAAAATTACATGTTGATTATGCTTAATTAAAGCTACTTATAAAGAATTTGTCTTAACATTTTTGGATTCTTTTTATTTTCTTTGATTGTTGCATTCTTCCATATTTTCTTCACTTTTCCTATTCTCTCAGTCCTATGCACCTGTTCACCGAGTCCTCGGATCGTAAAAAACCTTCTCTATCAGTTGAATTGAGTTTATTTGTAGATTTTATCTAATCTAGACTTTTACAACTTTTAATAGTTCTTATTTTATGTTTAGCTGTAGTTAAGTTTGGCTTAACTATGAAATTTACTACCAAATATGAGCTCTGTTGAATTTGGACTTAAGCCCCTTTTGATGGATCCTTTTCTTGCTTCATCGACATAAAATAGGGTCTCTACAACCACCATCTTACACCTTAGGTGTTAAGTCCTTTAAATTGTTGTTGGGAGCCGATTTCCTTTGTTAACATTTTTACATAGTTGGTCATGCTTCTAAACAAAGCGATGATGCCCAATGCTAAGGTCCAACCTCTTGAATTTTTTATTAATTAGAATTACTAAAAAGTTACTAGATTCTCAGATTTCGAGATGTCCCCACATTCTATTTTCATTGTGCCCTTGGTTATTTTTCTACATGAAACAACCAAGGAGTTAGCACTTAGCCACTCCCGGAGTCTCTGTGGCTCTTTATATTCCTGGGCCCTTGATTTCTTCCTATGACATAGGGTCTTCTGTGTGTGCTTATCATCTATCTTTTGTCCTCTCGGTGCATTCATTTAGATGCACCATAATAACCCACCGGGGTCTAACCTCTAGGTTGATGTGTCTAGTGGCAACTGCTTGATCATCATTTGATTAGTTTCCAATTGTTTTGTCATCTATCCTCCATTTCTCAACACTGGTTTCTCAGTGCATTCCTTCTTTCTCTATTAACAAACTTATGGGCTTTCTCTTGCGGTCTCAGTTTTACCATGGGATCCTCCTCTTGCAACAAGATCCAATATAAAAAATCTTCATGCTGAGTCACCAATTATGGCATCTTGATGCCTCTAGCCCAACACATGCCTTTTGTGCCTTATCAACAACCTGTCGGGCTCCATCCAGCAGGTTGACATCACGTTGATGTTACTAATTCTACATGTCAACATATCACTGGTCACACATGTCACCTAGAAAGGGCCACTTAGGTGCCTAAAAATGATGAATCCATGTGCCACATGTCCTAGTATTATTGGTTGATGGTGATGTCACTATCCTTTGTTGTCTTGGCCAATCACAAGCTAATGCATGTCCTCTTCGAGGAGAGAGAAAAGATCCTGCAAGGATTTTTTTTGTGATCATTTCCTTTGTTATTTCATTTTTGGCCTTACTGATACTTTTCTTTATTTTTCCGTGAAAACCTCCGAGTCGACTCTCCTATTCTATTCTCCTTTGTTATGCCTCTAGGCAATCATAGCCCGATGGGATCAACCTACTATAGTACATCCCGATGGTTAGTCCTATGCTCTCCAAACAATCTTCCAGGAATTCCTTTCTCTGCTATCATTAACGGTTGACTCCACTTGCTCAATGCATCTTGACACTTTTCGCTTGCACCACATTTGAAATCTTCAAGGTCCACCCTCCATGTTGCCTCTACTAGGAAACCTATACTATGGGATCAACTCCTCACTTTTAATTGGACAACACTTAGCTATCATGTCTAGGTGACTTCTACACAGCGACTTAGACTTGGGCACCAAAACAATTATGTCAGGGTGTATCTTCTAGGGTAAGCCCACCAGGTGGGCTTGACTTTTGGTCCAAACAACTTCTCCGACGTCTACCCATAACTCTCACTCAGAGGCTCCGCCTGTCTTCCCACTGATTTTGGAATTTTAGTCAACTTTGGCTACACGCCAAAGGCTCCAACTACCATTAAATATTCTATGAAAAATTTGGGGTCACCAGACCTTGAATGACTCTATATTTTACTCTAGGAGGCCTCTTCAATGCTTCCATATATCACTCGAAATATTTTTCAGAGCTCTACCTATATCGGTTGCTGAAACTTACATATGAGATGATCTAGTGCTCAAAAACTAGCTCCAATGATAATACAATAATTTTGATCTTTTATCCTTCTTGTGTGCCTCGATCATGCTCTAAGAGTTATTTCTTTGACACATGTGCCTCATGCTACCACCTGTCATCACTATGAACTTTTTTCCATCACCATGTTTCCATCGGTAACAACATATCTCAACAATATCCCCCTTTGGCATTGACGCAAACACCAAAATCAAACAAAAAACCTTGGCTTTTCACAAAAACCATAGGAAAATGAGTGTTTCTCCCCGTGAGATAGTTGAAACTGCTACTATAGTACTATTGTTGGTATTTTTATTAGTAATAATGTCACTATGGATCTCCCTGATTTTGTTTTCTATTACTAGAAATCTCTCTCCTCCTTTGACATCAATGTCAAACGACACCATCATGCTCCTCCTATCATTATACTTCTCCTATCTACAAATCTTATTCTAACATGTTGATCCTCTTGAAATTGGTAGCTTCACCAATATATTTTCAAACATATACGAGCTACCTTTCTTCCTCTTCGAGTTGGGCCTAGTGAAGGGAGGAAAAAGGAATGACTCCTAATTTTTGCCTTAAGTACTCGAACTATTCTCTAGGAAGCGCCTTTGTAAAAATATCAACAACTTATTGTTTTGAGGTAACATACTCGAGTTTCACAATCTAAGCTACAACATGCTCCCTCAAGAAATGATACTTGATGGGGATATGCTTGATATTAGAGTGGAAAAGTGAATTCTATGACATGTTTATTACACTTATGTTGTCACAAATAATGGGAATAGGTTGATCATAAAATACTTGTACATCTTATAACGTTTTCTTCATCCACAAAATTTAAGTACAACAAGAAGTTTCTGCAATATATTTTGCTTCATTTGTAGATCAGGAAATGAAAGCTTACTTCTTTCTTGACCATGAAACTAGACTTTGCCCAAGAAAGAAAGCACCACCATTTGTTCTTTCTCTATCGTCCACATCACCTTCCCAATCAACACTAATATAAATAGTAAATGAGAAATTTGTAACTTCGGGGTACCATAGTCCATAGTCCATTGTTGCTCTGAGATATCTAAGAATTCTTTAAATTGTTAATAGATGGCTTTGTCTAGGAGTTGCTTGAAATATTCCAACTATTTTAACAACTTACATGATGTCTTTCCTTGAATCTATGAGATATAAAAGGCTACCAATGATGGATCTATATAAGGTTTAGTCCATTGTTGGTGTCTCATCCATCTTTCTAAGCTTGCAACCTATCACCAACGAGAATTATTCCATTCCAAATTTCTTTATCACTTCCTTGAGATAATTGCCTTGAGAAATAAAAATTCCTTTAGAGGTCTATTATATCTGCAATCCAAGGAAATATGGTAGTTCTCCAAGCGTGGACATCTCGAATTCATCCTTCATATTTTTTTCAAACTCACTTGTTAGAAAATTTGAATCACTAGCAAAGATGATATCACCAACATATACAATTACCACAATGAGTTTATTGTCCTTTACTTTAACATAGAGATCACTGCCAATTTCTCCTCTTTTAAATCCACACAGATCAAGTAGTTATTTATATTTCGATACCAATCCCTAGGGGCTTTCTTGACTCCATAAAATGCCTTCTTCAGTCTACATACATAATGTGGTTTCTCTGTCAACTAAAATCCTTTTAGCTACTCTCTGTAAACTTCCTCTTTTAACTCTCCACTAAGAAAACAAGATTTGACATCCATTTTATAAATTTTGAATTTCTGAAAGCAAGAAAATGGAAAAAGCATTCATATTTCATCTAATATAACAACAAAAACAAAAGTTTCATCAAAATCCAAGCCTTCTATTTGAGAGTAGCCTTTTCATACCAACCTAGCCTTTTTCTTACCAATTTTCCACAATAATTGAAACTATTCCTGAATATGCACTTGGTGCCAATGACATTCTTCTTTGTAGGTCTTGGAACACATTCTCGGGTATGATTTTTCTCTATTTGGTCCAATTATTGATTCACTTCCTTGAACCAATGTTGATCTTAGCTATCTTGAGAAACATCTTTTGGTTCCTCCATGGACAACAGTGCACCATGTGCCTACGTAGGTGGCTTGAGAAACTTGCTTCTTGTCTACATTCTTGAATTTCATTCACCAATTATTAGTTCAATTGGGTGATATTTTTGTACATACCTTGGGGTATCTCTGGTTTAAGGAATTTAGAGATCTTCCTCACTTTCTTCTGCAACTACCTCATCATTTTCATCACTAATGTTTGTTGGTTCACCAACACTAAATTTTACTGATTTGCCTTCTTCTTCAGCAACATGCTCATCAAATTTTACATCTTTGCAATCGATGATCATTTTAGTGACTTTGTTGTAGCACTTGTAACATTTTTGTTCTGTGAATAACCTAGAAAAATGCCTTCATCTTCTTGGGATAAATTTTTCCATGCTTTTCATCTTTTTTTTAATGTAACATATGTTATAAAAAATTGGAAGTGTTTAACTATTGGAGGTCTACTAACCCACAAATCACACAAATTTTTGTCACTGTTGGGTTGAAAATGAAATTTTTTGAGAATGATAACTGTTATGTCAATAGGCTCTACCTAAAACCTCTGTGTAACTTTCCTCTCGGTCATCATTTCTCTAGCTAAGTATGCACTGACTTGTATTCTCTCCCTACAACATCATTTTACTGAAGAGTCTCTGCTATGGTAAATTGTCTCTTAATTCCATTTGTCTTACAAAATTCATCAAATTCCTTTGAAGTGAACTCACCTCCATTATTTGACATGATGCGTTTCATTTTGCAATTGATTTCATTCTCATCCATAGATTTGAATTCTTTAAACCTCTCAAAAGCCTCATATTTCTCTCTAAGAAACAAAACTCTCATCATCCTACTAAAATAATCAATTATTACCATAGAATAGAGTTTACCTGCGGTTGACTACATTTTGAGTGGTCCACATAGATCCATGTGCACCAGCTACAATGGATTTTCTAATGAGTTCTATTTTTCCTTGAAAGAAACTCGAGCTTGTTCTCCCAATCAGTAGTATTTACAAATAATGGTCTTTGGATTTGAAAGCCTAGTAAAATCCCTAACAGCTTTTTTCTTACTTAGCTTGAAAATCTGGTGAAAGTTGAGATGTCCAAGCCTTATGTGCTATAACCAAATCTCATCAATCTTGGTCAAACAACACTTTTATGTCTTCTCCTTGAACACACAGACATTGTTGTCTATTCTTATAACCTTAACAACTATTTCATAAGTGCCTATGGACTTGGTTTGAAAAATTTTAGCTTTGAAAACCACATCATTCTCTTGATCGCACATCTGAGACACACTCAATAGATTATGTTTCAGTAAATCAACATACAAAATTCTCTTAGCATTACCCTTTCAATTTGAGAGATTGGCCACTCCTTTTGCAATTATTTTAGATGGAGAATTGTAACCAAAGGAAACACTACCTTCTTCAACAAGCTTCCAAGTGAGAAACTTACTTCTATCTCCTGTTATGTGCCTAGAATATCCACTATCCATATACAAATGACTCCCACCATTGTGACAGTACAAGGCAATGTCACAGTGCTCTGATTTCTATTTCCCTTTCCAAAGATTGGGATTCTATTCAATTTTCTCAATGACTATCTGTGTCTTATTTTCTTTAAGCCCACAATTAAATTCTATATAACCAAAATTGTGGCATTTAAAACAATGCACTTGATAATTCAGAGGAGTAAAGAAATTATTATACATGGGTCTACTCCTTCTCTGCAACTTTTTTTCCTTGGATCCAAGCTGTCTATAGGAGATATTAACCCTACAGTTTGCTGCTTTGTGGCCATAATTGGTGCATGTGAAACGATACCCTAGGAAGATATCATTGTACCAAGATTTATGTCTTCAATGCTGAGTAGAATTTTTGGCAGTTCGATTTGCATCGATAGCATACTCCCTTTGTTGTTGTTGATTTCTCTTTTGCTGAGTAAGTGTCTCTCGCTATGTGGAATTCTTTATTTTTTGGAGAAAAGGTAGTTTTCCTTTAAATTACCCTTTAATTCGACCATTGTGTTGGGTTTAGCATAAAAAACAAGACCATTTCGACCTTTGGAGATGGGTTTAGCCTCCAACATTTCATTTAATTTTTTTGTCCATTTGTTGAATTTCCAATTGAATCTGAGTTGTGTTTCAGCCTTTTCAAGCTCCTTCTTCAACAATAAAAATTCTCCTTCCAGTATATAACATATTTGAGCCCTTTCATTTATCTGTTGGTTCAAGGAATCTTGTATTTTCTTACCTTCTTCTAACTACGGAAGTAATCGCTCTATTACCTCAACCTTGTATTTTATCAAGGATTCTTTATGGGTTTGGTTTTTCTTTATCAACCTCTATATTTCTTCAAGAGCACTTACCAGCTCTCCCTCAAGGTCAAATTTGCCCTCTTCATTATCAAAGCTAGTAGCCTCGACTTACATATTTTCAGTGGCCATTTACATGAATTCCTTAGGGCTCTCATCATCTCTATCCTCGTCTGAGGATTAGCTGGCCTCAATCTTATAGGAGCTCTTACCTTGAGCATAGAAGCCTCACTTTTTGGACTTCGTTTTTCCCTTTTGAACCTTCTTAATTTTTTCTTTATGATCATAGTCCTTTTTCTCCTTTTCAAGATACTTTCATTCATAATGACTAACTTGACCACAACTAAAACATTTAAAGGGAAACTTACCTTTATACATGTTTGATCCTCACTTGAGATTCCTCAAAAAGTTGGCTTATACTTCATCTGATTCACAACATGAGTCATTATGCTCATTCTTGCACTTCTTCACTGCTTTGAAGGTTGGTTATTTGGATGTAGACTTTCCTTTAGAACTCCCCATTTAATAGGAAGGCAGTATCCCAAGAAGTTGATCTAGGGTGAGAGTGCTCAGCTTTCCCATTTCTTCAATGGCTTGCACCTTGTGATTAAACCTCTACGAAAGAGAACTAAACACATTTTGAACTAAGACATCTTCATTTAGCTTCTTGTTAAGCCTTCTTATGGTGTTCATAACATCATGAACTCTTTAAAAATACTTTGCAATATATTCATCATCATGCACGCACAATGATTCAAATTGGAACGTAAAACCTTGGAGTTTAGCTTTCTTTACCTTGTTTTCTACTTTGTAATAGTTACTCATCTTTTCCCAGATTGCTTTGGTAGATTTGTAATCCATCAGCTTGACAAGTTCTAATTCAGCTAGGCGAGCAAGTAAGGAATGCATTGCTTTAGCATTGCATGTGAACTCCAAATTTTGATCTTTGGTAACCAACGTTGGAGGTATTTGTTGTTCTTCTTCCACAACATCCCACACATCAACTCCAAGTGATTTAATGTAGTTCTTCATCCTCAATTTCAAAAACACATAGTTTGTTCCATTGAACATATGCGCCTTATTGATAAAAACTCCTTCCTATTTTTCCATGGTCCTTGATATTTCTTCTAGCTGTTGGACTAATCAGAAGTAACTTTCTCTGATACCAATTGTTGGAAACCATGACAATACTAAGAAGTGGGAATGAATCAGTATTGTAACAATTTTGACCAATTCAAAATTTTATTTTACTTTGTGTTCATCATTAAATACTTTAGAAATGAATTAAATAACCATACCATGGATTAATGCTTGCAATCAGAATGGAACACACAAGAACATGTAACTTTCTGAACTGCTCTTCAATTCATTCATAAGGCAAGCTACAACTTGTTGTTACAATTTCTCTAGCTACAAACAACAGGAGGCTACAACTCCCTAATTTATCTCCTGAAATTGAATGGAGCTAAAACCCAAACTATTTTGCAACACCCACTTGAAGAAGAACCAACCCCTAATCAACAAGCTACAACTTTCTTTGGAATTCATTGTTCCATATTTCATCCATTTTCACATTAGGATTAATGACTGCCTTCTCTCCTTTCAAAAACACTTAAATCTCCATCGCCACTTCAGAAAAACAGCTACAAAACCCTCTGATTACTGTGAACACCATGCCAACACCTCACTACACCAAAAGCTAGGTCTCAAAAATTGTGTGTCAATTTTTCTTGATCAAGCGGCTTATAAAGAGTTTTCCTTAACTTCTTTTTATTATATTTGATTGATACATGCTTCCTTTTGTTTTTCTTTTGTCCTGTTCTCTTAGTCCTTTGCACCTGTTCATTGATTTCTCAGACCTTAACCAACCTTTTGTGCTAGTTGAACTGAGTTTATTTATAGCTTTTAGCTAATCTATAGTTTTACAGGTTTTAGCAATGCTTATTATATTTTGATCTACAGTTAAGTTTGGATTAATTGTGAAATTTACTTCCAAATTATCATATCCACTAAATTTGCGCTTAAGACCCTTTCTATAGCTCATTTTATTTCTTCGCCATAAGACCGGGTCTTTTCAACCACCGACTTAGACCGTGGGCACTAAGTCCTTTCAACTCCTATCAGAAGCCTATTTCCATTATTAATGGCTCTACGTCGTTGGTCACACTTCTACGCGAAGTTACCACGATTAGCGCTAACGTAAAGCTCTCAACCTTTTTTATTAATTGTAATTCCTAAAATGTTACATGATTTTAGGATCTGAGGATGGCCCCGCATTGTATTACTGTTGGGCCCTTCTTCATGTTTCTAGACAAAACAACCAAGGAGTTTCCACTTAGCCACTTTCAGAGCCTCCTCGAATCTTTATATCTCTGTGCCCTTGGTTTCTTCCTATGGCATAGGGCCATGTCTGGGTGCTTAGCCCATAACTCCTTTCCTATCGACACATTCATTTATATGCACAACAATAACCCCTCAGGGTCTAACCTCCTGGTTGACCTATCTAGTAGGGATCACCGGTCATGCCTTGATTATCTACCGAATGTTTTGCTCCATATCCTTTATGTCTCAACACCCTTTACTTGCCTCATTTCTTCATGCTCTATTAACAAATTTCCAATCTTTGTCCTATGGTTTGAGTTTTACTGTGGGGTCCTCCCACTGCAGCAAGAGCCAATAGAGAAACTCTCTAGGCTTAGTGAGCTGCCACGTCATCCTTATGCCTCTGGCCCAGCACATCCCTCATGTGCCTTGTTAACAACTTATCGGCCTCCATCCAACAGGATGACATCATACTAACATTAGTAATGCTATATGCCAACCTATGATTGGTGACACGTGTTGCGTAGAAAAGGGCCACTTGGGTGCCAAAAAATTCTGAATCCACCTGCCACATGTCCTCCTCTTATTTTTTGATGCTGACATCACTATCCTCTGATGTCTGGGACAATCACAAGCTGCCACTTATCCTCTAGGACGAGAGAGAAAATAACATTTGATGTATTACCATTTCCATTGTTATTTTGTTTTTTGCATTACCGACCTTTCTCTTTATTTTTCCACAAAAACCTTTAGGTTGGATATCCTCTTTGCTACCTAGTTTTTATGCCTTTGGGAAATCATAGTTGAGCGGGCTCCACCTACTTTATTAGATCCTAACGCTTAACCATATGCTCTTGATATAGTCATTCAGGAATTCCTTTCCAAGCTACCATTGTCAAGTGGGCTCCACCCGCTCAATGCATCCAAATTTATTTCCCATGTGACACATTTGAAACCTCCAGGATGCCTCCATTTGACTAGCATGTACTACAGGCTCTACTGCTCACTCTCTATTAGACAACTCTAAGTCGTCATGTCCCAACAAGTCTCACCTGGTTTCTTATACTTAGGCACAATAATGGTTTCGTAATTGTGTATCCGCTAGTTGGGCTTTGCCTGCTGTCTAGCTCGCCACTGCCACGTGTGACCAAAGATATTTCTTAGAGGCTCTACCTATCTTTTCGCTGAGTTTGGCACCTAATCCAAATTTTTCTTTGCGCCAAAGGCTCTAGCGACCTTTAACTCCACTATGAAGGCCTTCGGACGACCAAACTTTGACTGACCCTATCTTTTCATCGAGGACGCATTTTCACGACTTCTGTATATCGTTGGAAATCCATTTCAGAGCTAACCATCTGGGTGGATTACACTTGCATTCGAGATGATCTAGTGCTCCAAAACACGCTCCAATATACTTCACCAATTTTGATCTTTTTCCCTTCTTGTGTGACTGGAACATGGTCTTCGAGACATTTATTTGAGACTTGTGCCTCTTGTTGTGATATTCCATCACTAAACACTTTGTTCCCATCACCTTGTTTCCATCAATGACAACATATCTCAACATTTTCTTGAATGCATTTTTACATGATAATTCTAAAAAATAAATATTGAATTAGCATTCAATGAAGGTTATCATAGCATATTAGATGTGATGATTCTCATCAAGAATCAATCCTTTATTAAAAAAATGCCTACAGTTAACACATCGTGATTAACACATCATGATGTAATATACTAGAACCAGACTTCAATTTAATTATATAATATACATTACAAATGCATTTCCCAAATGGCATATTCAAACTAAAATAAATAATAAATATTAGTGACCTATAAGATTTCTAAATATATTGATTTGAGGATGTCCTCCAAAACTAACAATTACTATAAAATTATTCTCAAAAATATCTTTATATTTAAATTCTTATAATCTTTCTAACTAGTATGAAGAATTTAGGATGACATTGTTTAACTCTATCTACATTAAACTTTATAATTACAATTTTTTTTCAAACCAATTATTATGAAATATCAATTATTTTTTAAATATTGAAATGCTATATTATATATTTATATATATATATATATATATATATATATATATATATATATAATTGTTTTATTTCCTACTCTAATTGAATTGAGAATGTTCAATAATTCTATATTTATCTATATTATAGTACATCCCCAAAATCTATATCATATTAAAATATATTACATAATTCTACACAAAACTCTAAAGATACCGTTTCATTCTCCAAAAATAGAACTAAAGTAGATAGACATTATGAAAAATGTCCAAAGCGAGAAAGAAAGTTTTTGATTTCGACCCTATACATGATTTAAAATAAAGAATAATAAATTCAATGAAAAAAGGTGATTGAATAGTAGTACGAAAAGGATGTTTATGCTACCTATAATATCATAACTTCATTGGAAAAGTGGTCATTAAATAGTACTGTAATAAAGACAATTATGATAGATAAAGCGTAATAAACCCATTGAAAAAGAGGTCTTTATTATGTTAGATAAAGCGTAATAAACCCATTGAAAAAGAGGTGATTGTTATTATGTTGGATAAAACGTAATAAACTAATTGAAAAAGAGGTGATGGAATAGTATAACAAGAGGAGATTGAATATAGTATAACTAGAGATAGTATAACCAGAGATACATAAGAGTAAATGATAATAATATAGCTGGCATTGAAAATATGGGTGTCTTTTCAAACAAATTATTCAAAATTTGTGTTGAAAAGCATAATTCAAGCATGACTTTCTAATATTTTGGAAATGATAATTCAAGCTTGGTTTTTAATGTTTAGAAATTGAATTAATGGACTTCATTATTTTAGAAAAATGTTTTATTAAATATATGATCTATTAATTTTCAAATTATATATTTTTTTAAGTTTGTTAATGTGTTTTGATTTTTGAAATTAACATATTGTATAAGAAATTACAGTTAAGGTGTTTTTAAATTATATTTAAAAGATATTCAAATCATCTAAATTATTTGGGGATTAAATTTAATATGAATAATACTGACCCAAATCTAATATGCGTAATACGAGGAGTAATACTGTAGTTGGAGTTTTTAGTATGTCATTCCTAGAATTTTGAACATTCAAATAAATTAGAAATTGTGTCCAACATAAATCGCACCAACTTTTTATATGACCTTTTTTTATGTATATTTTCATAAAAATATTGACTTCCAAATTACGCTTAACCTTAGTCACACAAACCTTAAACATAACTTATTTTTCTTTATCTCTTGACAAGAATTTTAAACCTTTACTATCTTCAAACCATTAAAATCCATTCACACGAGTACGATTGGTAGTTTAAAAATATATATTACAAAAATTTCATAATTTGAAATTATAATTTTAGGGATTATAAAATATTTTGTCTTTATAAAAATTTGAACACATTACATTAATTAAATTTGATTTAAAAATAATTAAAAGTCAACCAATTATTTAAAACGAAAATTTTGATTTAAAAATAATAAAAAATAAACCAGTTATTTAAAAGGAGAAAGAAAACAAAGCCAACCCAACAACGGCATGAACAACAAACCAAAAGCACATGGACAAATATAAGTACCGTGAGTATAAGTTTGATTAATAAAATAAAATAAAATTATTAAAACAAACCCATTGAATAAATTTAATATAAAGAAACTCCTGAGCAAACTTGCTTTAAATTTAGAAAGTATTGAAAATTTTTCTTAAATTTCTTTGAAGTAATGAACAATTTCCTAAAAACGCTGACAACCCAAAACATTTGAATAGACCCGTATGAATAAATTTTTATCAGTTGTCCTCTTACTCAAGCGTGAAAAGAATGCTATGGGCAGAACCACTGACTTGTACCTTCTGTCAAATCATAAAGCACCTAACAGACATAAAATTCATGGAACTTGCTGGCACAATTGGAAAAGGAGTTTCCTGGAAAATGTTATTTTACTTGAAAACATGAAATGTGCCTGCGATGAACAAAGAAGTAGAAAGGAGGTTTATGCTATAAATCGAATCAGTCTCTCCATCGCCTCAGAATATTAACCAATGTGTTGTTTTTAATTCAGTCATTCGTGCAACTTCTGCTGTTATGTTTGGAATTGCAGTGATTGCAGCGGTGCTACATGTGCCAATGTGATGCACGAGGGCAACCCATATATAATTTCTACATGAAAAGTTGTCCAGGGGTTGAGGGTCTTGATGGACGAGTGGTCAATAAGTACATAACGGCAGATCACACAATAGCGGCTTCTCTTTTGAGGCTACACTTCCACGGTTGTTTTGTTAGGCGATGTAAACTCATGAATGTCTAAACACTTTATTGTATGTAAACTCTTCAATGTCTAAAATTTTCCATTTAAGATGTGCTATGATGATTAATGTGATCTGAATTGGTGCTACTCCAGGGTTGCGATGCGTCACTGCTCTTGAATTCTACACAAAACAACAGAACAGAAAAGGACGCAATTCCTAATCTCACCGTGCGTGGATTTGAACTTACTGACAATATCAAGGCACAAATAGAAGATAAATGTCCGGGAGTGGTCTCATGTGCTGACATTGTCGCTCTGGCTGCTCGCGATGCTGCTTCTGCGGTATTCATAATTCAATACCATTGGTCCATTACCATTAATTCATATTTATTACACTGTAGAGAGAAATCTGTATTCTGTTTCTTAAACAACAGCTTTATAAATCTAATTGCACTACAGCAGTCCGTGTTCGGTCCCTCTAATTTTGTTGCCTTAATTTTCCAGGGCCGTTCTGGCAGGTGAAGACGGGTCGTAGGGACGGAAGGATATCGGTGTAGAGTGAGGCATGGTCTAAGATTCCATAATTAATTAACTATTTAACTATATATATATAATTAACTAATTTAAAATAAAGAAGATTAGATTCCATTAAAAAGTATGGTGATTGAATAGTATTTACGTCAGACAAAGTATCATAAGCTCATTGAAAAAGTTATCATAAAATAGTACTAAAGTAATGACAATTATGTTAGATAAAGTGTAATAAACCCACTAAAATTTAATAATATTGAAAATAAAAATAGCAGTGTTGTTAAAATAAAATATTCAAAATTTGCGTTGGAAATCATAATTCAGGCTTGGTTGGTTTTTTATATTTAGAAAAACAAATACTTAATTTTATTAGTTTAGTGAAATGTTTTATTCCATATATAATATATTTATTTTCATTAGTTTGTTAATAAGTTTTAATATGTTGGATTAGCATATTGTATAAGAAATTATAATTTAGGGGTTTTTAAATGGCAATCGAGAGATATTTAAGTTATTAAAATATCTTGGGAATTGTACTTCTAACTAATAGGAATAAACTCATTTTAGAATTGATGAGCACACTAAAGACAAGTAGGAATTATATTTTCCAAGTGGCCCCTTTAATGACTACTTGTCTCTATCTCAATCAGCAAGATCTACATCTTGTCCAATCTCACAATTAGACCTTCTACCTTGTTCATGCAAACATCATCAAATTGTCGAGGCCCATATAAAGGAACAACCATCGACCGGAACGCATGGGTACCTAACCACTGCAACCACTGGTCTAGTAGGAAGTCTATCATACATGGTCCATCCAACTTCTTGATGAACTTTCTTTAACGTGGTCCTTTACACTCTGAGATAAGTCCATCTCACAATTCCCCCACTTAATCAAAGATTGAATTCTTCAATTTGCATATCAATCTTAGATACGAGTACCCCTGCCACCCTCGTATCTACCAAGTGGTTAATTCCACACCATCATGTTACTAAGGAGCAATGTGGTATGCATGCCTCTTTGGGTCTTACAACCATATGCCCTTTTAATATACTCCAAGATTAAAAAGATTGTAGGTACATAAAACATTTCAAGGACCACAATAGACCATTACAAAGAAATATATGACATGTGGATTTGCTATAATTACAATGTGTGACTCATACTTTATCATAATCATGAGTCTATTCTACAAACTCAAACAAACTTGGTTTTCCATAATCCTTTAATCTCTGATGTTGCTCCAACCCATATTCTCCAATGTCATCTTCATTGTTTTTCTTTCCTTGTCATGGAAATAAATGTGTATATTGTTGAAATTGCCAATTCCAACACATACTTATGACAATAGCTAGCGAGACTAATGTCTCTTCAATAAATATGGCATGACAAATTAACAAATAAAAAAGCGTTATTCAAATCAAATTAATCATTTTTTAAACCACTTTGAGCATATTTTTTTACCGAGACGAAATGAGCATGGAAGCTACATAAGTGTAGCCTCAACACACCTCCCTTTTCATAGGGTGTGGCTTTTGTTTGTTAACAACTTGTTGTTGAATCAAAAAAGTGGATCAGCCACAGTCCAAAAAAGAAAGGCCTTCTGCAAAACGTTTTCCAATAAAAAATGGATATGAACGATTATGGAGCGAATGCAGCACAAATTCATTTAGCGTTTTCCCTCTTTCGAGTCTTAGGTAGTGGCCCTCATTAGAATTGAAAAGCTCCTGAATAGGAGCAGATGCACATAATTGAATGATAGCTAACACTTAGAATGGAGCACATAAAGAATGGATGTGACCCAATTATATGACTCTATTTACGCATATATCCACTCTATGATCCAAGACAGTTCATTCTTCACAAGGGAACTAATTTTCAAGCACCATCGATAGCTCCATGGCTCATAGTTCCATTGGCTCACATAATGAGAACCACTAGTAGCTACATGGCTCAAATTGTAATGTTGAATGCTCACTACACCAAACTATTGAACCAACGAAATAGAACCTGAACCGGTAACAATTAGATTCAAATGGTGTGCTTCTCCACACATAGCAAACAACAATTTCCCACAACAATCAACTCACATGCCTCCTTTCTAGGAAATAAACCACCCACGAACTCTTTGTAATCGTCGAATACTATCTTATGCGATCGTGGATGGTCTTGTTAGGGAGTTGAGCTTAGAATAGTTGTGATACATAAATAGGATCCCTCTAGGGAGTTGTGTTCGAGCAAGCCTTCTAGGACCATTACAGTGCATCAGCGATTCCTCCACACTTAAGGAAACATCGCGTCAAAAAACAAAACACCACACAACCTCACACAAACCGCTCCTCAAATTCCGCAGATCTTACGCACGAAGAGCACACAGTTAGATGTTAACGAATTGTCTATTGGCATAAATATTGTCTTAACCTTATCCTAATTCTCTTCAATTTCTATACCTCCAAATGCAAAAAGGCTTATTGTTAAACCAAGATGTTCATAGAGATGGAAAGATAATACCCGTCAGCATGACGAATGGAAGGCTCTAATATCAAAGTTATGATTGGTGCCCTTGCATTTCCCATCTCAACCTTTTTCCTAGATGGTCTCTAAAAAATATTGTGGTGTGAGCTAAGTCCAGATTTAGGGAAACCAGACCACTCTACCCTCACTTTATGTACATCATATCTAGGTTTAAAACTAGTATTAACAAGTAAAATAATGGCTTCAGCTAGAACTCCACCACCCTGATCATATCTTCCAAAGTCGCAATAGTACAGTAAAAAAAACACTTATAGACAATGGAAACACTCATTCAGACTTCGCTAAGCTTGGCCCTAATGAATGGAAAAAAAAAATGAATGGACAAAAAAAATCACCAAACTATTTATTTCCCTCAGCCTAAAAACGGCCAAGGCTACAACCCCATATAGGCTTTGATACCAACAAAGATTTTCTAAATGCACTACAAGTTATATTCACGTGAAAATAATAATACAATATAAATACATAACATTATGTCTCAAAATATCTAGTCTATATTAGACATACAATCTCTTGGTTGAGTGAATATCTCAACCACACACCAATCAAGGAATCTAACTAGTTGGACAGAATCTCTCAACCAACTAGACCTCAGCAAAATATTAACTAATAGGAACAAAAGCATTCTAGAATTGATGAGAACACTAAATACAAGTAGGTATTATATTTTCAAAGTGGTCCCCTTAACGACTACTTGTCTCTATCTCAATCAGCAAGAACTACATTAAAGCAACTAAGACATTAAAATGCATGGCGACACTAAGTGATAGCAGAAGTGATTGATAGTGCTTGCAAAACATGAATGAAAGCTTAAACAAAAAAAATCAACATGCATGCAGGTGACGTCATTCGCCGGTTAGGCGAACATTCGTGCAAAACAGTTTCATGCATGCGACAATAGTGAGATAGTAACAAAAACTAAAACAGAGCTAGGACAAGCTAGAATACATGTAAACGATAGAAAGCGTTCAAAGAAATCAAGCAAACAACACTAACAAAAGTGAATACACAAAAAGCGACAGAAATGTTGAAAAAAGACAAGTTGAGGCCACCTATCCATGAATAGCTGAGCCGAATGTGTCGAAGAGTCCTAGATGTGCTGCCTCTTCTATTGTTGCCTCTGCTACTACTGCTATTGCTGCTACTACTGGTGCTCTCTATGATACTCCTTCATGTTTCTTTGCTAACCACTCAACGGCGAATCTGATATGTACATTGGGTTCGGAGGAATTATAGCAACACCTCCATGAGTCTTCCTTGGCCCAATGAAATGCCCCATGGATGCAGTTGAATTGAACTCTCACGCAGTGATCCTTCACAATGCAATGTGGGTCATACGGGTTGAAGCTTTGGAGGTGGAACGGGTACTTCTTCATCTATTCTTCTTAAACATCCACTTGGTTGACACTCCGAATCTTATATAACCTAATCCGCAATGGAAGAGTGGGCCAAGGTCCCTTCTTCTTCCACTGCAGTCTAGCTGTCAATCCTACTGATATATGGTACACTACTTCCTGCATGACAAGTATGTCCAAGGAAAACTTTGGCATAACATATGGAGGCTTCTCCACAGTAAACATTCAGATGAAAGTGTTGAATGATGAGGCATACCAATCTACAATGCCTTCATTGCTTCCCTTGACATGCAAGGTGGATCCTGTTCAAATATCAACCTGTACACTACGATGAGAAAATGGTCGGACAGATGTATGATTAGTCCCCTGAGGTTACATTCGGAAAATAACTTGAAATATGTATTCATAATAGTCTCCGTCGATGACCATGCCCACTCCAATCTTTGGAACTCATGTCAAGCACAGACTGAATCTAGGATGTAAGCGAACATATAAATCTCTACATGCATACCCTCAGGTGACTATCGAATCTTCTTGACTTGTTCGTTCAGCTGTTGAGCCAGTATGCCGAACAAGTTGCATGGTCTTCCTTCTCTAGACAGTTGGTCTAGTGCTATCACCCAACTTTGAGGAAAGGTTTCAGTGCTTGCTTCGCCACTCAGTTGACATGTGAATATGATCAAGTATTAGTACGCCTTCCTCAATATCTTTGTCTTATAGATATGGTTGGGTGTCATCTTGAAACGAGTTAGCTCCTTTACCCAATCCTTCAAAATGTCTCTAGAGTTACCTCTGCTGCTAGATAAGCTGAATGGAGGACTCATGATAGTCGTGGGCTCTGACATCTGATACATCTCATCATAATCTCATGCCTGAAGGTTGCAAGCTTCATCCCACTGACACTGCTCAAGGTCATCGTCTCAGGGTCAGTGTGAGAGACGATCCAGTGAATTATGTCTGCGCATGCGAACATGAGGTATCTGCATGCAGTCTCGTGCAATCCGGACTTGTGAATGTTCACGTACACATGACAATCTTCAAGGCCTTCCCCAAAAGTTCCTCTGAATGATTCATCAACCTCTTGCCACCTCAGTTTGATGTCCTTGTCCAGATACAACTTCATATCTTCGTAGATCGGCAGACCAAAAGACACATGTTCAGCTGCATCTCCAGTTGCAATACCATTAGTGTCCTGAGATCATATTCACTTGGAAGCCATTGAGACAGATGAACACATGAAAGATCTGGAAACAAGAAACGTGCGTGGAAAGAAATATGTTAGTGGAAATGAAGAAAATCTGAGAAAGAACACATCACATACTTGGGAAACTGATGAGAAAGATTGCACAAATTTTTACTGGGAGGTTGGGTGACTGGTAGCCAGAACTGTGCAAAAGGCAGTTTTGGGTTTCTAGGATGTAGGACTAGCTACTCGATCAGTGAAATTCGCAATCCAGTTATGCAACTGGCTACTGGGATTGCGCAATGCGCAATTCTAGCTAGGAAGGAATCATGGCTGAGGGACAGATTTCCACAATTTCTTTGGACAATCAGCCACTATCCTCCAGAAATGCGAAAGCAGTCTTGGAGGCTGGCATTGGTCAAGAACATCCATTTCTGGAGAGGAAGGTGAGCCTTCCTTCCCTAGATTGCGCAATGCAGCCTTGGTGAAAGCAGAGCCCAGGGACAGATTTGGCCAGACTTGTCGATGGGCAACTAAATGCAACTAAGATAGCAAAATGCATGGAGACACTAAGTGATAGCAGAAATGATTGAAAGTGCTTGCAAAACGTGATTGAAAGGTTCAACAAACAAATCAACATGCATGTGGGTGACGCCATTCACCGGTTGGGTGAACGTCCATGCAAAAAAGTTTCATGCATCTGACAACAGTGAGATAGTAATGAAAACTGAAATAGAGCTAAGAAACATTAGAATACATGTAAATGACAACAGGCATTCAAAGAAATCAAGAAAATAACTCTCACACAAGCGAATATAGAAAAAGCAACATAAATGTTGAAAAAGACAAGTTGAGGCCACTTACACATGAATAGTTGAGTCGGATGTGTCGAAGAGTCCTGGATGTGTTGTGGGATGTCAGATATCCAAGATCGATGTGAATGGATAAGCTCTGATACATCGAATAAATAAGTTTGGTCTCATGACGTGCATAGCACAAATCTAGGAAAAAATGACACTCGGAGGGAAACTTGTAAAACAACTTTTCATCTAACCCCTAGCTGGAAAAAATATCTCCCTGAATCATGGTATGCATTTTTAATTTTGTCTCTTGCTATTCTGGGTAAACCAATTCATGCATGCATGCAAGTCAAGTTTCCTCGGTCCTGGGTGGAACTGGTCAACCGGATTGTCCATGCATGCAAGTGCTCAACTGCTCGGGAAAAATGTGCATTCCTGGTTGGGAGCTGGGCTAAATACCCAATAGGTTTGCATAATGTTTCTGTAGAGCAGATGACTGCTGCCCAGATTTGCGCAAATCCCAGGTTGAAGAGCCTGCTGCTGGGAAAATTTGTGCAAATCCTGCTGGGAGGGTTGGCAGGTAGGATTGCACAATCTTGGAGCCCAGGAGGCTTACAGAAAGGATTGCACAATTACTAGAGGGAAGGCTTGTTTCGCTCAAGAAATGGACAATTTTCAAGGGGGAACCTGCTCAGCCTACAACTGGACCAAGTCTGGGTGAGTATCTTGTGAGGGGAATGGATCAACTGTGATCGATAGGTTTCCTTTGTGCAAGAAAAACATTGAAGATTGAGTCCCTGAGGAAGCAAGACAAAGTGTTGCATAAGGTTGGTAGGGAGGCTCCAAAACAGGCTAAGGAAAAAGTTTTGAGGGTGGTTGTAGCACTACAACACTTGGTGACACACTGGTTGAACTACAACTCTCTGCATAGACCTTTTTTATGAAAACAAAGTCTAACACCTCCATAAGTATTGTTCAGTTCTTAGCTCATCTTGGTTTCACACTAACTTGATTGTAATATATAGCATCTACCAAGCCCTTGGTCAACTGACATGCATTCTAGGCCAAGGAAACACAATTGTTTCAATTGGGGTTGAGGGGTGTATAGGTGCAGAAGCAGTATAGTCATCAGAGTCTTAGTTTCATCTCTAGTGTTGCTCCACTACTAGTAGGCCCAGACAGTACCCCGGTTGAGTCACATAGGAACACAAGCATGGCTCCATTGCTAGCAAGCCTGGTCAGTACCCTGACAGAGTTACTTGCATCACCTCCCTGGACAAGAAGCCTTTCTCCTTTTTTGCCTTATCCATTTTTGATTTTTGATTTTTTAATTTTTTTCTTTTTTGACTTTTCATTTTTTCATTTTCATTTTCGCTATGCATAGAACTTATTCATTTTATAGGTGGAAGAGGGATCCTGACTTATTGAGAGAAGAGGAGGTTGTTCCAGTCGAGAAGTAGTTTCTTGTATCTCTGACGTGCCTGTTAAAGTTTTCCCCCTCACCTTACTCTACTTGACTAAGCTGACAAGGGGTAACCCAAAAACAACAGACTAGAGAAGGTGACACTAGTTAGCATGCAAGCATTGTGTTTTCACTAAGGTTCACATTGAACAATATGTATTTTCCTTTGATGTATCATGGACTAAAAGTAGCAAGCTCATCACACATAGGAAAGATGATAGATAACCAGGTAGTAATAGTTGTACAAGCCCTCTTGTACTTTACCTGGCTTGCTTCAAGAGTCATACATGGTTTCATGCAAGACTATCTTATGAAGGAAACAAAAAAACAAACAAACATCAAAGAAAAGAAAAAGCAGAAGCGAAAGTGAAAGCAAAGGAAGTAAGAAAACAAGAAAGCAAACAAACAAGAAAACAAAGCATGTAAGCAATCAAGCATGCAAGGAAACAACTGAAAGCAAACACTACCCCTACTCCTACATTGATAGTGCATGGGCCTAATCACCTGAATTCATACTTCCAATGGTGCCACCAGCGCATTGGTAGACCCATGTTGGTGAAGGCTTTGTCCGTGAGCAACCTAGAGGTGCGAACCAAAAAACAAGAATGATATAACAATGAAGACAACCACACTTCATGTTTCAAAGTGCCCATGGGACATAAGTGAGTGCATGTGCATGATAGGCAATCCATGGACTTATCATGGTGTTGTGTGACACTATGTGCAACTTTGAAGCATAAACAGAGTCTTGACTAGGACATGGAAGCAAATGAAAGAAACACAGATAGCTTACATCGCACATGAGTTTTGAAATGTAATACTCCTCCAATGCGTGAGCAATGGGATCATGTAGTTCAAGTGGAGGAAGTGTGATATGTGAGTGAGAAGGATATTCAATGCATACAAATGAGTGATGAGGAGCCTTGGGTGATTGAACAGTTTCATGATCGGAAATGAAACTAACCCCAAGAGAGCGAGGGCCTGACATAAGCATCAGCTTAGGCTAAAGAGCCTCGATAGTCTTGGGTGTCTCAACTTCATCACCAAGTAGATCATCATACACCGGTGGCTTCGAAAGATCAACTGTGATAGATTCATCATCGTGATAAAAAATGGAAACAAATGGATCACGATCACCACGATCAGAAAAATCAATGAATTCCTCGGCATCCTCATGATCAGATGAATGAGAAAGAAGGGTAGATGAAAAGCGAACAAACTCATCCTCTCTATTTCTGAAAAAGATATATGAAGAATCAAGTGGATTTTCAACGAGTAACTTATCCTCTTGGTTGTCGAATAATAGACTAACATCTGGTGAGTCTTATGAGTGATCAACAATGGGTGCATCCGTGGATGAAGACACACATGCAAAATCATGGATGGAAGGTTCACCAAAAAGGTTAGGAAAAAATAGAGGGGGCTCGGATAGAAGGGAGTCATCCTTCGCCAAGTGTTGATGTTCAAGCTCCAACTAATACTCTTCATGAATCACATCGCATGTTGGTTTTGCAACACTAACTCCGTTAGTGGGTTTTTCCTCGTTCAGAGTAAGTGAAGAGTCTGGAATGGACGAACACAAGACATCATCATCCAGAGGAACACCTGAGTGCGAGGACAGAGGTTGAAGAAAGGAATGCATATGAGAACTCGAAGGAATCACAACCAAATCTACGTGAAAATTGAGTGGGCTGATGTTGGGAGAGTCTGAAGGATGAATAGGTGTCCGAGCATGATCCTCAACATCACTGGGTAGTGGTGGAGTTGTTGAATGAGAGGGAGGCAAAAAATCAGTTGAGACAGTTCCTGCTCCTACATGAGATTGCGCAATTCCATCAATGAAGAATGCTGAGCGAGGCTTGATCTCAAGCTTCCTCTTGGGATGGGCATATTTCTTAATGCAATACTCGAACCAATCGCAAAGATAAGAAAATTTCATCTGCCTCCTCGGAGCTTGAAACTACAAGTCACGAAAGCGCTGCCAGAAATAAAAAATGGATTGATGCGGAGCCCTCCATTTATATAACAATTTCTAGTCAAGATGGTCTGGATCAAAATGATAGAACGTGTCTTCAATAAGATCATATAAGTGATCAAATGAGTGCACAGTGTCAGCCGGTAGGTTGAGAACCCAACGAAATGGAGATTCAAAAAGTGTGTATGCAAGCAGCAAATTGACCTGTTCATCCGAAAACTCATCTTCCTCATGAATCATGGAAAGAAAGTTAAGTAACTACTCACGCCAGACCACTCTTCCTTTACCATCATATATGTGAGGGGAAAAGAGATCAAAAAGATTCCCCAAGATGGAAACGTCTTTATGAGTCGAAAAACACCTCAGGGGAGGAAGAGTGAAAGACTCCATGAAAGATATGCAAACGTTCAAAACTGGATGGGAGGACATAGCTTGTCATCAGGCTCTCCTTTTAGCACCAGAAATGTTGACAGTGTTGGACCTTCCAACATGTCAAGGTGATCTCCTTGGTAAGAAGTCCCAATTAGACCTCAAACCATTTAGTTTAGGAGTCCCAGTAGTGGGTCATAAGGTAATGCCTTGATTGCGATGTCGCATAAAGCCAAATAGGATAACTCTGTTAGTAGCAAGGGTGTGACTAATGCAGTGAGTCAAGAAAGGTGTATCATAGGTTCTAACACTTCGAAGGGAGAAGAAGGTGAATGTGAGTTCTAGGTTGAAAGGGATTAGTCCTAACTCGGCTAGTAACACACAACAGGAAAGGACATGCATAGCTTCTGGTGAAACATTCCACTCGGATGCAGCGGTCACATCATACAAGGTAAGATAACATGTACAACACTCATGGATCAATATGAGGTGAGTGTGATGGTTGTTACAACAAGGTTCATGTGAAAGGTTTGTCTGATGTTTGGAACAACAGTCGACATGGATGGTGACAACATTAACAACATATACAACACATTAACAACAAGATTCATATAATTGCATGTGAATCAGTTCATACACAAGTATGTAAGTTAAACAACATATATCATTAAAGCAACCAGAGCAGTCCAACTATAATAGAAACATATGCATGAAAATGTGATGGCTCTTATTATATAAAGAATTCTAAGTCTCAATCATACAATACATCCATGTAAACCTGCTAGCCCCAACAGTGGAACGTTACAACCACATCCACCTGCTTCTCCAAGGATATGTATTAGATCCATGCAGTGGAGAAGCCACGGCACGTTAAAATATTATCCAAGCCTTCTTCAAGATAGTCTTAGTATAAGTTTGGTTGACCAAAAGCCTATACAATGAGTTATGAGGGAATATTTATAGCTAAGTATGGGGTGACCCTTGACATTCCCCTTTGTGACCATTCAACTACCCCCATGACTCTTCACCTACTCCACGACTGTTACATCCACTATTAAGACTTGACCCACACTTGACATGACTCAAAATTACAATGCCCATGTACACATGTGAAAAATGGTTTGAACAAGAAAAACTAGACATCATTTGGACATAGACAGCCATAGAAGTCCAACTTCTCGACATCCTCATGCTGATCAACAATGACATATTGATGCCAAGATTGGAAGTCCTTGATAGTGTCCGTGTGTTCTGGTGTGACATCCATCTGAAACCTAAACCTTGCCTCCATAGCATCTGGGTACACTGCTCGGGCTCCTCTATCCAACTTGTCTAAGAGCATGTGCGTTATTGTCTTCAATGTGGCTAGACCAACAATGCACTTGCGCATGATGCCTACACTAATAGGCAAGTTTGGGCTGCTGGCGGTGTGCATCAACTCGTCAAAGTGCGAGTCAAGCTCCTATCAGACCTACTTCTTTGTCTTCGCCTCGGTGAGAGTCCCCGGTGATAGGATCATGTGGGTGTGCACTATAACATCCATGCTCTTGAATACTCATGCATGGGAAGCTTGTATGCTAGTGATGAGTCACAATAGGTCTTCATAGTTCTGGATCTGACTCCAGATAAGTGCTTGCAGCTCGACCGCACTGGCCTTCATCATCTTTGGTAAGTAAAGCGGGG
Organism: Pinus tabuliformis; assembly: GCA_031772625.1. Taxonomy (NCBI): domain Eukaryota; kingdom Viridiplantae; phylum Streptophyta; class Pinopsida; order Pinales; family Pinaceae; genus Pinus; species Pinus tabuliformis. The sequence continues at coordinate 653,815,042 of CM062808.1, read as the reverse complement.
CTCCCTTGGACTTCATCATCTATGCTTTCATGTTATCAACAACAACATGTATGCTCTTGAAGATGCTTACTCTTCTCGCATATCGCTGCTGCCATTCATGGAGATGGATGACTGCTTGGTGCATGATACAAAACTTGGAGTACAATGTTCACATAACTATATCTAGGGACAATACTTCATCTTGAATTTCCTTCTTAATTCTGGCTCGAGTGGATATTATCACTAAGTCTCCTCCTTGCTTGGCCACCTATAGTTCCTTCACCATTCGCTCATTCTCAACTATGAGGAAACGAACAGTTGAGCTAGTGGCTTTAGCATATACTCTAGCTGCATCGAAAAAATCAGCTTGATGCTTCTGCACATCCATCACGATCACTTATTGACATTTGGTCCTCTGGAGTTGGTACTCTCTGAGACTGCACAACTCTGTGATGAGATTCATCAAAGGAGATGTTGTGCATCTCTGCTTCTGGCTAACCACCAAGGATCTCAATGCCCCCTTGGTCATTTGAGACTTGCTCATCATCAAGATGGAATGAAGTGGGTGAGTCGATCTCTTTGTGGTGAGGAATGAGGTCAGTATCTTATTCCAACTCCTGCTGCTCCATGTCTGCATCTAACTATTCAAGCGCCTCTTCTATCTCATGAGAAAAGTTTTTCCCCTGCGATGGTTCACCCTGTTTGCTTGATGCCAGCTGTTCAAATGAATCAACTACTTGTACAAGCGCTGCTTCGTCTATCTACATGTGATGCACCCCTTACTGAATCTGATGTTGCTACGCTTCCTTCTCCTATTGTCGCAACTCTTGTTCTTTCCGGAGTTGCTCCCTCAGCTCATGTAACTCCTTCTATGCTTCTTCCATTCTCTTCTTATCCATCTGCCTTCGCGCGATTCACTTGTCGCGCTGCTACCTATTTGCCTGAGTAGCCATAACTGCTTGTTCTAAAGGTGGATCTGCTCGAAACTTGCGGCTTTTCTCTTCCTCCATGCGGTCAACAATCTTCCTCTTCCCTTTGTCATGCACAGGTAGATTGGTTCTGCTGCCTCTACTGTTGGTGCTGTCTGTGATGATGATTCATGATGCTTTGTTAACCACTCAATGGTGAAGCCGACCTATTCAATCAGTCTAGAGGAATTGTAGAAATATCTCCATGAGGCTTCCTTGGCCCAATGGAATGCCCTATGGATCCAGTTGAATTGAACTCTCATGCAAGGATCCTTCACAATGTAATGTGGGTCATAGGGGTTGAAGCTTTGGAGGTCGAACAAGTAGTTCCTCATCTATTCTACTTCGACATCCACTTTCTTGATACTATGGATCTCATAAAACCCAATCCACAATGGAAGAGTTGGCCAAGGCGCCTTCTTCTTCCGCTGCATTCTAGTTTTCAATCCTGCTGAGATATGGTATGCTACCTCCTGCATGACAAGTACATCCAAGGTAATCTTGAGCAGAACATACGTAGGATTCTCCACACTGAATAGTCAAATTAAATTGTCGAATGGTGAGGCATACCAATCTACAATGCCTAACAATGCGTCCATTTCTTCCCTTGACATGAAGGGTAGATCCTGTTCGAATATCAACCTATACACTAGGGTGAGAAAATGTTTGGACAACTGTATGATTACTCCCCTGAAGTTGCAATTGGACAACAAATTGAAATATGTATTCACAATAGTCTCTGTTGATGACCATGCCCACTCCAAGCCCAGGAACTCATGATGGGCACATACTTCATCTAGGATGTAAGCGGACATATAAATTTCTGCATTCATACCCTCAGGTGACTATCGAGCCTTCGTGACTTATTCCTTCAGTTGGTGAGCTAGTATGCCAGACCAGTTGCATGGTCTTTTATCTCTAGCCAGTTGGTCTAATGCGATCACCCAACTCTGAGGAAAATTTTCAGTGGTTACTTAGTAACTCAGTCGACATGCGAATATGACCAAGTATTGGTACACCTTCCTCAATATCTTTGTCTTGTAGATCTACTTGGGTGTCATCATTAAACGAGTTTGCTCCTTTACCTAATCCTTCAAAATGTCTCTATAGTTACCTCTACTGCTCAGTAAGTTGAATGGACTCATGACAATCACGGGCTCTAATATCTGATACATCTCATCATAATCTCATGCCTAGAAGGTTGCAAGCTTCGTTCCACTTACACTACTCAAGGTCATCCTCTCAGGGTCAGTGTGAGAGATGATCCAGTGAATCATGTCTGCTCATGGGAACGTAGGGTATCTACATGCAATATAGTACAATTCGGAATTGTGAATGTTCACGTACACCTGACGGTCTTGAAGGCCTTCCCCAAAAGTTCCTGCAAATGCTTCATTAAACTCTTTCCACTTTAGTTTGATTTCCTTGTCTAGATACAACTTCTTATGTTCGTAGATCGGCAAACCCGAAGACACCTGTTCAGCTACTCCTCCAGCCACAATACCATCAGTGTCCTGAGATCCTGTTCTCTTGGAAGCCATTGAGATAGATGAACACCTTAAAGATATGGAAACAAGCAACATGCATGTCAAAAAATATGTTAGTGGAAACAAAACAAATCCAGGAAAGGACACAATACATACCTGGGAAATTGATGAGCAAGATTACGCAAATTTTACTGGGAAGTTAGGTGACTGGTAGCGAAAACTGCACAAAAGGTTGTCTGGGCTACATTGGAGGCATGACAGGCTATTGTATCAGTGAAATCCATAATCCAGTTAGGCAGCTGGCTGTTGGGATTGTGTAATGCACAATTCGAGCTGGGAAGGACTATTGGCCTAGGGATAGATTTGCGCAATTTCTTGGGGCAAACAACCACTATCCTCCAGAAATACGTACAATAGTACTGGAGGCCAGTGCTAGGCAACAATGCACATTGCTAGAGAGCAAGGTGAGCCTTCCTTCCCAAGATTATGTAATGCAGCCTTGGTTAAGGTAGAGACTATGGACAGATTTGGCCCGACTCGCCGACGGGCAACTGAAAGAAACTAAGACAATAAAATGCATGGCGACACTAAGTGATAGCAGAAGTGATTGACAGTGCTTGAAAAACATGAATGAAATATTCAACAAACATATCAACATGCATGTGGGTGAGGTTGTTCGCTAGTTGGGTGAATGTCTGTGCAAAATAGTTTCATGCATGTGACAACAGTGAGATAGAAACAAAAATTGAAATAGAGCTAGGACAAGCTAGAATGCATGTAAGTGACATCAGGTGTTCAAAGAAATCAAGCAAACATCACCCACACAAGCAAATACACAAAAAGTGACAGAAATGCTGAAAAAGATAAGTTGAGGCCACTTACCCATGAATAGATGAGCCAGATGTGTCGAAGAGTCCTGGATGTGCTGTGGGATGGTAGATATCCAAGATCGATGTGACTGAGTGACCTTTGATACGTCGAATAAATAAGTTTGGCCTCATGACGTGCATGCCACAAATCTAGGAAAAAGTGACACTTGGAGGGAAACTTCTAAAACAACTTTTCATGTAACCCTCGGCTACTAAAAATAGCTCCTTGAATCATGGGATGCCTTTTCCATGTTGTCTCTTGCTATTATGGGAAGAACAAGTCATGCATGCATGCAAGTCATGTTTCCTCGGTCTCGGGTGGAACTGGTCAACCAGACTATCCATGCATGCAAGTGCTCAACTGCTCGGGAAGAATGCACATTCCTGGCTAGGAGTTGTGTTGAATGCCTAGGATATTTGCACAATTTATGGGAAGAGCAGGTAACTACTACCCAGATTTGCGCAAATCCTAGGCTGAACAACCTGATGCTGGGAAAATTTGTGCAAATCATGTTGGGAGGGTTGGTTGGTAGGATTGCGCAATCCTGGAGCCCAGCAAGTTTTTAAAGAGGATTGCACAATTCCTGGAGGGAAGGATAGCTTCCCTTTATAAATGCACAGTTTTCAAGGGGAAGCTTCCCAGCCTGAAGTTGGACCAAGTCTCAGTGAGTAGCCTGTGAGGGGAATGTATAAATTGTGATTGACATGCTGCCTTTGTGCGAGCAAAACACTGAAGTTGAGTACTTGATGAAGCAAGACAAAGTGTTGCGTAAGGTTGTTAGGGAGGCTCCAAAATAGGCTAAGGAAAAATTTTGGACGGTGGTTGTCGCTGCTACAACACTGGTTAAACATGTAGCAAAGAAATAAGGGTGTATCAACTATGCAAAAAAATGTGTGAGTACATTGAAATTTAATGAACATGAATTTGTTATGCTATGTATGGATGAGAATTTAGCTGAATAAATTAGGCTTCTGAAGAATTATGAAATGATACTTAAACAAGTTAAAATTAAGGACAATGATAGAGATCTGAATTTAAAACTATATGAAATATAGATCTTCTTAGTTATAGTAGATTGTTTCCTCTAGGAAGTTAGTACTTATATATGTGATGACGTTGGAGGTTCTAATGAGTGGGAGCTCACACATATTGTTGTAATATAAAGTAAAGGCTTAAGATTTACATAATAATAAGACAATTTTTTGTAACTTTTTCAATCGAAAGGGTGTCCATGTTAAATGATTATGGAAAAATGTCATTCCTATGATGTTTTTTTGATTTATTTGTTGGATTTGATTCGGAATTTGTTGATATCTTTATTGCATTTGATTTTCCATTTATTTAAAGAAGCATAAATTTTGTAAAATACTAATTCACGGATCTATCCCTCTAGTATTCCTTGATTCCCAACATTGTATTGTGTAAGAGCATTAGATTGAGGTTAAATATTATGTAGTTAGTTTCCTAGTAGAAAGCCATTTTGAATAGGATGACCATGTGAATTTCACGTTGTCTTAGAAATTAATATTTAAATATTGATATTTAGATATCATTCAATGCCACCCAAATTGGTTACATCCAATCAGAAAAATTGACCTTTTTTTCACCATTAAATCCTTGGATAGAGCCATTGTGGCACCTTCTAGTAGTGGTCAAATGTGTGGTGGCACCTATGATGTATGGTGATAGAATTAAAGATAACTGGATGAAATTCTATCTCACGTTCTTCACTTTATAGTCATATACCACTAGTACCATTGGTTTCAAAGCCCCTTCTTTTCTAGGGCAAACTAGGTTTCAAAGCTTCTTGTAGCTAATAGGAGACACTAAAAATCCATCAATGGTAAAGTTTGGTGTGGAGTAGAATGGGTGTGATCCAATAACTTGGAATCCCATAGGACATGGTTTTCTAAAGCACATGCTCATCTTCTAAGTCAATTTCCTTTATTCCTAATAATCACTAATATTTAAGGACATGCTAATATTAAGAGTTAATAAAATACATGACCACTAATTCCTATTTAATATTAAAATGAAGTTCATAATAGAATATACTAGAACAAGATTTCAAGTTAACTATAACAATGCTTTGCAAATGTATTACCTAAAAAACAAGTTCACATTAATGTAAATAGTAAATATTAATGACCTATATATTATTTCTAAATATATTGATTTGAAGATGTCCTCATAACTAATAATTACTATAATATTTTCATGAGAGATAAAATTAAATATCTTAATATTAAAAGTTAATTTAATCTTCATTATTAATATTAAGAATTTATAATGCCATTTCTTATATTTATGTATATTAATTTTGTTTTAACTGCAAACTTATTTTCTCAATAAACAAAATATTATGAAATATCATTCTTTATTTAAAATATTGAAAATAGAAAACTATTCTATAATATTTATTTTTAAAATTTTTAAAATTTCAACAATAATTATTTGCCACAATGATTTGCATAATGAACCATATGCACTTTATCATTAAAAAAATAAACACACCGTGAATTTATACTTAACCCTCAGCATGGGTCCACAATATCTAGATTAACAATAAACATAACTGAAATACATGTGATATGCATTCTAATTTTTGCAAATAAGAAAATCGTACATGTCATAACATTATACTATCTCATTTACAATTGTATTTCACACTGCAAAATTTTATTTTCATAGTTTCTCATGTTGCCATTAATCTACCATAGCTTAATCCCATTAGCTACATTAGTCATAAATAAGTATTCACTTTCAAAATCATTTTAGTTCATGCATAAAGTATATGCAAATATTAATTAATGTGTAAATGGAAATATCAATTAGGGTAACAAGCCAACATTTCCAATTCCCACAGTGCACTATTACCAACGGACTGATACATGAAGTAACTACCATAATCACTTGTCTGTAACTTGCAATAAACTTAAATCAAATCCAATTCATGCATATAAGTTTAATAGTTAGTCATGAAAAACTAACCAATCACTCCTACCAACCATCTTAATGCAGCCATGACAAGACTTAATCAATAATTAGTTATTACAGTCAAGTTTCACTACTTGATTCATTGTTTATTTTCAATATCTAAAGGTGTTCTTCCAATGTCCTTTTAAAACACTCTATCTTCCTATTCAAGGATATTTCCCACATTTTATATTCATACATTAACTCATTAAAAGTAGTGCATTGTAACTTCAGTCATGTTCGTTAAATGTTAGCGGATGTGGAGCCTGATTATCTTATTTATTCAAAGGTATCGCCGCATTGGAGCCCAGTTCATAATGGGGCAACAACACCGGCCATTTTTTCCTGCCGCCAGGGGGGTTCGGGGGGGGTGACGAAGCTAAAAATAGATGTAAAATTGCCTTGTAAAACGTTGTAATTTCGTAGTCAATTTTGGTTGTTCATTAGGTAGAAATCTGACGATGGAAGTTATGTTTAATTTAGGGTTTTTTTCCCTAGAAGGAAACCCCTCGCTATATATGAGGGAATTGTATTGTGCCTATGTGGATGTGTATTCTAAGCGAGAATTGGAGAGATTGTGTGTGAGAGAAGAGGCAGTTACATCAGATCTACTATAGGTTGTATCTCTACATTTTGTTGGATAATATAAAAGGAAGGAATGACTATTTCTTCATGGACGTAGCCTAGATTGGGTGAATCACGTATATCTGTGTCTCTCTTGTTTTATGTGTTTATATTTCTGCAATATTTTTATGTGTTCCATTGCTTTGTAATATATAATTTTATAACAAATGTATCATTAATATTTCCAGATCTGCAAAAGTTGGTAGTTCATTGTCACTTTCCTTAGTGAGTGTTCAAGACCGTTCGTAAGTGTGACAAAGGTTTTATTGTCTTTTATCCTCATTAGGATTCAAATTGTAGGATTTTATAGGATAAGTTCCTTAGATAGAACACCAAACGACACTGCCCACAAATAGATCAGAGATTAGTACATCAGTATTGTCGATGTGGTTAAAATCCTCAAAGAGGGAAACAATCCACAGCCTGAGCCAACGCGGCCAATTCAGGAAATTTATTGAGGTGAAAGAAAGAAAATTTACATAATCTTATATTTTGAACGGTCACCTAACAAATGACCCTCCATGCTCTTTAAATAGAGGTCATGGACCAATCGGGTGTTAAACCACAAATCAAGTGTCGGTAATATCGAGGAGAGAATGAACCATTAGATCACTTCATGTACAGAACATATCGTGACCGTCAGATAGTAAGTTACAAAAAGTACATACTAAAGAAACACACTTTACTAAACTATACACTAAACCAAGTTATACTTAATTATTTCCTATGTGTCAGAATATCTTTCAATACTAGCTTGGGATAGGATTGAAGGACGTAAAAAGATGACACAATAGTAGAAGGAAGGAGGCATTATAGCCTACCCCCCCCTAGTGACAACTTCTTGAACTCCAACCATAAATCAAATTTTAGTAAACTTCACCTTTGTGAGAGGAAAAGTTTACTAATTTTCCTTCTGCACAAATTAGCATCCTTTCCTATCATTGTTATCATCAACAAGCTTTGGTAGCATGATAAGATAAAGTATTAATCAACTAATAATTAGTCTTTAAAAGTGATATTTTAACATCTATTCATGTGCATACATGATATGTAAATATAATATCACAACATGGTTCTTCTGACAACATTATGCATGTATAATTTTTTTTATCAAGCATGTCAAAATAATTACCACGTTACAATAATCAATCTCGCACTAGCAATCGTTCATATCCAAAGGAAATCATTGTAACTATCCATTTCATTTGAAGGATACTAGCAACTTATCTTTGTTTTTGGTGCATGTAATTAAATAGAAACTTAGTCAATGAGAGCTAGCCCCTTAGCTTCTTCTTTGTGCATGTAACTAAGTAACCTTTCCATTAAATAGATATTATTATAATACATACAAATGCATGCCCCCTTTTAAGGGAAATCTAACATGATAGACATCATTATTGTGCATGCAGATGAAAGTCCGTTTTCGAAAAGCATCTTTTGCAAGATACATATATTTACAAAATCTATTTTATCCACAAAGACATGCATTGCCCTAAAACAAAACTAATGCGTTAGACACTATTTCTTGCATGTGGGGATATGTATTTTACAAAGGATAGCTAGTGCATTTTTTGCAAGTAAATACGTGTTTTACTTTCAAGGACCTAACATAATACTTATTCTTTTCTGCACAGAAATCCATGTTTGCCTTTAAAAGATCTAACACAATAGTTCTATTTTCGTGCATGTAATCAACTATTGTTTCTATTCTTTTGCATATGTGTTCTTTAAAAAAAAAAAATGTTTGTCTAGCTATGCAAATAACACAGTTATTTTCAAGAACCCAACATAGTTTCTTTATTTTTTTTTATGTACAAAGTTCTCAAGTATTTGTTTTTGAAAATGTATCATAATAAACCTTTCTTTTTGGTATAAGAAGCAAAATAATAATAATGTTAAGCTTTAATGCATTAAACCATGCAATTAAATCAAACCATCCAATATACAACATGCAAATCATTTATAACATGTAACTTTTGCAAGCTCTCGGAATGTAATTAACACAACTGAATTATCTTTCACCCACAAGAAAAACATATTCTTTGTAAAGAAGATTCCTATGACTTATATTATCTCTGTGCATTTGGTCTATGCATAGGTTATTATATTTTCTCACAACTAAATATTCTTTTCTCAATAGAACTCTCTTACGCATGAGAATCCATGGGAATCTTTTCCATGGATTTATTAAATAACTAATTTTCATCAACAACATGGAAATATTTTACCATGATTAAGAAAAAAACCATTGTGTTCTTTTCAAGAACACCACAAGATTTATTTATTCTAACTAACCAAAAGGTCATGGTTACTTATCTTTTCCTCAACAAATAATTATGTCTTATAAACACATAAGGTAGTTATTTTTATACACAACCACACATTTCAAAAGAAAATTCGACTTTCCAAGAAAAATAATCTAATTAACTTTTTTCTTTTATTTTTCACCACCCATGAAAATATTTCACAAATTACCCTCTTTAATCTAGATTCATTTTGAAGAAAAAAACTTGGATTTATTATCATTTCATACACTAGTATGAAATCCCCTTTTAAGAAAAGAGAATGCATCCTATATTTTCTTTTATATATATATATATATATATATATATATATATATATATATATATATATATATATATATATATATATATGTATGTATATATATATATATATATATATATGTATATATATGTATGTATATATACATACATATATATATATATATATATATATATATATATATAAAGACAAGCAAGGCTACTTATCTTTTACAACTACATATATATAATCTTTATCTACATGTAATAACACATTTTCTTTATTAAGAAAACTAACATGATTTCTCTATATGCACAAAATTTCAAAGTATGGATATGCAATATTATATATATTTTTAAAAGGAAAGAAACGTCAATTTCTCATCTATTAATCTAAAATATTTCGTATGGATAAAAGTACTTATCTCTTGTAACACATCTATTTAGTAAACATTATATTTATAAAAAAAAAAAATGTAATGCCCCAAACAATACATAGTCATGGCAAAAGAAGTACTATTATGATTAACATATTACGAATGGTTTGAAAGCACCATTAAACAGGTTCTATTATCATAATCAAATGAGAATTAGACGATTGGACCTAAAGTTCTTGACTTAATTATACGAAATTTGATGAGATATGATTGTACACAATAATGAATTTCAAAATTAATCATGTTTGAGAGTTTAAACAGATTTGGGTACGTGGCTGGCCCAGGCACCTAATGGTACAGGCCCTAGCCTCGATTCCCACCATGGTATGCATGTGTATTTACTCTCTGATGTATGGGTCTTGGTTGTTGTCTGCAAGTTTCCCAACTGTCCATCTTGAAATGTTAATACTTAGGATTTGACTCCTCCATCAATGGTTCTCCCTGGTTCGCTAGATCAAATGGTCCACAAGCAGTCTCGCAATCTTTTCTAAGCAGTGTGGTTTCATTTGGACATTCTTTCACTTCGAGGGTTTATGGCTCTGCTCTATTCTTGTTTATTCGCTCCCGCCTATAGATCTGGTTCACCGAGCTGTTCATCCCTTATTCCGACACTTTGACAAAACGTTGAGGATTCTAAAACTGATTCATCGCCCTGGAACACCATCGATAGAGATAGGCTTCCAAGCATTCTTTTCACAGGTAAAGTTTTAAGGTTTTATCCAACATTTTGCTTGGTTTAGCACAGTTAGTTTCATTCCTACATGCTTTCAATTCTTTCTCTTAATCTAATGCAACCCTTATGTTTTGGTGTAAGGTGAGGATTTATAGGACAGAAGCTTGTATGGGATCTACAACAAAACTCCTCTTTCAGCTTCAAAGTTCGTGACCACCCCCAGGTACTCTGACTTTCTTCAGATTTTTCTTATGTCAAGGTTTTATGACTAGGCGATCAAGTCTATAAGACTGTGTTTAGATGTTTAAATGGGATCATTGAGCTGCTGGAGCTAAGATTCCACAACTATGTTTTTGTGTTTGCTCAGAATCATGTATAATTCTTAAGATAACCCAACGGCTTTGGCCAAATATGGAATATTTTGGCACTCTACCTAGGTTGGTTGCTTGTATTAGTAATTTATATATATATTTTGGACAATTACTTTGTATGAATTGAACTTTTATCAATGGGGTATTATTTTTGATGGTGAAGGTTTATAGATTCTAAATGCGAAGATCAGTTCATCTTTTCTATCTTTATTCAATGCTGAGTTTTGGAACACTCTAAGTTCTATTTTCTAGTTTACATAGAATATTAATGTTTCACTAGCGCTCCATACAGATCTTTATTGCAACCTTGAGTTTATATTCCAATCATTTTGCATTGTTTCAATCATCATTTAATAAATTCTTGCTACTTGTTAGGGAGAAAGAAAAAGGAAAACAAACTTCTTGATAGATCCTTTAGAAGTTCGAAACGCTAGAGTCTTTTTTTGTTATCTGGCTAGTACTGTAATTATTTAGCTATTTATGAGTTTATATTTTCTCTTTTTTGTAGTCGTGAGGCTTTACTTAATTAGATAGCAGGTCTGCTATGTATCGATTTGATTATAATATATGTAAATGATTTGGATGCCATATTTGGTAACCAATGTGAACATGTTGGTCTGTAGCATATTTGTTCTCTTTTGGTTTAAGGGAAATTCTTTCAGTTGAGAGACTAATCTATCTGCTTCTACTGATTAAATAAAAGAGAAATAGTGGTTTTAAGTGATATTTTGATTACAATGTCTGCATAAATCTTGTCTTTTCCAAATTTTGCTTCAAGTTACAAACATCTTGTCATTTTTTATTTTTGCTTTATGTTTCAGTAGTTTTTTTATTTTCCAAATGTACTTCTACTTCTAATTTTTGTAGTAATATTATTGACAACCCTTGATAGTTATTTTATGTAAATATAAAGAGGGTTTTCGTCCAGTTTTTCTATTATTGCTCTACTTTTACTCTTCGATGAAATATGTCAAAATAAATAAATTAATAAGATAATTATACCATACATTAAGAAATAGGAGACCCTGTCTATAATTTTTCATCAGTCATTCACATATATTATCTCTTAACACAGTCTATCAATCACGCTGACATTCAGAGAATAACTTATACAAGATATTCTTTACTTACCTATTCACGCCATTCAGGACTGAATCTAAAACAATATCTGCACTTTAATTTCCTCCCTGCCATGAGATTATCTGATTCGGTAAATCTCCCCCCTTGCTACTCCTGACTTCATGAGTTTTCTCTCTCCTCAGAGACTTTAATGTTTTCTGGCTATCTAGTCTTTAACAGACATAGCCTTCACAGACTCTCTAACCCTTTAGCACAACCTCCATTTCTTCTCCTGATCTCAGTTACTCCTATCCTCTTGATCATTTTAGTAAAATACTCTAGGATTTAGGTTTGGAACAGTTAACTGTCTCCATAACTAATTACTTGGTAAAACCATATTTACTCATAACTGCAAAATTTATCCTTTCATAACTAAATTCCAAAAATAGTTTACAATTTAAAAATACTAATAGTCTGTTTTGGTTGCAGTAAAAATAAATAAATATTTACATCAATGGGGGATATTACATCTTCCCTCCTAAAATGGAACATCGTCCTGATGTTCTCTCCCTACAAATAGACCTAGAAAGTTTCCTCTCATGACCTGTTCATCTTCCTAGGTGGCCTCTTCCGGCCCATAGTGCTGCCACTGCACTTTAACTTAGGTGATAACTCATTTCTGCACAGTTACTTCTGTCCAATCTAGTATAACCAATGGTTCAACCAAGAACCCGCCTTTTGGTTTGACCTGAACATAACAACAAGAGGTGTTAAGTCATTAACTAGTTATCTAGCACATTTTTAACAAAATATCTATATGTTCACCTTACCTGTATATCTTGCCATTTGATTATGTGGTTAGTGTCATACACATCTTTCTTAAGTAGAGAAACATGAAAGACATTGTGTACATGAATGTGACTAGGTAGGGCAAGTTGGTAAGCCACCGGTCCACTTCGAGCCAAGATTTAAAATGGCCCACAATATCACGGTGTTAGTTTAGCACACCCTGCCCATTGTAAGGTAATTTTCTTGGCTTGCACTCAAATGTAGACATGATATTCTACTTGGAATTCTCAAAAAATATTCTTTTGATCAGCAAATTTCTTCTGTTGGTCCTGAGTAGCTTTTAAATTAATCCATAACTTTTTCACGATTCCCTCTATCTCTTCTAACATATCTGGCCTTAGTAACAACTTATCCTATGGCCTGCTCCAACTTAAAGGTGTCCTACACTTGCATCCATATAAAACCTCAAAGGGACTCATCTGAAGGGATGCATGGTACCCATTGCTATATGCAAACTCCACCAGGCGTAAATAATCTTCCCATTTAGTGGGTTGCTGCATTATGTATGTTCGCAAAATGTCTTCAACCACCTGATTAACTCTCTCAGTCTGCCCATCCATTTGTGAATGGTAAGCTGTACTAAAGTGTAATTGAGTGCTCAATCCTTCAAAAAGGGCTTTCCAGAAGGCTGATGTAAATTTTACATCTCAGTAAAAAATAATCATCTAAGGGATGTCGTGCAGTTTAAAAATGTTATGCATAAAAATATTGGCGATTTGAACTGCTCTATAAGTTGATTGAACAGGTATGAAATGAGCTGATTTTCTCCATTTTTCCACCACCACCATGACGGAGTCATTTTTCTTCCTTGATTTAGGTAGCCCAGTAATGAAATCAATAGATATTGTTTCCCATTTCCATTCTAGAATAGGCATAGGGTGAAGTAACCCTGCTAGATGTTGGTACTCAACCGTAACTTGCTGGCATTCCAAGCATTTGGCTAGATATTTTGTGAAGTAAAAGCATGCTAATGTGTCTCATTATATGGCAAAAGAAAAAAAGTACTTAAATGAAAAAAGACAAAAATAATAATAAAAAAAATTCAATTAAATGAGTTGAGTTTCATACTTGTTAATTATAAAAAATAAATGCTAAATTTGTAACAAAGCTAACTCACAATAAATTTTAGTAAAAGCTATAGTGAACCTATTTAATGGGTTTAGAAAATATAAATAATGTTATAAAAAGTAAATACTAAATTTGCAAATAAGTCAACTGATAGTAAATATTGGTAAAAACTATGGTTAATCACTCACAAAATATAAATAACTTTATGTAAAATTAAATGAAATGCTAAAACTCTTTAAAAATATATATAAAAATAGAATTAGAATTTCTAAACAAATAATTTTATATATTATATTTTGAATAATATAAAACATGTTATTATAATCATAATTAAAAATTTTATTATAAATAATTTAAAATATATTTAAAATATTTTCAAAAAATAATTTTAACATTTTTTTATATGTTATTTTCAAATTTCTATTAAAAAAATTGATTTTATAAACTTGAAAGGGTAGTTTCTTGGGTCGCAGTTTTATATATATGAAAAGATGATCATTTTTACTAGTATTTTAATAATAATAAAAAAATATGCTTACTTTTTATTTTTAAATTTGTTTAGCAATCTTTAGAATGTTTACAACACATCTCTTAAAGAAATTGGAATTGAAAAACATAAATCAATAGAGAAATGGGGGGTCGCAGTTTTGTCACTACTTAAAAATTTATGTAAAATATTAATGATATCTTTTAAAGAAAATGAATAAATTAGATAAAAAAATATATATTAAATTTTAGAAAAAATATGACATGAAATTGAATTTAAATTGACATGTTTTGTCTTCTTTTACCACCACCTAATTTTTGATGATTTTGTAAATTTAAGAGTAAACTTTGAAACTCCATTTATTTTTATAAAACTTCTTTGCCACAAAAAGCGAAAAAGTGATACACATTAACATGCTTACTAGAAAATTTCCTTCCGTAGGGAAAAAATCATTTTTTGATACCCAACATGGCCTGCATAAGGGATCTTATGGTATTGATAAAAAATGAGATTTTTAAGATGTTGCTGGTTAGGCACATATATCCTTTTCCAATAAATCAGTAAATTTTTTGCATTTATTTCATATCCCAATTGTTGTTCATGGATGTTAGGAATTTTTTCTTGTTGCCATGAATTTTTATATGTTTCATCCTGCATGGCCAATTCTTGAATCTGCTAAAAAATGGTAGTTCGTGATTCACTAAAAGAAATTTCATATAAACAATTTTCCTTCCGGCTTAAATCATCTGCCACCCGGTTTTACTTTCATTTTAAATGTTTAATTTTGAAATCAAATTCACTCAGAAAATCTGCCCAACAAACTTGGCTGACATTTAAAGTTGCTTGTTTGAAGTAATTAGTCAAACTATGGTGGTCAGTCATTAACAAAAATTTATTACCTAATAGGTAATGTCGCCACAATTTTAAGGCATGAATCACTGCAGTTAGTTCCAAGTCATATGCTGAATACTTTTGTTCATATTCTTTAAGCTTCCTAGATTTGTAGGAAACCACTCGGCCCTCTTGCATTAATACGCCACCCACACCTTCCTTACTAGCATCTGTATACACCACATATTCATTGTTGTGATGAACAATGCTCAGAATAGGTGCTGTGGTAGAAGATGCTTGAGCTAATTAGAGCTCCTTTGACAGTCAGAGGTCCATTTGAAAGCCTTGCCTTCCTTTTGTAGAGAGGTGATGGGATATGCTACGTGGGAGAAACCCTCCACAAATCTCCAATAGTAAAATTCTAAGCTCATAAATGATCTTATGTGAACCACATCCTTTGGTATTGGCCATTCCATAATGGTCCTTATCTTTTCCACATCTATCACATTTCTATCCTTGGTGATGACATGTGCCAAGTATTGGATTTTCTCCTCAATGAAGCCCCATTTATTGTATTTGGCATCCAATTGGTGTTCTCATAGGACTTGCAGAACCACACGGAGATGTTCCTTATGTTCTTCCACATTCTGAGAATAGATTAGTATGTCATCAATAAAGATTAATACAAATTTATCTAAGAGCTGATGAAATATGTTGTTCATGAGACAAATGAAAGTTGTTGAGGTGCTAGTTGGTCCAAATGGTAATACCACGAACTCATAATGTCGATAACGCATTATGAAAGCTGTTTTTGCAATATCTCCCTCCTTAATCCTGATGTGATGATACCTAGAGCAGAGATCAATCTTTGAAAATATAGTTGCACCTTTCACATGGTCAAAGAGCTCATCTATCCAGGGAAGGGGGTATCTATTTTTAATGGTTAGCTTGTTCAATGGATGGTAATCCATGCACATCTACAAGGTTTCATATTTCTTTTTAACAAACAATACCGAAGCTCCCCAAGGAGATACATTGGGACAGATATGTACTTCTTATCAAGCAACTATTGGAGTTGCATTTTCAATTCAGTTATCTCAGGTATGCTCATTCAGTAAGGTGCCCGGGAAACTAGAGCAGCTCCTGGAGTCAGCTCAACAGTAAAATCTATGTCTCTTTTTGGGGGTAGGCCTGATATTTCTTTAGGAAATACATCTGGAAAATTTTGTATTATAGGTATGTCTTCTAGTGATGCAGATTTATCTTTAGAGTCAGCATACCCTACTTGTATAGCATATATTTGACAACCTTTTCTGATGCATTTGGCTAATTGGGAGGCTGTTATTGGCCTTAATTGCAGAGGTTTCTGAACACCTTGAATTTCCTGTCTCTCACCTACTTCATCTCGGTAACTAATAGCTTTTGTCTTACAATTTACCAAGGACCAATGCTTTTCTAACCAGTCCATACCTATCAAAATGTTGTATGACCCTAGGGGTAACACATTTAAATTAGCTATGATAGGTTTACCATCTAATTTCAAGGGGTAGTTATTTACTTTAGACAAAACTCTTCTTTTTGCTCCTGTGGCTAGCTGTACTAACCATGGGTTTTTAAATTTAACAACTTGTAATTTACATCGTTCCACTACCCTGGGGCTAACATAACTTAATGTAGCTCCAGGATCTATTAAAATAGAGCAAGTCTAGTAAAAAATAGTACCTTCAAATTCAACCATAGTTGGCTGAAATTCCACCTGATGATCTTCAAGAGCTGCATTGATCTTAGGGATGCTTCTAGCCACTTCTCCCACAGTGGATGCCTCCTGAATTTGTGAGATCTGGTCTGCTCCCCTACGTTAAGGGAAAATTTTTACGTAATGCGAGCCTTCACATCGCCAATACTGTACAAGTGGTCTGTTAATTAATTCTGCTTCATTTCTGCCAGTTTTATCATTGGTCGTAGCTTCTCCTAATATCTTAAATCTGGGCTTATTCACATTCCAATTAACTTGAACTTTATATAATCCCTTCTTGCTAGTGCTATTTCCCTTATGGCTAGGAATGAATTTATTTCCCTTCTTGTCTGCCCACATTTTACTCGTATCTCCCTTTGGTTTATTTCGCTAATAATAGATTTGTGCTTTTCAAATGAATTTGTCCATGTTTTTTGGATTTTCAAATTCTAGTTGTTCTTTCATGAACAACGGAAGACTACTAACAAACCGTTGTACCTTGGATTTTTATTTGTGAATATAAGGGACATATCACAATAATGATGTAAATTTTTTTTATAAATTCATCCATGGTCAATTAGCCCAACTGGAGATCATGGAACTCTTTTGCTTTACCAACATAAAATCTCTCAGTCAAATACTTTTGCTTGAAGAATTTTTGGAATTTATCCGAGATTATGTTTTGCTCATTGATCCCATGGAGTATTTTTACTTCCTCTGACCATAATGTAGCCTTCCTTTGAAGCTAGAAAATGGAAAAATGGGCCTTCAAATTGTAATCATATTCATACAGCTGGAAATACTTGTTCATATTAATTAACCATGCTTCCACAACCTCTTCTTGTTCCTCGTCAAAGAGAGGAGGCTTGATTTTATGAAACTATCCTTGGAGTTCAATTTTCTATTTCTTCTTTGTCTTGTGGTCACACATGTTTCCCGATTCTTCCTCCCAGTTTTCTTCTCCTTCTTCTATTTCCATATTTTCAGTTCAAATTCTTGTTCCCTAGTTGTGTGGTCGTGCTCGGACTAAGCGCTAGTGGCCGATGATTCTAGCTATACGACAAGTTGTTTAGAATATTTTCTTGTTCCTACATCAATCTTTCGTTGTCTGCCCAGAGTTAGGCCATCTCACCTTTCAGTTCTTGGACAGTTGTCCGGAGGTATGCATTGGGATTTTGCGTATCATCGCCTAGCTGCACCCAAACCTCAGGATTTCCTTCCTAAAATGATGTTGGCCCTGTCCCCAATATGGAACCAGGTGGTAGATTTCCAGCTCGCCTCATGCTGACTGTCTGTTTTTTTTTCCTACCTGCACAACACTGATTTTGTTATTCCTTATTCCAGAGGCCTCAGTTTTGGAACCTGAGTGCTCTGATACCATATGTAACACATCTATTTAGTAAAATTATATTTATGAAAAAAAAATTAAATGTAATGCCTCAAACAATACATAGTTATGTAACACATCTCTTTAGTAAACATTATATTTATAAGAAGAAAATTAAACGTAATGCCCCAAACAATACATAGTCATGGAAAAAGAAATACTATTATGATTAACATATTACGAATGATTTGCAAGAACCATTAAACAGGTTCTATTATCATAATCAAATGAGAATTAAATGATTGGACCTTAAGTTCTTGACTTAATTATATGAAATTTGAAGACATATGATTGTACACAATAATGAATTTCAACATTAATCATGTTTGAAAGTTTAAACACATTTGGGTACGTGGCTGGCCCTGGCGCCTAATGGTATAGGCCCTAGCCTTGATTCCTGCCATGGTACACATGTGTATTTACTATCTGTTGTCCGGGTCTTCGTGGCTGCCTTCAAGTTGCCCAACTGTCCATCTCCAAATGTTAATACTCGATATTTGACTCCTCAATCAATGCTTCTCCCTGGTTGGCTAGAACGAACGGTCCACAAGAAGTCTACCAATCGTTTCTGGGCAGCGTCGTTTCATTTGGACATTGTTTCTCTTCGAGGGTTTATGGATCTGTTCTGTTCTTGGTTATTTGCTCCCGCCTGTTGATCTGGTTCATTGAGCTACTCATCTCTCATTCTGGCCCTTTGACAAAATGTTGAGGATTCCAAAACCGATTCATCACCCTGGAACACCATAAACAGAGAGAGGCTTGCAACCATTCTTTTCATAGGTAAAGGTTTAAGGTTTTATCTGCCATTTTTCTTGGTTTAGCACAGTTAGTTTCATTTTTGCATGTTTTCGTTTCTTTCGCTTAATCTAGTGCAACCCTTCTGTTTTGGTGTAAGGTGAGGATTTCTGAGATGGAAGCTTGGATGGGATTTGTGGCAAAACTCCCCCTTTGGCTTCAATGTTTGTGAACACCCTCGGGTACTCTAACTTTCTTCATATTTTTCTTAGGTTAGGGTTTTATGACTAGGCGGTCAAGTCTATAAGACTGTGTCTAGATGTTTAAATGGGATCCTCGAGCTGCTGGAGCTGAGGTTCCACAAATAGTTTTTTGTGTTTTCTCATAATAATGTATAAGGCTTAAGATAACCCAACGGCTTTGGCCGAATATGGAAGATTTTGGAAGTCTACCTAGGTTGGCTCCATGTATTAGTAATTTATATATATTTTGGACAATTACTTTGTATGAATGGAACTTTTATCGATGGGGTATTATTTGTGATGGTGAGGGTTTATACATTCTAAATGCAAAGATCAGTTCGTATTTTCTATGTTTATTCAATGCTGAGTTTTGGAACATTATAAGTTCCCTTTTCTAATTTACACAGAATATTAATGTTTCACTAGCACTCCATATAGATCTTTATTGCAACCCTGAGTTTATATTCCAATTGTTTTACACTGTTTCAGTCATGATTTAATAAATTCTTTCTACTTGTTAGGAAGAAATAGAAAGGAAAACAAACTTCATGACAGATCCTTTAGAAGTTCAAAAAGCTACAGTCCTTTTTTGTTATCTGTCTAGTACTGTAACTCTTTAGTTATTTATGAGTTTAGATCTTTTCTGTTTTGTAGCCACAAGGCTTTACTTAATTAGATAGCAAGTCTGCTATGTATCGATTTGATTAGAATATATGTAAATGATTTGGATGCCATATTTGATAACTAATGAGAACATGTTGGTTTGTAGAATATTTGTTCTCTTTTGGTTTGAGGGAAATTCTTTCGATTGAGAGACTAATCTATCTACTTCTACTGATTAAATAAAAGACAAAAAGGGGCTCTAAGTGATATTGTGATAACAATGTCTGCAGAAATCTCATCTTTTACAAATTTTTGCTTCAAGTTACAAACATCTTGTCATTTTCCAATTTTGCTTTATGTTTAAGGAATTTTGTTATATTCCAAATGTACTTCTACTTCTTGGTAACCCTTGATAGTTCCTTTCTGTAAATATAAAGAGGGTTCTATTATTTCTCTACTTTTAGTCTTCGATGAAATATGTCAGAATAAAAAAAATAATAAGATAATTATACTATACATGAAGAAATAAGAGACCCTATCTAAAATTTTTCATCAATCATTCAAAGATATTATTTCTTAACACAATCTATTAGTCACACAGACATTCAGAGAGTAACTTATACCATAAATTCTTTACTTATCTGTTCACGTTGTTCAGGACAAAATCTAAAACAAGATGTGCACTTTAATTTCCTCCTTGCCATCAGATTACCTGATTCAGTAAATCTCAACCGTTCTAGTCCTGACTTCGGGAGTTTTCTCTCTATTCAGAGACTTTAATGTTTTCTAGCCATCTGGTCTTTACCAGAAATAGCCTTCACAGACTGTTTGACCCTTCTTTACCAGAAATAGCCTTCATAAACTGTTTGACCCTTCAGCGCAATCTCCTTTTCTTCTCCTGATCTCATACCCCTATCCTCTTGATCCTTTCACTAAAATACTCTAAGATTTAGTTTTGGAATAGATAATTGTCTCCATAACTAATTACTTGGTAAAAGTGTATTTACTTGTAACTGCAAAATTTGTCCTTTCATAACTAAATTCCAAAAGTAGTTTATAATTTAAAAATAGTAATAGTCTATTTTAGTTGTAGTAAAAATAAATAAATATTTACATCAATAGAGGATATTACATCTCTTTAGCATAGTATCTATAAAATTGGTGATGCTAATCACCAATGCCAATCATGGAGCCACCTTCATAGCATCTACACCTTCCTTGTAGAGAATAAGTGAGGGTGAAAACCCATGGGTGGTTTACAGCACGCACACATTGGTCTTGCCACCATAATCCCAACATAATCTCCGTGCTGAAACTCGAACTTTGTAACTCTAAGGGATTCTGGATGCTACGACTCATGGAAAAATAAGTATTCGTATTTCGATTAAACCATATAAGCTTCTGCTTATTCTTTTATATCGGTGTATATATAACTATAAACACACTTAGTAGTAGTTATAAACCATTCAAAAATCCTCACGACTTCTTTATTCATTAAATATGGTAAATAATGATATAATCATAAATTCCAATGCATTAATCACCATAATATTTCACCTTATTGAATTATAAATACCAAACATAAGTTCTTAGGCTAGGGATATTAGACTTGGTTTTAGCAAAATATTTATTAAACTTTCTTATTAAAATACAAATCTATGGGATATATAGTATATTAATTTTCAAATTATATATTTGTTATTATTATTTTTTATTTTTTAAAAAAATTTAATTTTTAATTATTTTTGAAAATTTTAAATAATTTTATAAAATTTAATAGTGTTTTGAAAAAAAAATATTTAACTAAATATTTTGAATTTTTTTTTTTTAATTTGAATTTCTTTTTTTGATTTGAAATTATATAAAAGTATGTTTAATTTATATATATATATATATATATATATATATAATTTTAAAATTATTACTGTTATTATTTAGAATTATTTACTGTTATTATTTAGAATTATTAATTGCGTGGTGAGTACTAAGCACATGGTTGCTATCTTATTACACTTGTTAGTTTGTTGTTGATTACCCTTGTTAGTTTCCTAATGTGTCTTGATTTGATTACACTGTTAGTTTGTTAATGT
This sequence comes from Pinus tabuliformis, assembly GCA_031772625.1. NCBI lineage: Eukaryota > Viridiplantae > Streptophyta > Pinopsida > Pinales > Pinaceae > Pinus > Pinus tabuliformis. Next base: position 653,793,031 of record CM062808.1, on the reverse strand, counting down.
GTCTTGATTTGTGCCACTAGAATATGGTACAAGATATTATAACTGAGCTATTTTAGGAAGCAATTGAGGGTATCTAACCACCGAAGAGTTTGAGTTTCTTGTGTCTTACCCCAAAAAAATTGAACATTGAAATGGCATAATAATTGTACCTAACCTAAATAATACCAACCTTTAACATAGCACTTTTTGTTATATATCCTTTCATAAGAATTGAAATGACATAACAATTGTGCCTAACCTAGATAATACTAACTTTTAACATAACGCTTTTTTTTAATGTAACTTCTCGCAAGAATTTTGACCTAGGAATTGAGACTAACCTAAGTCATGCGAAGCTTTAAAGTCTTCAAAGCGTTGAAATCCAATCACATTTGCAAGATTTGATATTTTCGAATTATATATCATCAAAATTGAATAATTTTAAATTATAACTTTAAGAATTATTATTCATTAAAGAAGACGAATATAAAATCATTATGCATAATAATTAAATAAAATAATAATTAAAAGATTATTTTGTTTTATAAAAAAATTATATTATTTAAATTTCATTTATATAAAATTAAAAATAAATAAACTATTTCAAGGAAGAATAACAAAGCATACGGACAAATATAAGTACCCTGAGTACAAGTCTGATTAATAAGGTTAACGAAGTTGAATAAATGCGATGGACGCTAGGGTTCCACTGTTCGAGGATGGTCTTCTACCCACGGTTGTGTTTCAGAGCTTCGTCTCAATCCAACAGACAGTAACGTGGAGCTGCATTCCAGCTCTACTTTTTTTCCCTGTGGAAATATCGAACCCATCTCCAACTTCTTCTCTCAGAGGACGGTTTTAGATTCAGTTTCAGACCCCAGGTTTGAGATTCGCTGTACCAAGATCTCATTCACTCGGTGGTGCGAGTGGCTGCAATATATGAGGGTTATAGAAACCCCGAAACTATTGAGTCAACATTGGATGCGGTCTTTCATACCAGCAATATCACGAAAGGGAAACTTCACCTCTATTCTCATTTGCGAGATTGAAAGGATTACCCCGCCCTCACTAAGGCTCCCACTCTTAATCACGAAACCGAAGGATTACCCAAGGAATACATAAACGAATCAGGAAATCAGATCTAGTTATGCAATGCATATCTGGTGAAGCTACGGGAACCCATGGATAGCTCAGAATGGGGACGATCGGATCTGAGTCAATATTAGAAGTATCTGGAGGCACCATCGCAACATAATAGCGGATCGACAGATCTGGTGAGGCGGCCACTTAACGGACCACAATCAACAAAAATTGTCATATACATGCAACGAAGGTTGACAAATGCGGTTATCTATGGCAAATACTCAGTAAGGAATAATCCCACTATAGATCTGGTAGTAAAGGCAGTCCATCAACCCTATCCAAAGATTTCGGATGCAAAATTGACGGGGTAGTTACAAAAGACGGATTGTGAAGCACGTAAAGTAGATCTGATCCAAATTTTTATCAAAACATTGCAAGGGAAATCATTTGCAAGAGGATCTGGAATGGGAGGCGTATTCTAGGTATTTTAGATCTCAATTGTCAAATTCAAAAATAACTCGGTATACGGGTAACTATGCAAAATTTGATTCACACGGGGAAATAAATCATTGCAAGAGATCCTCACGCTACAGGACTATGGCATTGCTTATGACATGACTATCATCCTCAACACGAGATGAGATTACTTAGAGATGCTCCAGTGCTAGCTCAAAGATCTAGGCTCCTTCAACGATAGAATCAAAATTAAGGGGAAACCCAAACCAAACCAGATCCGTTCCCAAATCTACTTGCCCTATATAGTGGAGCAGATGTCTTAGGTATTATGCATATTTCCACACCAAAGAAGTTATATGTAGATTCAATCGTTTCGGAAAGCTCTTCATCAATGGATATTCTCTAATTGGACATCAAACTGTGATATTCATCTATGTTCTAAATTTTTTTTATTGTCAGATTGTATACAACAAAAGGTAAGGATGATGTATTAAATGGGGATCATGGTTTTAGGGCAATGAGGGGTTCTTCATGACACCTTGGCTCTCAGGATTTGAGGCTACCACCATGGTGGTATCCAAAATGCCAGTATGGGTCAGAATACATAATCTACCATTGCATTTTTTGCACCACAAAGCAGTAGAAGGTATTGGAAATCCTTGTGGAAATTTCTAAATATTTATGCACATCCAGTCTCAAAAGGCATTTTCACATTTTCGAGAATATGTGTTGAATTAGACCTTAGCCACGGTTTACATCTTGTTGGTCCACAATAATCTTCAGTGGTCACAACCTCTAAATTATGAGAATACAACATTTTGTTGTACTGGATGTCTTCAAACAAGACATCTCCAAAGTACATGCCCATAAGCTAAAAAAGACCCCAAAAGAAGAAAGAGACAACCTCAAAAACTAAAAAGTTGGACATGAAGACACATCGGTAGACATAGACACCACAAACATCCATGATGAGAACATCCAGAACAACAACCACAAGGATGTGGTCGAGCATAACTCGGCATTAGTTCGGAAGCCAGCTGTTCCATAGCGACAAAGTGAGCATTTTCTCCCTTAAAAAGAGGTAAGTGACAAAAAATGAATCCAGTGAGCACTTTATCCCTTAGAAAGAGGTAAATGACAGCAAATGAATCCATGCATGAGGAGGGGTTATCTGACAAAGATTTTTTAACAAATATAAAATAGAATCAAATGACTATTGTATCATCCATGCCCAATACTTGTTGTTGGCTAAAAGCGGAAAAAAAGAAAGGTAGAAAAGAGTATATCAGTTTGAGCCCTTTGATGAGTTTCTATAGATCCTCAAGATGGATGTGGTTTTCATGCATATGCTATTTAACATCTACAATATGTAATTTTGTTCACTAGGAATAAAGTTGTGATTTTTTCTTTGGAAAAAAATCTGATTAATAAAACAAAACAAAATAAATTTGTTAGATCTAAGACTTTTGTGATCCATAATGCAGAAAGCAGTCTTCCTAATTAATGACGTTGTAAGGATTATTAATCGCATTGTAAGAATTAGTTGGACTTTCCCAACCAGCTAATATAACCACATTAGCTGATTCAAAACTTTGACTCAATCTTTATAATGTGATTAATCCTCAAAACTATTTTCTACAAAAATAAATTTATTAAAACATAACAATAGAATAAATTTAATATCAAGCAACTCCAAGAAAACCTGCTCCAAATTTAGGAATTAATGAAAAGTTTTCTTTAAAAATTACGAGGTAGTGACCAATTTTCTAAAAAAAAGTTGAGAAGCCAAAACATTTGAATAAAATTGTTATGAATAATTTTCACTGTTGTCTTCTCAGACTAGTGCGAAAAGAGACTAGTGCGAAAAGAATGAGATGGTTAGAACCAACTATTTCCACCTCCCAAATCATAAAGCACATAACATACATAAAATTCACGGAACTTGCTGGCACATCTGGAAAAGTAGTTGCGTGGAAAATGTTATTTTACTTGAAAAAATGAATGTGCCTATCATGAACAAAGAAACAAAGAAGTAGAAAGAAGGGTTACGACGTTAGTTCTAGAGTGGTCAACAAAAACAATGCCATAAATCTAATCGGAGTCTCTCAGCCTCTCCATCGTCTCAAAGTATTTGTGTACAATTGTTTGTTTTCGCGTGAAGAAGAACTGTTGTAGGAGCAAGACGCACACTAATAACAACCGATGTGTTGTTTTTAATACAGTCATTCGTGCAACTTATGCTGTTATGCTTGGAATTGCAGTGATTGCAGCGGTGCTGTTTGTGCCAATGTGTGGGGCATAAGGGAAACCCATATATAATTTCTACATGAAAAATTGTCCAGGGGTTGACGGTATTGTTCGACAAGTGGTGAATAAGTACATAGAGGCACATCACACAGTAGAGGCTTCTCTTGTGAGACTACACTTCCACGATTGTTTTGTGAGAGTGTGTAAACTGTTGGATGTCTAAAAACTTTATTGTATGTAGAGAGTTGAATGTCTAAAAAACATTATTCTATGTAAACTTTTGAATGTCTAAATACATTATTGTATGTGTTCGATATAAGATGTGCTATGATGATTAATGTGATCTAAATTGGTGCTTCTCCAAGGTTGCTTTCCCTCACTGCTCTTGAATTCTACACAAAACAACATAGCAGAAAAATACGCAATTCCTAATCTCACCCGATGTGGATTTGTAGTTATCGACCACGTCAAGGCATAAATAGAGGCTGTCCCGGAGTGGTCTCATGTGCTGTCATTCTCGCTATGGCTGCTCGCGATGCTGTTTTTGCAATAAGCATAATTCAACATCATTACCATTACTTCATATTTATTACACTACAGAGAGAAATATGTATTATGTTTCTTAAACAACAGCTATATAAATCAACTTTAAAGCGCTTCTGTCAATTATAAATCTGATTGCACTACATCAGTCACTGTTTGGAACATCTAATTTTGTTTCCTTAATCTTCACAGAGGGGAGGACTGTTTTGGTAGGTTAAGATGGGTCGTAGGGACGGAAGGATATCGGTGGGCAGCGAGGCACTCTCCAACATTCCAGTGACAACATTGAACTTTCAACAGCTGAAGAACTCTTTCGCCACTAAAGGGTTCAACGTTGAATACTTGTTTGTGCCATCTGGTATACTGCCTGTTAAACCGAATTAGTTAGATCTATACAAATGCAATCCAATAGTATTGTTACACATATCATATGTTGATCATCTTATGGTGCAGGTGCACATACTATTGGAATGTCACACTGCAGTTCATTCAGTAACAGACTGCACAACTTTGGAGGTAGTGGAGGTATGGATCGTACCCTGGAAAATTTGTACGCACAACTGCTTAATATGCAGTACAAAAATTTAACGGACAATATAACAAAAGTGTAATTGGATCATGGCAGCTCTCTCACCTTCAATAGCCATTATTTTGGTAACCTGAAGTTAAACTAGGCCTGATCCAATCCGATGTCGTTCTTCTCACCAATTTCGTTTCCAAGACCAACGTTGATAATTAGCGGAATCAAACAGAGTTTTTTGAAAACTTGAAATATTCAATGCAACGGATAGGAGAAATTGTACTTCTCACTAAGAGTGCAGGAGACATTAGGAAAAAATGTGCTTTGGTCAATTGATATCATGATCTAAAACCTTTAGGTATTGTGGGGATGTCACGAGCCCACCATCTGCCAAAAACATGAGGCTCCGACGAATAAATTCTATGTCAAGGAGACTCAACTAGGGTGTCTACAATATTTGCCAGAAAATTTTATTTCATTGTTTACAGAGGCGTTCTAAAGTCTTTCCGATAATTCTATCTGAGGTTGATTTATTCTGAAACACTTTCAAATCCCTCTTTGGGACATTTTTTTTAAAGTCGATTGTTTAAGATCCTTTCGTTATTTCCATGGGGAATGGACTTTAATGGCTATCTTCGGATCCTTGTTTTCCTTTTATTTAGATGGTTGGTTTTTGCTATGAAATTATTTAACTAATTCACTTTCAATTTAATATTTTTATTCCCTTATTTTATTATATATTTTATACTGTAAAATATGGAAGATTTGTAATTATTCAGTTATTTTAAGTAAAATTAAAATAATTTTTTCGTAAATAATATTTTTTAAATAAAAAACAATTTTGATTATATATGTGCGGGAGTAGTTTTAATTAAAATATTATATGAATTTTGAAAAATTGGTTATTTGTTAATATTAAGAGCAATATAATTAAAAAAAAATCTTTCTCATATATAAAATATTTTAATATGTATACTAAATAACATATTTTTTTTAATCTACATAATTTTATATTTTAGAGATGAAATAATTAAAAGTAAAAAGATTATATATTTTCAATTTTAATGGAGCCATGAAAATATGTAATACCTATACTTTTTAAAATTATTTTAATATATAATTTTAAAAAATATTTAAATATGTATTTAAAAAGAAAGTAAAAAGAATAAAAAATTGTTTTGATATTGGCCATAATAAAAAATTTCAATGCCAAACAAATATTTAATTGAAAAAAAAATTACTTGTCAACCAGATGGAGAATGGAGAAGTGTAATTCATTCAATCCTTAAAATAAAATTCAAATTTAACATTTCTAAAATATTATAAAATATTTTGAAAACATATTGTAAGTCATAAATAAAATATTTAAATATGAAAAGTGAAGAAATATTGACATATATTTAAAAAAAATATTAATAACAATGAAAAAACATTTTAATCTGGACAATGTGATTTATAAATAAAATATATCAATGCTCATAGAAAATAAAATATTTTGTTATCAATTTTTTATATAATATATGGGAAGAAAAAAACCATGTATATATTACATAAACCAATAGTAAAAAATATCAGGTAATCTTATTATTAAGTATTTATACCCTTGTTTATCTATATTTTTTATATAATCTACACAATTGAAATGATCAAATAGAGTTTTAAGGCATTGTACTAGAAAATGCAATTTCAACAATGGATAATTACACAAGCCCACACACAAAACCACACACAAACACACACACACACACATATATATATATATAGAGAGAGAGAGGGGTGTTCAAAGGGATCAAACTTATTGGGGTGTGAATACTTTCAAAATTTTCACTCTAAAAGAGAATTACAACTTAATAGATTTCATTTATCTAGAGATTTTATTTCTCTAGAGATCTAGTATAAGTGTTTGGTAGATCCATGAGGAAAAAAATCTATACTAGTATATAAATATTGTGAAACACTATGTCAAAACTTTTAGGTCCCTCTTTTTCTTTTATTTACTTCTATTTTAAAATATGTAGCTGGTTGGATTTTTATTATGTTTTGAAATTATATAGCTAATTAAATTTTGTTTTAAAATTATAAAAAGAACACATTCTTACATAAAGTTTTTGTTTTTTTGCTTCCTACTACTACACCTAGTTCATAATGACATTCTATATATATTTGTGACAACTCTTGATATTTTAATCTTGTAAGCACGAAATTGTGATCTTGAATACTTGCCTAATATCATGTTTAATAAGAACCTATTGATCTAGGAGATCATGGTTACCACGTAATTCATATTAGTTGGCTAGCTTAAACTTCATGATGTGTTCGATTAGTATACTTTAATTATTTTTGTTCATGTGTAAACTGATAAGATTCTTCTAAAATGTTTATTTTATAAATTCTTCATCATATATAAACGGATGAAAGGTATTATGCTAGAAGTTGTTACTATAATTTCACATTACTATCAATATTACTATAATTTCACATTACTATCAATATTAGTTTGCAATTTCTTAATTATATTTAATGAATTCGAAGTGGTATATTAACAATAGTTTACATATATTCGAAAAATAAATATATAGGGGTGAAAGTTTGATCTGTGATTCGTAGAATCTACACTAAACATAACATAAATTATTATGAGTCTCGTACTCTTGAATATTTGGTCACCATGTGACATCAAAAAGGGTTACGGATGCAGAATGAACACATATAATAACCTACCTTTGCAAAAACTATTTATAATGAATATTAATTGGTGGACATGATATTACACAAATAAAGATATATATACAAAGGCAAATCTATTCGCCTGCAGTACTTTTATAAATCATAAATTGACGTGGGAATTAAAGGAAATTATGAACTGATACTATTTAATATTGAAGAGGTACTATGTAATGTTGAAGATGTTGTGCAAATAAATCCTTACTGGTCCTCTATCGAATCGTACCAAATTAGGAATCGCCTTGGAATCCTTCATATAACTTACGAATTTCCTATTTGGTAATCAAGAAAGGACCATCATAGCGAATGTGGGATTTAAGTGTTGATATGACAGCTAGAGTTGATAGGACCCAGTGTCATATCCATTCACTTTAGTAGATCAAGTATCAGACACTAAATCGGTTAGGATTGACATTTATTCGAACCTTCCATAATGTTGCATATGTTTTCTTCATAAGTTAAACCCTTGAATCATGTATATTCAATTTCACATAGCTTTCATTACAAACAAAAGTTTCCAGAAAGCAAAATAGGGCCGAGGCGTAACATAAATTGGTCAAATTAAGAAAAAAGCTAAGATAATTTCATCTGGCCCACTCGCTCGTGTTGAGAGCATTAATTTCTCTTGTCAAATTAAGAAAAAAGTAAAGATAATTTCATCTCGCCCACTCACTCGTGTTGAGAGCATTAATTTCTCCGTCTCAGTTACTTTGAGTTCAGTTTAGCTAGTCTCAGTTAGTTTGAGTTCAGTTTAGCTAGTTGATTTCTAGTTGAATCTTACCCCCGTTCTTGTTCATGTTGTCCCCTCTACCACCCTTCTCATGGTATCAGAACATGAGATTGTGTATGAATATTTTAAAGCATCTCAAGGAGGAGAAAGCTCAAGAATGAGAAATCATGCTGCAAATTAAAAAAAATGTGAGGGTCGAATGAGAAGAAGAAGCCAGCTGCAAATTTTTAAAAAATGTGAGGGTCGACTATCAAACCCTAGAAGTATTGAACAATGCGTTGACATCGGACCGAGGAAGAAGAGCGTAGTGAATTAGTGAGCGTAGTAGGAGAAGAAGAAGGTGAGCCGATTTTGCTTCAACTTCCCGTGATAATTTTTTTTTGTTGAAATATGATAGCCTCTTTATGTCGAAAGTTAAGAAGGTTGTAACATAAAAAAGGGAGGATAATCACAGCAGACTACCTGAAATTAAAAGAATGGTTAAAAAAATCCGCAGCCTCGAATTAAAAAACACTAGGTAGAGTAAGAAAAAAAGCAGGAAACCCATATCCACATTGAAATATTATGAAATGCATATGGTGTATAAAGTGTCATCATAAGGTGAGCGTGAATTTCGTTGAAAAGTATTTTGAAGAGCTATTTTTTTAAAGGGTTATTCAAAATTTTCTTTAAAGGCCTATTAATGTTCATATTCGTTGTGGGCATTCTAATATTAGGAGCTTTATTGAAATCAACATATTTTATTACTGAAAAAATTAAAAGTGGTTTTATTTCAAACTTTTTTTTATTTAAAATGATTTATTTAAGTTCAAGAAATGGTATGACCACATTTTGAACCATGACTTCTTTAAGTGTTTTGATATAGATACTAATTTTGTTTGGAAAGACTTTTCTACAAGCTCAATATTGGTTGGATACAGTGAAAGGGATATGTAGAGCCAACCAAAGAAGCATTAGCAGGCATAAATAATAATCATAGAAACACAGTGGTCAAACTAAGAAAGGAAGAGCATTGAGACAAATGTTGGATCCAAAATTTCGCTGATAAGTCTATCTTCAACAAAATAACCAGTGCAACAACAATAAAAGAAGCTTGGGATATTCTCAAAGTTGCAAATCATTGTAATGAGGCACTGAAGATCGTTAAATTGCACACATTAGGGACTCAATTTGAAATCTAGAATATGGTTGACATAGAGAATGTCGATAAGCTCATGACTAGATGAAGTATTGATGATCAACCAAAAGGAGAAGTACACCAACAAAAGTATATCAGAGTAACACCACATAGTGGAGAAACATCAAAGGGGGGCATCATCCAAAGGAGCAGAAGACAAATAAGAGAAGTACACTTATCTTTTCTTATTTTTTTATGATTTTGTCTTTGTTTTATCACGGTGTTACGATGAATGCAAAATGGGGAAGTTGTTAGAAATATGTTTTCATTGATGGAAAAGGTGATGGGGATGAAGGAGAAGGCAAAGAAGACGATGAGAGATTGTTCGAATATGTTGTCAAAGGAGGTTCTCATTGATGATAGGTAATTGAGGTCAAGTATTAATATGTTTTCATTATCAAATTTAATGAAATGGCAAAGAACAAAAGACTGCTAAAAGAAGGAACTTCAACACATTTATGGCAAAGGAAAAAGTTGAGATGTTTCCAAGTAGATTGGTGAATGTTAGTGGTGGAGCTAATTGGTTAAGGTGCAGAGAATTTAGAGCCATCCCTTGATTAGAGAATCACCTCAAAAGCAATTTGAACCCATTAAGATGGCAAAATATCTTAAAGATATTTCCAGTGGTATACAAAAGTTTTAAAATGGCCTTATGAATCATAATTTATTGTTAGACAAAGGTGGAAACCTCTAGAATTCAAGGTTACAGAGTTAAAGTTGGCAAAAGGGCAAAGGTTGTTTCAAATTAGCATTTAGCTACATTATAGCAGAGTTGTTGGTAAAACTGATAAAGGAGAGTCGGACATTCTTAGCCTGACAACACAAGGGTGACAAAGAATTTTATTAGCTTAAGGTGGAGCCCCTTATAATAAACCATCTCAGTGACAGTGCCTCAAAAGGTGTAAACAATGCACTAAGGTGAAACCCCACGGATGACGTCAATATGGGAAGAGTGAAGAGGTGTTAGTGCATGGTCATTAGTGCATAGTAGTAGTGACAAGTCCCCACGTAACCCATCATCCCACTGAATAAGGGAGCACCCGTGAAGACACAAGCCAAGGATGCCAACCACTGAAGAGGACTACACTAGAAGAAACATAGTGCACACAGAAAGTGAAGGCTCAAGATGGTAAACAACTGGAAAATGCAGGAACACTGTAACAATGGATCGAGGAATCTTTATACTTTTTATTATGAAAAGTTTGGGACCCTTATAATAATTTAACAAAGGAAATGTTCACAAAACACATTGCCCTAAACCCTTTTCTTTCACCTATTTTACAGGCATGTGGTATCATTTTATATGACCATGATGATTTCATCATGATGTTAATACAAGGGAAATGTGGTAGTAAAATTTAGGGATTTTCGGTGGCCTAGTGAGCCATGTTTGAGTGATATGTGTCACCACTCATATAACACCACATGGAATAGATGATGTGAGCAAGATACCATCCTCGAAGTGGTTTTCTAGAAGATTTATAAGGTGAACAACAAGGTATCATCATGCTGACTAGGAGCTAGGTAGATGTGGAAAGTGTCAAATAAATTTTATCTTGGTAGTATTTTGATTGGTTCACAAGTGAGGCAGTGGTACCCGTACGGACAACTCATTCTAGTTTGTTGACCCTAGAAGAAATTAAATGAGAAATATGGAGAGGCATCGCATTTAGTAGGATAGGGGAACATGTGGAAATGATAGTTTAGCCCATCGATTTCATTGATTTGCTCCTATATGCAGCAAATGGACCCACTAGGACACAACATCACAGGAGAATTTCTTGTGAGATGACAATACACTAGATCACAACAGTGATATAGTTAGGTTGTGGTGACTAATGGTAAAGGAGTGAATGAGGAACCACACTTACAGATCAACCATGAATATTTTTCAAGGGTCTATTGGAAGATTAACCGTTTTGGGTTTGAGAGTGCCATGCCACAGTCTTATGTAGCCATTGAGACCACATGAGTGGACGAATGCAAAATAAGTTAAGCCCTTTGGGCTATAGCATAAAAAGGTCTAGTGGAGTTATAGTGTGCAATTTGTTAAATTCTTTCGGCCATGGCCTTATGGTTGAATGAGTCAGCAATAGTGATAAATCTCCCTAGGGCCAAAACAAAGCATGATGGGCCCAACAAAGGATTTAGGGAGTGTTAAGGTATTCTGGTGCATGAATGAGTCGAGAGCTTGGAGTTTAGTGTTTATGCCATATAAGGTGCAACACTATAAAATTTCCATAAAACACGAATGTGGAAATTGGAGTTCCATTGGCAACATGTACATATTTGGAGACAAATTTGGCTAAATAGCTAAATTTGGAAAAGCGCCAGAATTAGAAGGAGCATTGCTAAATCCTAATAAAATTTCATATTTTCAAAAATTGACCATTAAACTCTAAGTTTCTTACAGAGATAGTTTTCTAATGATTGAAGAATTGAATAACACATTTAGATGATTTGATAAAACTAAGACATACGAAAAATACAAGGTTCATGCAAGAATTCAAGTGCAAGAGAACTGAAGTTCATTAACCAAAATATTAGGCCATAATTCTTTATAAGCAAGATTCAAGCAACCATTGAGCAAGAGTGGAATGTTGTTGGTGCAATAAGATGCATATTTTTGTTATGCATCAAACATGAATTAGAGACAAATCATGGTGTTTAAAATGTAATTGAGAAGGTAGAGAATTAATTGGTGATTGGTGTTTTGGTTTGTTCAACAAACATGATTTCAGGGTAATTACTAAGGATTAATGTTACTAGTCTGAATGTAAGTTTTGATTAGTAATTATTGATTGCTAGTATTTTTGGTGATTCGTTTAGTAATTATTGAATTGTTTAGCGTGTGTTTACGGTGTTTATTGGGAGTAGTTGAGGTGACTAGTTTATTTGTTTATGAAAAGAAAGTGGCCTATTGATTTTCATTTGAAAATGGATGAAATATGAATCAACATTGATATCAAGTGGTAGCTTTCATTCCAAATACAATAGTTCCTTTTAGTAGTAGCTAATAAATGAGCTGGGGAAATAGGCACTTTCAGTGAAAAATGATAAAGCAGCAGGGCAAATAGTCCATTTTAGTAAAAAATGATAAACACGCAGGGGAAAGAGCCCCTTTCAGTGAAAAATAATAAACTCGTAGGGATAGAAGTTCCTTTTGGTAGCAATTGGTAAACCTAAAAGTAGAAGCTTGTAGGGTATTGATGTAATAGCAAGTTAAATTTGGAAACGAAATAAAAGAAATATTGATGTCTTATATATATGTTGCACATGTGTATGGAAATGGTTATGATGTTTGTTTTACATGATTGATTTATGGTTTTGATTACATGAGATGTTGCTAAAGTGATTGAAAAGTGTAATTTATGAAGAATTGTATAATTTGGTCACACTACTAATTCACCCCACTCACAGTAGTGTTTTGGTTTCCATTGTTTCTAACATGGGTGGTCACAAATTAATTGATGTAAATAGAGTGGGTGCTTTGAATTAACATCATAATAAAAACAAGATTTGGTGGTTCTTCTCCTTGAAGGGTTTCCATCTTAAAATCATTATGTACAATTGTGAATTTTATTTTATTTTGGGATTGTGTGATTTTTGTTTAAAGAAGAAAATTGAGTTATAATTACCGATCCACTTCCCCTTCTTAGTAATTCTTGATTCCCAAGAAATTGTATCACAGTGAGTTCCTTTAAGAACAAATTAATCACTAAAAGGTAGATCGCGTGCAATCATGGAAAATCAGCCAAGTCAGAATATATACTCAAGTAGAATACTAGTCTTTGATGGAGTTAATTATGTAATCTCGAGAATCATAATGGAAACATATGTCATGTCTCCTCGAGTGGATGTATGGGTTGTAGTAGAATATGGATACATTGTTTCCACAACTCCACCTATAGATTTCGATGAAAGAAGAGCATACAACAATAATGCAGAGGCCAAGAATTCAATTGTAGTTAGTATTAACCAATTTGAGTTGACAAAGTTGATGATGCATTGCAAATTATAAAAGGAATCACAGGACAAGGTCAAGAACATCTATAAAGGAAATGAAAAAGGTAAAGCAAGATAAATTCCACACATGTAGAATCAAATTTGAAAGTCTTAGGATGAATGAAAAATAAAAAATTTCTAAATACATCCTTAAATTTGATGAATATTATAAGAGGACTTTGTAAAGACATTAAATAAAATGAAGTCATCTAAAGAATTAATGACAATTCCCAATGGTATTTAATTCCAAGATCTAAGCCATAGAGTAGATGATAGAATTAAAGACTCTAACTATGCAACAACTGCATGGAACTTCCACTTCTTATGATATGAGAATTGGAGAAGAGAAGATGGATCCAAAGTAAGAAAAAATTAAATCTACAAAGACATCAAAAGAGCACAAAAGGTGCCATGATTTCTCTAGATGTGACACATATGAGTAGATGTCTCAGTTTGCAAGATAACTCAAAATGGGCTAAGGAAAATATAAAGATAAGCTACCATTTAAATGTTTTAAATTTGGTATAGTAGAAATTTTTTCTTCTAAATTCCCATATAAAGCTAAGAAGCAAGAGAAGGAGAAATAAATTAAGAGCCATGACAAAGGTAAAAATATTAGAGGAAGATGACTCAAGTGTAAAAAATCTTATACTCCAAGGAAGATAGTGACTCATCCAATGAAAGACATGAATAATATTATAAGAGAAAAAATAGGAATTTACACTCATTGCATTTGAATCTAAGACTATTTTTGAAGATAAATCAAAATATAAAGAATAAGTGGTGGTCCTCGAAGAAGATCAAGATGTTGAAAGAGAAAATTTTGAGATTTGAAGAAGGCGTGGCAATGGATATTTTAACCTTTACAAGGAAAAAATAGAAGGAATTCACAAGCATAAGGACATTTTATTTCATTAATTAAATGAAAAAAAAAAAAAAAGTCATGATATACTAGAGGACGAAAATGAAGTCGTGAAGGTAGAATTGACAAAAAGAAAAGGAAAGGCTAGTTTGAATGTATATGATGGAGATATAATTTCTATGAAAACTCATCTTGAAGAAGCAAGGAGAAAAGAGGAGCTTCTGATCAATGAAGTATCGAAATGGGAAACAACTTCCAAGAGTTAGAGGGAGAAGTCGTATCTCTGATAACAGATCTCATGAAGATGAAGTCCAAGATTGATCTACACCTTAGATTTACTAAGGGTTTGGAATCATTGGATAATCTCCTAAGATTACATATACCATTAGAAAAAGAATTTGGTCTAGTACATAAAGAATTTTAATATACTTTGAAAGGAGAATTAAGTTCTAGGTCCCCGGGAAATAAGGAGCCTTAGATCTATGTAGGTGCACTTAAAGGAAGAGATGGTAAGGATGACAGGGTAACAAAGCCTAAAGAAAAATTAAAAGGTAAAAATCACGTGAATACAAAAGAACCTCAATGTAGATTTATTCACCAACAAGCGAATAGGAAAAAATTGAATAAGTCTACAAGAACTCAATAGATGCGCTACCTCAAGTACGAAAAGCTATTTTATGGTAAATTATATATGTTTCATATCTTTGGTCATAAATATATTGATTTTAGAGTGATTGAAGTTGAAAGAGATGAAAATTATAATTCTAATCTTTATCTTGGAAGGTATAGAAGTTTCCTTGTTGCACAAAGAGATTCAATATTCCCTTTACGAGGGAGATTTAATATTATATATGTCATAACTATGGTGACAAGGATAATTAGTGTAGAAACAAATTGTATGTCTAATGAATAACTGAAGTCAAAGCGGCCAGGTCCTCAAAATAATGAAAAGAAATTGAAACAAAAGAAAAAAGAAACAAAGGAATGTGGTCTTGTGTCGTATTCTCATGACTAGGAAGAGAAGTGGTATCTGGATAGTGGTTTCTCAAAGAACATGACTGTAAACAAGTCTAACTTCCTATTTCTTAATGAAAATTGAAATGGAAGTGTTAAGGTTGGAAACAATTCCTTAATAGAAATTAACGGAAAGGGAATTGTCTTTCTATATAAGAAGGATAAGGCTCCAAATGTCCTTTATGTGGACAACCTCAAACAAAATTTTCTCAGCATCAACCATATATCTAATAATGTCTACGATGTCAATTTTCAATCAAAAAATTGTTAGATCAAAAGGGAAAACAATGGAAATCTAGTTGTAAAAGAAATCAGAACTCCCAACAATGTCTATGTATTTGATTATTCCAAACAAGAGTGTTATCTAAGAAAATCTAATGAGATATTACATTGGCTTAGAAGGACGCATCATTTTAACTTTGGAAATTTGGTGAAAGTTATCAAAACATAGGTAATAAGTGGTTTACCAAAATGAGTAAAACTAGAAAATTCATTATGAAAGTCTTCTTAATATGGTAGACAAACAATGGTGCAATTCAAGGTCTAAGACTATTCCACAACTAAACCATTGGAAGTAGTCCATATAGGCATCTGCGGTCCCACAAGAATATAGAGTCCAATAGATGAGAAGTACTTCATTTTTTTGATTGGTGATTTCATTACAATGACATGGATAAGAAAAATAATGAACATGAGCCTAAAAACAAGTATCTAAAGTTTCAAAAGGAGAAAAAGACTATGAAAAAGAGTTTTTACACTCAAGACAACAATTCCTTTGAAAGTGAAGATAACCAATATTAATATGAGGAGACTTGATGAAAGATATAAGTAATTCATGCTTATGGCCATAGAAACCCAAGAAGAAGATCATGGTGAATCAGAAGAAGAAGGATGAGAGTCACACTTAGAAGATGAATTAACAAACACTATTGATGATATTCAAAGGATGAAAATGAAAATAAAAATAAACAAAAGGAATTCCCAACCGAAGATGAAGATAATTAAGATATTGAACCTCTGCTCCTACAAATTTGAGAAAGTAAGAAGCTCCAATAAACCTTGAATCAGGATCTTAAAGAGAAAAGTTAGGTATGGGAAAGGCTTGAAGAATAAAAAATTTCTCTAAGAAAAGAGCTTGAAAAGGCCAAAACACAATTGTTTCAATAATAAGTTTGGTAAAGAGATTTAATTTTTAAGTTATATTCTTGCTCCACAAAGATCGTCGCATGTAACAACAAACTTTGAAATTGAAGTTGAGTAAAGCTTACAGTTGAGATTAAGTGTAAGAAACTTATAACTTTTGTTGTAGCTATGAAAAATTCAAACAGTGTAGTAGCCTCAACAAAATTAAAACAATTGCAAAAAGAAAAAGGCAGCTCTTAGGAAAAGTAGTAGTAAGAAGACAACAAATGAAAATTGATTTAAAATAAGCAAGGAACAAAAAGCATAGCAGATACAAATCAAATTCTTCAACAAAGAATATTAGCCTAGGATAAGGTCGATTACCTCAAAGGACAACTCATCCAATCTTCAGAATTCAATTTAGATATAGGTAGGAGGACATATTTCGACGATATTTTTTTACCTGTACTAATTATGGTCATAAGATTGTGAATTATAGGTTGCATGTCTCATCCAAGCATATTAGGCCATTGGAAGAATTTATCAACTTGATAATCGAGCTTTCAGAAAAAATAGTAACATGCCTAGAATCAACAATTAATTTTCTCCATTTTTTAATTTGATGCAATGATATATATGTCAAAAATATGGGCATAGAGTATCTATTTGTATACTCAAATATAAGAAACTAGCTCTTGAAATCCAGAAGTCAAACTAGCAACACAAGGTATGGAATCTAAAGAAAACAAAAGAAAATAGCGATATGGTTCTGTATCCTCAGAACAAATGCAACCTTTGGTATGTTGGTAGTGATTGTTCTAACAACATTTTAGGAAATAAAAGAAAGTTTCTATCACTGAAACCAGTCATCAAAGGTAATGTATCCTTTGGAAATAATGCAACAGGCAGGATTATGGGTAAAGGAATTGCTAGTTGGGTACATGGAAGAGGTAAGGAAAAGCATGTTTTATTTGTTGAAGGCCTTAAATATAATTTGTTTAGTGTTTCCCACATGGGTGAGCAAGGTTATGATGCTATTTTTATCTAAATATTTCCAAATCAAATTGTAGATGAATTTGTTAGAAATGAAAACAATGTGTATTTATCAAAAGAAAGGAATGAAGAGTGTTGTTTAAGCATGTTCAATGAGGGCAAGTTCTAGCATCAAAGGCTAGAACATCTAAACTTTTATCATATTGTGAAGCTACGTAAGAAAAACATTCTTAGAGATCTATTGAAAATATCCAAGTTTGAAAAAACCATTTGCAAATCATGTTAGATTAGAGAATAGGTACAAATTTCATTGAAATCAAAGAAGAACTCGACAACTAGACCATTGCAATTAGTACACATGAATTTGTGTTCTACTTCAAGAACTCAGCAACTGTCAGGTAAACATTAGTTCATGCTCATCATTGATAATTTTAGAAAAATGATATGGGTAGAAATTTTAAGAGGAAAATTAGAGGCCTTTGAAAAGTTTACAAAGTTTAAGGTTATGGATGAGAATAACACAACTTGTAAAATAAAATCCATAGAATCTAACATTTATGATGAATTTAATTCATGGTTATTGTAAATACAAATTCATCAAGAGATAATTCACTGTAGCAGAGACTCACCAATAGAATGGAGTAGTAGGGAGAGGCTGTTGGGCCCTTATAATACTAGTGATTACCCCATTACTATTGTAGTTGTATCCCTTATTAATATTTTTGTGCCCCTATTGTCCCCATATTGTTATTACTGTGCCCCATAGAATCCCTCTATTGTTATTTTTGTGGCTTTATATTATTATTGTTAGGTCGGCTGGGTTATATTGTGACTCCTTATACTCCTATATATAGAAAGAAGGCTTTGTCGTTTGAATCATCCAAGAATTGTTCATTTGTGTAATGTAAAGGAGGTTGCCCCCTCGAAGAGGCTAAATTATAAGGCGTTTATCTCTCTTTTCTATCTTTTTGTGAGCTGGTTTCATAACATTTGGTATCGGAGCTTTGGATTCTAGGGTTTTGCTGCTCCAAACAGGTCATCGTGGGATTTTCACTATAAATTTTTTCTGCGATGTTTCAGAAGCTAAAAAGAACCCATTTGAGAAGAAATGGCGTTGAATCTAGGGTCCAAATTTCACATCTTTTTGCGCTATATTTACGGAGATATGATCTGAGGAAGTTTGTCTTTTTGTAGACTCCTAAATTACATTCCAAACAGGTGACCTGGGGAAAATCGCCATAACTTTCTCTCTGAGCATCGGATTGAAATTTTGTAAGAAGGTACAGAAAGAGGATGGACTTTAGCTTCTTGCATATATTTTTCAAAGCCAAAGGTTGATACAGTGACTCGTGGCACGTCGTACAAGTTCGCTCTACTGAACTAGTCTATATAATCAGGTCATCTTGGGAGATTGTGCATAACTCTTCCTTGGAGAATCCAATTTGGATCAGACTAGTGGCATTGGAAAGAGGACACAAAGGGCTAATATAGGTTGCAATTTCAGAACCGGATGATCCAAAATTGCAGAGAACATTAGATTCAATATCAAGCTTCTACAAAGTGAAAAAAGGTGTGTAGTTTTTTTAAAATTTTTGCATAAGCTTGGTTTGAAAAATTAGTTTGAATCGGTAATTGATGCCTCGAGGAAATAAAATGCAAACACCTAGTAAATAACTTGAAAGCTCTAGCATGACTCATGAAGAAGAGGAAGAATTGCAACATGATATATCAAAATTACGAGACCAAGTGCAACAAGTGTCACTTGCACAAAAAGCAACAGGATCTAAGATGGATGGTTTAAGGAAAGATGTAGAAGCTAAGATGGATGGTTTAAAGAAAGGTGTAGAAGCTAAGATAGATTGTTTAAATAAAGGCGTAGAAGCTAAGATGGATGGCATGTAAGCTAAGATGAATGGCATGGATGCTAAAATTGATGGCATGGAAGATAAGATGGAAGAATTGAAGATAAATATGAATAAATTGCTACAAGAAATGGTCACTAATGGTTAAAGGGTATTAAAGGAAACTCATGATGAGAACAAAAGAAATGTTAATCATGATTCCATAGACTCTAATGTTGGATCAAAGACCTACCATATTCCAAAAATCGATATGAGGAAGTTTGATGGCAAGGATCCCGCAACATGGATATTACAGATGGAGCAATTTTTCGATCTCAATAATGTGCAAAACACACAAAAGGTACGTATTGCAACTTTATATTTGGAACCAAATTAGTTTGTATGGTATCAATGGCTTTGCTCTCATAAACAAATTATCACTTGGGCAATTTTTATGGAAGAATTGACAGCACATTATGAGGATACAAAAAGCAACACTTTTTTTAGCCAATTGATAAGTCTCAAACAAAAGGGTTCAATAATGGAGCACATTTAGGAGTTCCAAAAATTGAACATAAGGGTTAAAAATATTCCAGAGGAGCATAGGATTGATGTGTTCATAAGGACTTTAAAGGATAATATCCAACATGATGTTCGCCTTTGGGAACCTGATTCATTAGAGAAGGCATTCAGGTTAGCAAAAAAAATGGAAAGCAAAATTATGGAAACCAGGAAGCATACCACTCACAACTATAAAGATGGAAGTGTTGTTGCCCCTAGTCTTCCACAACCTATAAAGTTGACACCATAGCAATTGGAAGAAAAAAGAGCAAAAGGGCTTTGTTACAATTGTGATATCAAATATACTAAAGGTCATAAGTGTGCCGAGAAGAAATTATTCTACATAGATTGTGAAGAGGAAGAAGAAAAGGAGCAAGAAAGGTCAAAAGAAGAGGATATACTCCAGGAACAAAGCCTAGATAAAGAAGAAATGAATCCGACCATACCTTGTAATGCATTGGCAAGAATTACCACTCCTAAAACCATCAAGATAGAGGGACAAATCAAGAAGAAAAAGTTAATAGTGTTGATTGATTCAGGAAGTACCCACAATTTCATTCATTGTCAGGTAGCAAAATAATTGAATTGCTTCTTATATCTAGCACCAGAGTGTCAAGTGATGGTTGCAAATGGAGGAACAATAAATTTCTCTGGAAAGTGCCATAATATCAAGCTATCCATGGGAGAATATGTATTGACTAGCCCAATGCTTTCCATTCCAATGGGAGGTGCTGATGTTGTACTAGGAGTCCAATGGCTACAATCCTTGGGTACAATAGCTTTTAATTTTCAAGAACTTTTCATGAAATTTTCTATGGAAGGAAAGGAAGTTGAATTAAGGGGTATTGCAGGGAAACTGGGAAAGATAATCAGCTCTAACGGTATGACAAAGCTTCTAAAAAAGGAACAAAGAGGTGTAATTGCACAATTATGTTCGCTAGATGTTTCCACATTGGAATCAACTATTTCTCCAAATATCCAAAAAGTCTTGGACAATCATTCAAAGGTATTTGAGACTCCCAAAGGTCTCCCACCTATTCGTGATCATGATCATGCTATTCATCTGATTCAAGGAAGTGTCTCCAAACATCAGGCCGTACAGATATCCCTATGCCCAAAAGAGTGAAATTGAATGTATGGTTGCAGAAATGCTAGAGGCTGGTATAATTCAACAGAGTCAAAGTTCTTTCTCTGCTCCAGTAGTATTGGTGCACAAGAAGGATGGATCATGGCGCATGTGTCCGGATTATAGGGAGCTCAAAAAGCTCACTATTAAAGATAAGTTTCCCATTCCTGTCATTGATGAATTACTGGATGAATTGCATGGATCAATTTACTTCACAAAGTTGGATCTTCGTTCAGGATATCATCAAATCATAATGAAGACTGAAGACATTCTCAAAACAACATTTAGAACTCATGAGGGTCATTATGAAATTTTGGTCATGCCTTTTGGCCTTACCAATGCACCTTCAACATTTCAAGGTTTGATGAATTCCATTTTCAAACCATTCCTTAGAAAATTTGTGTTAGTATTTTTTGATGATATACTAATCTACAGCAAGTCTTGGAAGGATCATGTTGAACATGTTGACAAGGTGCTACAACTATTGGAGGAGAAACAATTATATGCAAAAAGATCCAAATGTTTCTTTGGAGTACAAGAGGTGGAATATCTGGGTCATATTGTATCTCATGAAGGAGTTAAGGTAGACCCCCACAAAATTAAATCCATTAAGGAATGGAAAATCCCCACATCCATAAAGCATCTGCGAGGATTTCTCAGGTTGACAGGGTATTATCACATGTTTGTTAAGAATTATGGGAGAATTGCAGCACCTCTAACAACATTATTGAATAAAGATGCATTTTCATGGACTCCAGAAGAAACAAAGGCCTTCGAGCATCTTAAAGAGGCAATATGCCAAGCACTGGTCTTAGTTACACCAGACTTCACAAAAACCTTTATTGTGGAATGTGATGCTTCAGGATATGGAATTGGTACTGCTTTAATGCAAGATGAAAGACCCATTGCTTTTGAAATTCGTCCAGTCAAGGGAAAGTTTTTACACAAAGCTATTTATGAGAAGGAAATGATGGAAATACTCCATGCACTTAAGAAATGGATACCCTACCTAATGGGAAGGCACTTCAAGGTAAAATGGATCATGATAGCCTTAAATACTTTTTATAACAAAGATTATCCTTTGAAGAGCAACAAAAGTGGTTCACAAAGATGTTGGGTTATGACTTTGAAATCACCTACAAAAAAGGGACGCAAAATCTGGTCGCAGATGCACTCTCAAGAAAGGATGAGGATGTGGAAGCATTGTTGTGTGACATTTCTATTATCCAACCAGATTGGATAAACGAAGCAAGGGAGGAATGGAAGAATGACGAAGAAGTGTGGGCACTTATTCGAAAGTTACAACAAGACTCCAGTATGTCTGATACATTTAGCTGGAAACATGATTCGTTATGGTACAAAGATCGCTTATACCTTTGTAAGAATTCCCAGCTAAAACAAAATATTCTTATGGAATTGCACACTTCTCCCTTAGGAGGGCACTCAGGATTTTAAAAACTTACCACAAGGTTAAGAAGGAATTTTTTTGGGAGGGCCTTAAATCAGATATTCAAAGGTTTGTCGCGGAATGTTTAGTTTGCCAACAAAATAAAGTTGAAACAATTAAGACACCGGGTCTATTACAACCTTTATCCATTCCAAGCCATTGTTGGGAGGAGGTTTCAATGGATTTTATCACAGGTTTACCCAAGTCTGAGGGAAAGAGTGTCATCATGGTGGTAGTTGACAGACTTACCAAGTATGCACATTTTTGTGCATTATCACATCCATTTAAAGCCAGTACAGTTTCTACTGCATTTATGGAAACAATTCAAAAGCTACATGGAAATCAAAGATTATTGTAAGTGACAGAGATCCCATTTTCACTGGAAATTTTTTAAAAGAATTGTTTTCTTGTCTTGGTACTCAGTTAGCCCATAGCTCATCTTATCATCCTCAATCTGATGGGCAAACTGTGATAGTAAACAAATGTTTGGAAGGATATGTTCGTTGCTTTGTATCTGATATACAGACACAATGGGTCAAATGGTTGCCTCTGGCTGAATGGTGGTATAACACTTCCTTCCATACAGCAACAAAAATGGCCCCATTTATGGCACTTTATGGATATCAACCACCATCCATCACATCATATTTAAGAAAAAATTCTAAGGTTCAAGCAGTGGATCATCACATCGAACATCAATAACAAGTCCTCCAACTCTTAAAGGATAACCTCCTGTTGGCACAGAATAGAATGAAACAATAGGTAGATCAACATCGCAATGAAAGAAGTTTTGATGTAAGTGATTGGGTATTCCTATGACTACAACCATATAAGCAAATGTCCCTCAAGCAAGCTAAGAAGGATAATAAATTATCAACAAAGTATTATGGTCTGTACAATGTGTTGCAAAAGATTGGTACGCATACAAGTTGGAGCTTCCTACAGCTTCTCGATTGCACCCAATTTTCCACATTTCATGTTTAAACAAGGTTATAGGCGACAAGCTCCCAGTTCAAACAATATTGCCAGAACTTGACGAGGAAGCAAAAATTATATTAGAACCAGAAGCAAGAACTCGACAGTTACGAAATCGATCAATTTCGGAGTATCTTATCAAGTGGAAGAACTTATCTGCTGAAGATTCCACATGGGAGGATGTGAATTTTATACATAAGCATCCAGAACTACTCAAGCATTGAGGACAACACTTTTTTGAAGGAGAGGGGCATGTTGGGTCCCTATAATACTAGTGATCACCACATTACTATTGTAGTTGTATCCCTTATTAATATTGTTGTATCCCTATTGTCCCCATATTGTTATTACTATGCCCCATAGAATCCCTCTATTGTTATTTTTGTGGCTTTATATTATTATTGTTAGGTCGGCTAGGTTATATTGTGACTCCTTAGACTCCTATATACAGAAAGGAGGTTTTGTCATTGAATCATCCAAGAATTGCTCATTTTTGTAATGTAAAGGAGGTTGCCCCCTCGAAGAGGCTGAATTCTAAGGCGTTGATCTCTCTTTTCTATCTTTTTGTGAGATGGTTTCATAACAGAGGCAAGAGATAGTGAAGGTATTTTAAAGTTGATGAACACACTACTTTTGAAGGTAAATGTCCAAAAAAATTACAATAAAAAAATTAGCCATAATAATGATGATGATGATGATGATGAACCTATTGAAGATGAAGTCATTGAAGAAATAAACAATCAACAATTAGAAGATCCTTCAAGGTATGTGGAAGCATACCATCCTATTGACGAGATTCTAGGTGACTTGTAGGCAGGTGTTCAGAGGAGAAGAAGACCAATGTATCCCCCTACTCAAGTGCATGTAGTCCTGTTATCCTTGGTTGAACCTAAATGTTTTTCATAGGTTAGCTAGGATTAGAATTAGTTCAAGGCTATGATTGAAGAACTCGATTAGATAAAACATAATCAAACATTGGAGCTATTTCCAAGGCTAGCATATAAGAACATCATTGGCACAAAGTGGATCTTTAGAAAAAATTGAATGAAAAAGGATAAGTGGTAACAATCAAGGAAATATTGGTGTGAAGTGGTTATGCTCAAATAGAAGAACTAGATTTTTATGATATTTTTTCTCTAGTTTCAAGATTAGAGGAAATTTGAATGTTCTTAGATTTTTCTAGTTACAATAAATTTGAGGTATACTACATGAATGTCAAATATACCTTTTTAAATGGAGTGCTATAGGAATAAGTTTATATTGAACATCCAGATGATTTTTAATTCATAGATATACCTGATTATGTTTGCAGGCTAAAAAGGGATTTGTATGGTCTTAAGAAAGCCCCCAGATGTTGGTACACGGGGCTAGAAAGTTATTTTCTTAAGTGCAGGTTTAAAAGAGGTAGAATTGACAACAACTTATATGCAAAATATAATCGTGAAAAGATCATAGTATTTTTTTGATGTTGATGATATAATATTTGGAATTTATTTAGACCATCTAACTTCCCAATTTGTAGTTGAAATGATGGTTGAGTTGGAATTGTCAACGCTCAGTGAAATATCCTATTTCCTTGTCCTGTAGATCACTAAAACAAGAAAAAGAATTTTTATTTCTCAAGGCAGGATCTGAAATTCTAAAAAATTAGTGGGATGGAGGAATTTTCACTTGCAATCAATTTAATGGTCACGCAATGCAAGCTTAGCAAAGAGTATGCATCACTAGTGGTGGAAGATATTATGTTCAAACATATTATTGGAACCTTTTTATACTTGTAAACCTTAATACCATATATTATGAAAGCAATTTTTGGCAATGGAAAATTTCAATCAGCCCCCAAAGATGGTCATCTTCTAGTAGCTAAGAGGATTCTAAGATACTTAAGAACCACTATGAACTAAGTTGTTTGTTATCCCTGAGGTAAATAATTTTCACTAAGAAATTTTATTAATGTAGATTGGGTAGGTGATGTACATGAAAGAAAGATCACGACTATTGGTTCTTCTTCATTGGTGAATTCCTTGTGACATGGTTCAGCAAGAATCAAACCTCAATGTCTCTCTCTCTCTACTCATGAAGTAGAATTTATAAAGGAAAATTCTTGTTGCACTCATATCTTTTGGATGAAGTAGGCTTTGCACGATATGTGGGTGATATATGAAGAGCTCATTCACATCATATTTTCTAACACAACTACAATCAACATGTCAAAAAACCCTGTCTTCCATTCCAAGGAAAGGCATATTCCAATCAAGTACTATTTTCTTCTAGAGAAAGTTACAAATAAGATTTTGAAATTGGAGTATATATATAAAAAAGAATAGATAATTTATATCCTCATGAAACCTCTTCCAAGAGACCAATTTGGATATTTAAGGAAAATATTGGGAGTAGTCTCTCTTTCCTCCCTCAACTGAATCTTCTCCAAGGGGAAGAAAGGAAGATGTACAAATTAGTCCAATTATTCATCAAATATAAAGGGAGATATCAAGCCCATAGGGACTGAAGTAGATAGGGGGAGATTAGTTCTAAGGGGATCTAATTTTCCATCGGTGTAAAAGGGGGAGGATAAGCGAGGGTAATGAAACATTGAAGGTAAATTGAGCATCATTAATCTCTTTTGTTGTGTCAAGTGAATACATGCAATTTTTTAGATGAAAAGGGGGAGATTAATAATAATACTCAATTTGCAAGTATTTTCATTCAAATATTTATCTTATGTGTCATCGGTCTATTTTTTTATTGTTTTCTTTTGAGGATTTATAAAATTGTTTTTGGTGTTGACATAAACATTGAATGGCAAGAATGTTAAACATATGTTGGCATTGATGTGAAAGCAGGTGTCATGGTATCATAATGATGAGGTCATTACAAAAAGGTTCGCGAGCATGTGTTATTGTGTTTCATGGAGCATTATATCAACACCACTTGTTTTGCTTATACATTCAACTTGAATCCTTCTAAAAAATACTTAGATGGATAGAGTAAGAAAAATCCTTTCCAATGATATACCAATGTCTAAAAATTGCCAAGGGCATCACAAGAAAAAATACATTTGAAAATAAATTAGTGGTTGAAGAGTTAAAATTTGGTGTTTGGGGTCAATTTGGTGTTACTTGTGAAATTTGATGTTAATATGGTGTTCTCACATTGGTTTTTGCAGGCTCAATGTTTAACCTCGACCTTTTAATCCCATTGTTTTAATTCCAAATGATTTTAGAGTAACACATGTTCAAAGTCCCAGTGTGACTAGATGAGTGACTAGACATTTGAAGCTCAAGTGGAAGCATGAAACAAGCTTAGGACGGATCACAAAATATTGGAGGAACCACGTGGAAGCATGACCTCATTGTTATTATCTCGGTAGTATCTATGAGGGCTCCAGTTTGAATTCCTAGGGTATTTATGTCCTAGAAGATAGATTTTTGTTTCACATTTAATGTTGTAATGATATTTCAATGTAAAATCACAACCCAAAAGAATTTTTTTACAAAGATATTTAACGAAAATAGCATAAGTCCAGGAATCCCTCATTATCATCTGATGACATGGAGACATGATGGCATGGACAAATTATAGAAGGAAAAATGAAAGAATCTTAGTGGCAGACCGAGATGAAATGGAAGCTCAAGTGGAGCCATGGTGGGATGTGAAATCACCAGAATGTAAGTGCTCCAAAGGCTCGGGATGATGTCATCATAATGTTAGCATCATAAAATCTAGATGTGACATGGCAGTCAAGGAGAGTGACACATGGAATGTATATTTGGCAATCTTATGTAGCTAAGTGGGCCAAAAATGGGTGGCAAGTGGTACCACTTAATGAAAATGTGGAAATTGGTGCACCTGTGGTAGATATTTCACATACACCTAGATTGGATGACATCACCTCAACACTAGTTTCACCCTGACAATTCTGAAAGGATAACAATGAGGAACTCCTATGTTATTTATCTTGTGGAAAAAAATTATTTCCGAGCTAAATGATGATACATGATTCTTTCATGGGAGATTTAGGAGATGATGTTGGAATCATTTCACCCTGGAGGTCTAATACTCTCATGAATTTTTATGGAGAACCATAATAAATTCTCGGTGTAATGGGTTTTTTTATGGATCACCGTAAGAAATTCTTGGCGTAAGAGAAGGTGTTGAAGTTGGTTTCTGGCAATTTTTTTTTTTCGGAGGAAGGCCTTTATGATTTGAGTTAGAAAATGGTATGAAAGAGAAATCAAGAGGGTCAATCGAGTTGGAACTTGAATTCTATAGAGTTAGATCTCCCTTTTGGTAACAAATAATAAATTTGGTTGTGGCAAATTTATTCATGTTGAAGTTCGAGAAACCAGCATGTTGTATCTTTTAATGTAGGGAGTTGGAGACTAGTTTAGGTTGGAGCCTGAGAAAACAACAAGGTGGATCTTGTAAAAATTTGAGAGTTGTAGCCTACCAAATTTATTTAATATAATTTGTATCTTAAATATTGAATCGTTAATACAAAAGAAATGGTGGTTTTCCCAGTTGGGTTTCCATGTTATATTCTATCATGATTTATCAATTCATCTATTTGTACTTATTGTTTCAAATATTATTTATCTTGTGAAAGAAAGTTATAAGTTCTCAGAATCTGTAATTTCCTAGTATCTAATAGATTTTTCTCTCAAAGAACTATCCAATGACATATGACACATTTGGAAGCTCCTAAGGGATCAAGACTAATTCAAGTTTGAAGTTCTATAAGGTTCCATTGTTGTAGTGTTCCATAAGATGAAGAAACGAGTGGGATTAGATTCTTTAATTATATGACTAATATTATAATAGTGTATTGTGGGTATTTTGGTCAAATAAGCCATGGAGTGGAGTGGGTACCCATGGTTGATGTAACACATAAGATGGGGAATTTCTCGATAGTCGAAAATGGTTTTGTCATTCCTTAGTTTAAGTAAAATATTATGAAACTTTTGGAAATGAGAATGTTTAGTAGAGGGTGCATTAGAAAATCCTTTACAACGCTATTAAGGTATGAAAATTCATATCCAAGCCCATTATGGTTAAGAAAGAAAACAACTACAAAATACCCAAACCTTGGGAATTTCTTTCGTATAGGCAGTGATGTGGCATATGACATATGGTAGATCATTATTAGAGAATAATGATGTGTTAGTAGATGATGTGGTAGGCCGTTGAAAGGACAACTAAGTAGGATGATGAAATGGCATGACATGACAAGGACATGTGGGACATAGACATGATAATTTTGGGTGTTAAGGTGGTTGTTTGTTGGGTGACACATGGCACAACCCATAAGGTGGAACCTAAAAATGTGATGACATGGGATGATATAAGGAAGAACATGGCATTACTATTTGCCAAGTTCTAAGTTGAAGAAGTTATAAATGTTGGAACTTTGGCAAGGGCGCCCGATAAACAAAATTTGAGAGGTGGGAAGTTGTCTGACAGGAATATTGTTGTTAATTGCCAGATAGCATGCTACAGAGGTTTGGATTCAAAAGTTTCTGTAGTTAATAGAACTAGGGGGATGGAAATAGTTATGTTAACTAACTTAAAGTTTGATGCCACACCACATATGTTTCCTTATTTTTTAAGTGATAGGTGATGGTTCTATGAAATAGAAGTCACTAGACATAAATATCCCTCAATTTACATATAACATAAAATTTAATAACCTAGGATTTTTTGAATAAAAACTAAATAGAAAACAAAAAATGAAATTTGGGACACTCCTCTATACTTATATAGGTGGATGACAAATGTCGATGAAACAACACATATCCAGCCTTGTCCAATAAGAAAGTGATAGGTGGTAGACATGTGGTAATGACATACAAAGCACAATGATGTGGCACCTTAGGAGTGTGACACATGGATGTTGGTTTTAGAATTTATGATGGCTAAGTGGCCCAAATTTTAGTGATAGATGGGACCAATCAAATACATCCATATGGAAAATAATTACATCAATAGATGACATGGTAGAACATTGTAAGTTATTCTAGTGGCTTGTTTTTTAAGGGATCGATACTGTAAAGTTATCCTAGACTTTGGTATTTTGTGTAAGAACTATAGGCAAAGTACCATGGATAATAGGTTTTCATGTTATAGCGCATTGGGTGCTAAACAACATTTCTAGCATCAAACATATAAATCATAGGAATTAAATGTTAACAATGTGGAACAAACTAAATTTGGTATACTCAGCACCAAAATATGTTTAATAGATAGTTAATTCAAGAATAGTTGAAAACACCAAAATAAATTGTTGAGGTTGCGTGAACTAAGTAATTATATCATCAAAAGAGATTTTACTAGGGGTAAAATAATGAATTTGGTTAACAATGGAACTTAAATTGTAGCGACCTAAAAAATGTAGTTTGTCCAATTAAAATTGCTATTGAATCAATTATAATTAAGATGCTGAGACAAAGCACAAGACTATGAATGAAATTAAAGGAAGACTTGAAGTTGGTTAAAACATGAAACAAATAATTAAAGGAGTATGAACTAAACAAAGAATGCATGAGTACATTATACTTTAATGAAGTTAAAGCTATTGTGGTATGTATGAAAGAGAATTCATTTAATGAAATAGGGTTGCTAAATAATTATAAAAAATATACTTAGATAAGTCAAAATTAAACCCGGTGTCAGATATCTGTGTTTGAAAATATATGAAATATAGATCTTCCTTGCTATAGTATGTTTGTGCCTAAACAAATATAAGACAAGTGCTTGTATATCTGATGGGATAGGGGATTCCTGTGAGTGTGTACTATGAAATATTGACGTAATCTAAAGTATAGGCATAAAATTTACATCATAATAAAATATGTTTTTATAGTTTCTCTCATGAAAGGTTTCCATGTTAAATAACTATATAAAAATGTTATATTTATGATTCTTAATTGAGTTCTTTGTTTCATTTGATTCAGAAACTATTTTAAAAAGCATAATATTTTAAAAACGTTAATTCAACCATGCCCCCCTCACTATTTCTTATTCCCAATATTCTATTGTCTGATAAGATTTGATTGAGGTTAAACGTTATGTTGCTAGTTTCCTAGCCAAAAGGAATTTTCAATAGGATGACCATGTGAATTGAATGATGTCATAAAAAATAATATTTCAATATTGAAATTTATATGCCATTTAACGTGACCCAAAGTAGTCGCATCCAATAAGAGAGATCAAGTTATTTTTCACCATTGGAGTCTAGGATGAAGCCATGGTCGCACCTTGTCGTAGTGGTCAAATTTGTGGTTCTACCCAAAGATTATAGTAAGTGGTATGGTGATCTAGTGAGACATAATTTGATTAAATCTTATCTCACGTCTTTCATATCAGAGTCATATACCACCAGTGCCATTGGTTTTAAAGGTCACTCTTTTCCATGGTGAGCTAGGTTCGAAACCTCTTAATGATCAATAAGAGAAATCTAAAATCCATCCATGTTAAAGATTTGGGTGTTGTAGGATGGGTGTGATCCAATGATGTATAAGCCAATATGTCATGGTTTAGTTATTAAGAGTTAATAAAATTCATAAGCACTAGTTCTTATATAACATTGAAATAAAATAATAAGAAGAAATCCTTTTTTGAATGCATTTTTTACATGATAATTATAAAAAGGGAAAGAAACAAAAAATCTTGAACCAACATTCAATAGAGACTATCATAGCATATTAGCTCTCATGATTCTTGTAAACAATCAATATTTTGTAAAAATAAAGCCTACGTACTTGAACAAGATTTGACGTTAATTATATTAGTTCCTTGCAAATTTGTTACATAAATGACATGTTTAAATTAATGTAAATAGTAAATATTAGTGACCTATAAGATTTCTAGATATAATGATTTGAAGATGTTTTGGAAAGCTAACAATTACGATAAGGTTATCCTGAGGTCAAATTGAATATATTAATATTAAAGCTTATTTAATATTCATAGCTAATACTGAGAATTTATAATAACATTGTTTCCATCTATGTGT
Source organism: Pinus tabuliformis (assembly GCA_031772625.1). NCBI lineage: Eukaryota > Viridiplantae > Streptophyta > Pinopsida > Pinales > Pinaceae > Pinus > Pinus tabuliformis. The sequence goes on along the minus strand of CM062808.1, from coordinate 653,761,615 downwards.
ATTACACTTTTTTTTAATTAGAAACTCATTTTCTAAAAAAACATTATACGAAATATCATTCTTTATTTAAAATATTGAAATGCAAAACGTTTCTATAATGTGTCCTCTTTTAAGCATGAAATTTAGAAAAATATTTTCTTTATAATTAATATAACAAAGTTCATATATATTATTTATCATATCATGTTATTGAATGAGTCATTCTATTATATTTTTGTTTCCCACTACATTATAATTAAATTCGAGATATCTATAATTATTTACGTTGTGTGAAAATATATACTAATCTCTTTTTACTAAGAAATCTGATTTTCTTTTACCATACATATCAAGTCATGCGTTGGTATGATACTTAGAAAATATTCTATCTTATTGGACAACACAGTAATCCCATTGTGTTACATAGGGGAGATATTGTTCCCTTCTAAACAATTTATTGCCCCCCTATGTAAATAATCCTATAAAGGTTCACAGACAATAACATCTTTACCATCTAGTAATAACTGGAAGAATTAAGTTCACTCTTGTCTATATATCTAACTCGCGGAATGCGTCTTATTCCTATAGATCCCATCAATCGTCTCTTCACTTTTTTGAAGAGGATACATACCCAAAATATATATGATATTAAAATCTATATCATATAAACATCTATTGCATAATACTAGACAAACACTTTAAAGATGCCATTGCATTTACCCAAAATAAAATTAATAAATAACTGGGCATTATTAACAATATTCAAAGTAGAAGGAACATTTTTGTTTTAGACCTTTCATAAATTATAATTATAATTATAATTATATATATATATATATATATATATATATATAATTAAGTAATTTAAAAGAAAGAATATTAGATTCTCTTTAAAAAGAGGGTGATTGAATAGTATTTACGTTAGATAAAGTATCATAAGCTCACTGAAAAAGTGAGAATTATATAGTACTAACATAATGATAATTATGTTAGATAAAGTGTAATAAACCCATTGAAAATTAGGTGATTGAATAGTATAATTAGAAATATAAACAAGATGGGTTGCACGATAGTTATTCCTTGTGTTAAGTGGGGAGCAAGGCAGGGAGCGAGTGGTTGAGGCTAGCGATCTATTTCAATTTCCTGACTGAGATCTCTCCTGGTTGTGCACTCGACAAGGTGAAAAACATACATGACCATGAGCTTTCTTGGTTTGTAGAACTGTAGTCTACAAATTGCTATAGACTTGACGAAGTCAACCAATTTGAGTTGGAATTAGTCCTCGGTCTAGTTTAAAGGTTGATTATATGACTTGTCAGGTCTGGCTAGTTGAATCGACCAATTCTAGTTCTGAATTAGCTAGGTTTAAAAACATAGCAGTAAGAAACAGAGTCTAAGGCACATTGTTGGTTGGTCCTATTATCCACTAGCCTATAGAGGAATTATCCTCATAAGCATGTGTTCCTAGAGAAGGTAATGAATGGAAGAAGATAAGGAATTTTTTTTTTTTAACTTAAGGAAGATGACCATGATAGCATAAGAACTCAGCAGGTAGCAGTCCATCTTATGTTAATAATGATTAATACATGGTCCTAGGTAGATAACAGTCTCCAAAAGTTAGAGAAAGCATGGAAAATCCTTACAACCAAAGACCACATTGTGATGATTGTCACGGCTTAAATGAATTGTGATTGTGCTCTATTTTGGGTGATGCAATTTCAAATATAGTTTGACCTTATGTGTCCAATGTCCAAACAGGTTCAAAGGTTTATCAGATATTGAATAACTAGTTTCTTGCCTGGTTGTGGGTCATAGTGAAACCAATGTAATGTGACAGGGTTTCACCGTTAGCAGTTTTTTATCCACCAATATGTTTGAAATATTTCAAAGAAACCTGAAGGTTGAGAGGCACCACTCCAAACAATGATTATGGTGGATTAGTGTTGGTATGGAAATGTATGTCCCTTATCATCAGAGAGCTAGTGGTGTGACAAATTTTGGCTAATTATCTATCATAAATTCTAGTACAAATTACCTAGATCTAGTAGCACTAACGCTTGAAGATAGACCTGGCGATAATAGAACAATATATAATGGGATTCTTCGCAAGTTTTGACAAATATCTATGATATTTCCAGACTATTAAATTATAGTCCATCTATTGATCAACTTTTAAACTTGTATTGTAGTTCATAATTGGTCGTTTTCTTCTATTTTTGCAAGAATAAATCACTAGCTTAATATACAATTTTCTTACAATAGTGCTCCAGTTTGATCACACTCAAAGTTTAGATAATATTTCAACATATCTATTTTCTAAAATAGAGAAATTTTACAATGAGAAAAGATGTACTAGAGTTAATGAACAATTATAGAAAACAAGAAATTAGTTGAAACATAATTCTTATTAAAAAAATATAACAAATCTCACTAAAAAGGTTCCAAAACTACTTTGGAATGCTCGTAGCTTCAGCATATGCATACTAAATCTGTTCTACAAGCCATTGGAGAAATATATTTGATATCACTGTTGTAGCAAAAATAAATCTATTTCAAATTCCAACAAGGTAGCCATCTTTGCATTTCTTTCTATGATGCTTCACTAACCCAATGACCCTAATGAGGGGGACAAAACCTAGGATTTTTGCAATGTCTACAAAGTAGCCATCTTTGCATTTGCTTCTATGAATCTTCACTGACTTAATGGCCCTGAGGAGGTCGACAAGGTAGCCCAACACCACCAACAACACCCCCCAAAAGAGTGCATATGAATTATTTTAACATCATCCCCCAAAAGAGTTCATATGCATTTTTTTAATAGCATCCCGAAAATAGTGCATATGCGTTATTTTAACATCCCCCAAAAGAGTGCATATGCATTATTTTCCTAGTCATTTCTAACAACTTAGCAAGGTTGAACATCATCATTAGGTTGTAGGCTTCTAGAACTACCAAATCTGAATACAGAAGTCTAAGAACATTACACATAACGATGAGGATTGGATGAACATTAGCACATAATGATTAGGCATAGGAATTCATCTCATAGGTCCATACATTGTAGAGCTATAGACATTGAATCTATTACAAATAACTCTTGTATGGTATGTATAAACAACAAGGGAAATTAAGAGGCTTGGAAATTCATCCATACAAAGAAGATAATTTTGATATAATGATAGAGGTTTGTGAGTTCATCTAATTAGCTTTAATAGGTCTTGCTGGGGAAACTCATATAGGTATGTAGTGAGAAATGAGATGAATATTTTTCTAGTACCATTGTAACATTGAGCTGACTAGAATGATACATTTGCACACAATGATGAGGCTTGTTGATTCATTCAGAAAAATTGTCCAAGGCCTACTGGAAAAGATCTTATATGGTCAAATTGTAATGTGAGATGGATATTCTGTCAATAGAACTGCAAAAATAAAGACAATGATGAGGCTACAAAACACTGGAAATCAAGTTATAAAAATAAAAAGGTGTAGAACATAAACTACAATTACATTTATCCTATACCATTTCATCAAGCCAATTGTCCAACCAAATTCAAGAGCTCATTGCAGTGATGATCCAAGTGGATCTGTAAAAGTACCAGTGGCATGGTAAAAAGGCTCAAAACTCAAAGTTTCAAAATATTGATAAACTTAGCATTAGATCAAAGTGCTCATCATCTTGATTACAGCAATGTGAATGGAACTTGACTTTGAGCTCATATGAAGAAGTTAGAGCAAGTCAAAGTTGATGTTTGACTTATACAGGTGGGAGGAGAAAATGACGTGGCAGAACTCTTCAACGAATGGGAAAATGTCAAGTGGTAGGCTATAGTTTTATGATTGCAACAGGCAGAGGTCCACGGGTAAAGAATCGCCCTCCAACATTATCAGGTTGCGATTGCGATATTGCAATCATTGATCGGAAGTGGGTCGGCGAATACAAATCGACCCAAAGAAGGAAAGGGTGTGATGTGATGATCGCATATCACACATGGCAAAGGGACAACATTTTAGAGAATTGATCCCTAGTAGTCAGGCTTGTGATTGTGATATCGCACATCGCATATCACACAGTGAAATGTACCGATAACAGTAACACCCCCAGTTCCAACGATTGTGATACGCTGATATTCCCGGATGCGATACAATATAGGGTGTGGTTTTGAAAACCCGTCAGTTTGCACATCACATATGGCATAGCACAGTGATGTGTATGGAGAATCACCACTGGCTTTGACCAATTGTTGTGATTTGTGATGGGGCTATCGTCACCGATAGATTATGGCCGCCACTCATAAAGCTGCCAAGTTTAGGAGTAATACACCGATTCATCTATTGTTTGAGGTTTAATAAAAAATGGTTTTTGAACTATTGTTAATGGAAGTTTTTCCATGTTTAACAGGTTGTTACCTTCATACCATTCCATGTCTAGGATTTTTGTGTGAAACCACCTGCCTCCTAAACTTGTCATTTGTTGAAACTGCTAGAGACTGAGGAATATGTTGATCAAAGGAATATATTGGGCTATCCGCAAAAGAAAAGGGAGAGACTAGAATAAAAGTTCAGAAAATATTGTGTACATCCGCAACCCAACTTGGCAATAGGCTAGAAGCTTGCCTTGAGTAGCAGGGAGGTTTCGAGAGGGTGCGAAAGCTTCATTTCTCTTAATTGGGTGTTCGGATTGGCAATTGTGCATGAATTTGTTCTAGGATTCAGTGGTACTCTCTGTTTTTGAAGTTGGGCTCTCCATTTTTCATCCATCTTCCAGCTTGGAGGTATAAGCATTGTAAATGATTTTTTCTTGTAATTTTATCTCTTTTTATGCCACTTAATGAATGAAGGCCTCCCCACTATTGAGCAAGGCTCGGAGACATAGTCCAAATTGGATGAACTTCGTAATCAAATATTTGTGTCATGGTTTCATGCATATCTTGTTATTTTTGCATCATTTTAAGTGATTTTAAGTTCCATGGTTAATAAACATTGTTACAGGTAATTATGATGCATATATAAGTAAAATATCTTGGATCAGGTTTGGTATCGGAGCAAGTCTTTGTCGATACGAATTGAATGAGTATATGCTAACTCGGAACAAGCTGCGAAAGGGTAAAAGAAAGCTTAAGTCCTTCAATCCCGAACAAGGACGTGTGGAGCAAAGAAGAAATATGGCTGATGAAGAACCTCATTGGTAACAGGAACGAAATTACCGCAAGGTATTCTACAATATGGAAGAGAAAGTGGAGAAGTTGTTTTGAGATTATGAGAAGGAAATTAGCCATAAGAAGAAATATGCGATGACAATAGAATGGTAAATCATGAAGGTGGTGGATAAGATCCTCCTCCCTTTGCTTCTTCAAGTGATAGTTCTCATCACTTTAATCGAGATTCAAAACATACATCTAATAAACCATTATTCAAACTAGATGTAAAGTTTGACGTGCCCATGTATAATATAGAGTGTAGTGGAGAAAAACTTAACAATTGGATAAGATAGATATAGGTTTACTGTCGAATTCAGTAGATCGAAGAAGATGAGGTGAAGGTCCAGTTAGCATCTCTTCAGCTGAGTGGCACTGCTCTTGTTTGGTGGGAGAGCAAGTCGCAGAAGGGCAGCAAAAAGTTTGGTAACCTTCTTTCCTCTTGGTCCAATTTTATTTCTACATTGAAAGACCAATTTTACCCTTTGGGTTATAAACAAAAGGCATAAGGGAATGTTAATATCTAAGGAAAGGTAAAGGCCAAATTGTGTAAGGCTTCACTAAAGAATTTTGGAAACAAGCATTGAATTTGGGAATATCATTAGATTTTCCCCGGACTGTAACTAAGTATTTTAGTGTGTTACATAGTTAGATAAGACACTCACTATTATTGTTCGAGCCTACTATGATTGATGCGGCCAGTGTAAAGGCCATTCATCTTGAAAGCTGAGGCAAGAATGACTAACATGATCAAGCGAACAAAACACCATTCAAACCTTAGCATGGAAAATTCTAGAAGAAAGGCAAGGGGGAAGATAAGAAGATCGCTGGAGCCAAGAAAGAGGATGGAACAACGCCATATTGCACACATTGCAAGAGAGAAGGTTATGACGAGGACCAATATTGGAAGATACATCCAGAGCTGAGACGAAAGAGATTCAGTGGAAAGGGGAAGTAGATGATAGTGGAAAAAACATAGCAGGACCTTGGATCAGACTCCGATGATAAGACATTGATCACAACCATAGGCGCAAGAGGTGATCTTTCTATTATTAAAAATTCTGATTCGATTGAAAGTACTAGTTCTCTAAATGAGCCTCTAGGTAATGAATGAAAGAGAATTGAATTATTCCACATAAGGGTTATTATAAAACACAAAAAGGTGGAAACTCTATTCGATTCAGGTTCCCAAGCAAACTTAATCTTAGAGTCCTTAGTTAAAAATATAGGCCTTGAAACTAAGCCTCATACGAGTCCATTCCCACTTGGTTGGGTAAGCGATACAGCAAAATTACAAGTAACCAAGCAGTGTAGGGCAAGATTTGTTATTGCTTCCACATTAGTGCATGAGGTAGAGTTAGATAATCTCTTGGGAAGTCTGTATCTATATGACACAAAATAATTCTTCTTTCATCATGAAAATAAATAGCACCTCATGAAGGATGGGGTAGAATATATAGTCAGAGCTCATCATACAAAAGTCGATGCTAGTCTTGTAAGTGAAGGATAGATTAGACGACTTTTTAATTCCAAGAAAGGGTGGATGCTTGTTGTGGTGAGAGAAAAATAGGCCGATATGGCTGACACTTTCAAAACTTATGATTCTGATCATAAGAAAGAATCGTTAGAAATTATTTTTGACTATGATGGACTATTTTAGGAACCAAGAGGATTTCCCCCAAAATGGGAAATCCAACATGAGATCCATTTACATCATGATTCTCCTTTACCAAATATTGGCATGTACATGATTACTTCTATCAAGATGGAGGATATCAAGAAACAGGTGTAGGAATTTCTAAATCAAGAGGTCATCAGACTGATTTCTTCTCCGTGTGTCTCACCAATCATGTTGGTTCCAAAGAAGGATGACACAAGGAGCATGTGCATAGACGATACAGTGCTAAACAAAATTATGGTGGGGAATCGATACTCTCTCCCTCACATTGATGAATTATTAGATCAGTTGGAAAATGATGTCTATTTTACAAACTCAATTTGCGTAGTTGGTATCACGAGGTTAGATTTGTAGAACAAGACATTTGGAAGATTGCATTGAAAACCAAGCAGGGGTTGTTCAAATGGATGGTCATGCCATTTGTACTGTGTAATGCTTTGGCCACGTTTATGAGGGTAATGAATGATCTGTTTAGGCCTTTTTTTGTTACTTTTGTGCTTGTATATCTGGACTATATTCTTCTTTATAATAGGACATGGGATGAACATGTATGTCATGGGAAGAAAGTACGTGTTGTTCTGAAAAATGAAAAATTGTATATAAAACTGTCAAAGTGTGAGTTTCAAAAGACCTCTCTGGTTTATCTAGGTCACATTGTCAGTAATGGGCAATTGAAAATAAATCCCTCTAAGTAGATGTGATTATTGAGTGGTTTGAGCCGAAAAATGTTACAGAGATCTGAAGCTTGTTGGGTATGGCACAATAATGGAGAAGGTTCATTGTGAACTTCTCTATTATCGTATCACCTTTACATGCATTGAAAAGTGTGAAGCAGGCCTTTAAGTGGGGAGAAAAGAAGAAGAAATCATTCAACACATTGAAAGAGAAGATCAGAATAGCACTAGTGCTAGCCTTACCAGACCTTCAACAGCCTTTTCATATTGAGACAAATGCCAGTGGATATGCCATAGGTGTTGTATTGATGCAGCAAAGGAATCTTGTATGTTACCATTCAGAGACTTTCTCTGAGGATCTTGTGAATTATCCCGCATACGACAAGGAGTTGTATGCCTTGGTTCAGAGTGTAAAGAAGTTGAAGCACTACTTGATCAATAAGGAGACCATCATCTATACAAATCCTCGGCCCTTGCAGTAAATTTAGGCACATACCAAGATTCAACAAGCCCATCATTTCAGATGGATGGGATTCCTCCAATAGTTTCATCTGGTAATAAAATACAAGAAGGGCACCAGCAACATAGTAGAAGATATGCTCTCTCACCCTTTTATTTATGCATCTGTAGTTTTTCAAAATGCTTCTTTATCATTAGAAAGTTATGCTGAATAAAATGCTAAGAATAATTAGTTGAAAGAGATTTATGCAAAACTGACTCATTGATCGTAGGTGGACAATTATTATTTATAGGGAAAACTATTGTATCACCTTGGAAAATTGCGTATACCCATTGGTTAAAGGTTACATGTAATCCAAGAGGCTCATACCTCTCTTTTGTCTAGTCAGTTTGGCTTTGCAAAAATGTTATATCATTTATAGAGGTTTTGTTTTTGGCCTCATGTGAGAAACATTGTTACTCATTTTGTAAAGGGTTGTGTGTTGTGTTCTCTTTCAAATCCCTCTAATAGAAAACTTAGACTCTACACACTAGTCCCTATTCTCAGTCAACCATGGGAAAGTGTGTCCATGGATTTTGTCGGTGGTTTTCCTATGTCTCAGAAAGGTCACCACTATTTGTATGTTGTCATGGATCATTTTAGTAAAATGTGTATTTTAATGCCTTGTAAAAAGTAGGTCACTCCTGAGCATACTACTTATCTTTTCTTTCATCATGTCTGGGTCCATTTTGGGTTGCTCGCATCTATTGTGTCACAGCAAAACTCTCGTTTTCTTGGAGAGTCCTAGACCAGCTTGTGGAGAATGATGGACACTAAGATGAAAAGAAGTACGAAATTTCATCCACAGATTGATGAGATGACAAAGGTCATTAGCCACACTGTGGTACACTTGTTATGAGGCTATTGTGGAAAACATCCCATGTTGTGGGATGAACAACTTCCTTAAGTGCAACATGCATACAATCAACTAGTACATTCCTCCACACATATCTCATCGTTCGTGACATGTTTCAGTTATCTACCAAAGGATCCCTTAGACATGGTGTTTGGGAAAGATGAGGATGGCAATGGATGAGATGATAGGGACAAAGAACATAAATTTATTCATCGGATACAAGTGATTCATCAGGAAGTACAGGAGTAGTTGGAGAAAACTTAGGCTCAGTATAATGCTCGACATGGTAAACATCGAGTTGACCATCATTTTCATGTTGGGGACAAGGTATGGCTCCACAGGAGAAAGGATAGAATGAAGGGAGAAGGGAAGAAATTGAGACCTATTCGATATGGTCCCTTCACCATATTGGCAAAGATTGGAAACAATGCTTTTCATCTTGTCTTGCATGATTATATGTAAATGTACTTAGTAGTGAATGTTGAAAACCTGAAGCTTTATGAATCTACATTGATTATGGATATCAAAGAGGTTGCAAAGATTCCTACAGTGGATGATTTTGCACCAGAGTATCTAGACAAGTTTCCAAAATATATCATACTCGACAGGAAAACCAGAACTTCATGATAGGGAGATGTGGAGTACATTCCTGTTGGCTTCAAAGGAATGCATCCATGTAAAGCTAAATGGATGGAGAAGGAAAATGTGACACAGCAATTTCCTAACCTTCCAATTGAATGAAAAGGCTATTGGTGGTCCAAAAGCTCTTATTAGGGAGGATTGATCCAGGTGGATCTCTAAAAAGTACCAGTGGCATGGTAGAAATGCTCAAAACTCAAAGTGGAAAAATCTTGATAAACCTAACATCATATCAAAGTACTCATTATCCTGATTCCAATGATGTGAATGACACTCGAGTCTGAGCTCATATGAAGATGTTAGAGTAAGTAAAATTTCAGGTTTGACTTGGATAAGTGGTAGGCGAAAATGGCATAGCAGAACTCTTCAGTGAATGGGGAAACAAAAAGTGGCGAGTTGGAGTTCTCTGATCACAACTGGTAGAGATCCATGGGTAAAGAATAGCCCCCCAACACTACGGAGTTATGATTGTGATATCACAATCACAGATCAGAGGTGGGTTGGCAGCTACAAATCGACCACAAGTAGGAAAAGGTATGTTGTTCAATGCATATCATACATCGCAAAAGGGCGTTATTTTACACAATCGGCCCCCAGTAGTTAGGGTTGTGATTGTGATATCGCACATTGGATATCACACATCATAGCATCCAGATAACAATAACAACCCCCAGTAGTCAGGGTTGTGATTGTGATATCACGCAGCAAATATCACACATCACATCATCCGGATAACAATAACAACCCCCACTTCCATCGATTCTGATACGTCGATATTCCTGGATGTGATACAATATAGGGTGTGGTTTTGAAAACCCATCGGGTCTCTCGGTTCGCAAATAGAATATAAAAAAACGCAGTGGACGATATGGAGATTAACCACTGGCTCCGACTGATTATGATTTTCGGTGGGGCTATCAACACCCATAGATTATGGCCACCATTGATAAACTCATTAGGTTTAGGAGTAATATGTTGATTCATCAGCCGTTTGAGGTTTAATATGAAAACAATTTATGAACTGTTGTCGATGGTGATTTTTCCATGTTTAATAGGTTGTTACCTGCATACTATTAAATGTCTGAGATTCTCTGTGTGAAACCACCCGCCTGCTATACAAGTCATTTGTTGAAATTTCCCGAGACTGAGGAATTTACTGATGAAAGGTATATATTGGACTATCCGCATACAAAGAGGAAGAGACTGGCATAGATGTTTAGTAACTATTGTGTATAGCAGTAAATCAACTTTGCAACAGGTCGGAACCTCACCTTGAGCAGCATAGAGGTTCTGAGAGGGTGCAAAATCTTAATTTCTTCAAATTGGGTGTTCGAATAGGCAATTCTGCATGATTTTTCACCAAGATTTTAGTGGTACTATCTGTTTTTGAAGTTGGGCTTACCATTATTCATCCATATTCCAACATGGATGTATAATGATTGTAAATGAATATTTCTTGTACTTTTATCTCTGTTTATGCCACTTAATGAATCAAGGCCTTGTTATAGACATATTTGGGCACTGCAACCCCAATCACATATGTCCATAATCCAAGGGCTTCTAAGTCCCTAAAAGTGTTGTTTCATACCCTAAAGGAGCAAGGTCAGTTGATTACATCATCTCCCAGATGTTCTCCATGAAAAGCTACTCAGAACTAGTCAAAGCAGGACCAAACAAACTGCCCAGTGCTAAAGGTGCGATGCATCTCACTTACCACATGCAAAAAGTGCAATGCATACTGGAAATCCCTTCTATAGGGTGTGACGAGTGAGAGCAGACAAATGGAACAAGCAGTTTGCTAGGTGGAAACCCAGAGAATCTTCTAAAAACTGCTCATTTGACACTTGCCTCTCTGAGTTCGCCCAGGGATGAGTAAGAGATCCAGAATCTCCATGTGGAACTAAGAACTATCAAAGAGATGACAATGCTCAAAATCCCAGAAGCTGACTCACCCCCGTGCAAATATCTATAAATGGATCCCTCATCCAAGAGATCTGAAGGTTGGAATTTGGTAATTTGCAAAGAGGTGCTACTGGTTTCTCTTTGAAGACATTGTTGGGTGATCTTGCTTTGTGTTAGGTGAAGAGGGCTTTCAAGCTGGGAGGATGGCGTTGGGTTAGACCAAGTGGTTGTAATCCTCTCTTCTATGACTTTTACTAATAAAGCTATTTGAGTTTTCCTCCATATTCTTGTGTATGTCTGAATATTGTGTTGTTATATGCATTTATATGGTCAATATATATCTGATCCTATATTGTTTATAGTGAAAGATCTTTATGCTCTGATGGTATTATACTGCTATGAATCTACAGGTGCTCTTTGAAGCTGGACAGGTAAGGAAGCAGTGGTGAGATTCTGTCAAAGGGGAAAGGAAACAAGCAAGGAGCCAAGCGGAAGACTGAGGTTGGTACTCTCTACTTCTTTCTCATCTCTCTCTCGTAAAGGAAAAACAAGTGACTTTAATCTGTTTGTTCTAAGATAACTACTCGTCTCAGTGGGACTAACAGCTTTGAATAGACACTAGATTTCCCGATAACAAAATGGTGACTCCACTGGGGAGCGATTAGTTTGATTACTTGTCTCTACTTGTTTGATTCATAAACCATAGACGGAGCATGAAGTCAAGCCAGCTAGCCTTCAAACTGCATTTGCTATGCAAGTGCAAAGTAGATCAACGTTGCTTCAGTCAATCTCCGGGTTTGTTTATGAACTGAACAATTGACTTGAAAACATCCTAAGTGCCATAGAGGTAGCTTGAGTAACCTCATTAGATCAGCCCCTATACTTTGTAGTTACTGACTATCATTTGCTCGACCTAAATCCCTGAACTAAACTGCAAACTGTGACCAAAAACCAAGTTAAGGTCTCATTCCTTGACCATAACACCCTCTCCTTTAGGCAATCTAGATGCATCACACCTCCTGTGTGCAGTAGGTGGGATGCATCCCTGTTTCCCTGTGTTACAGGTGCGATGATCAGACAAAACTAGATCCGCCTCCAGATTTTGGGTTTTTCTTCACTATCTTCAATTTTATTTAGGAGTTTTGCTGTCTATGATCAGTAGACCACTGTTGAAACCCCCTTCTTTGCATCATCCAACCTCTATTGTACAAAGAATTGTGAATGTTTTTATGTATTGTGCGCCATTTACAGTTCTCTTTTACAAAATAGTAGCTTAATCGAACTGTTGTCTTTTGATTTGGAAGTGTCGCAAGTGTCATTTTCAGTCAAAGAAAAGAATACTTCTCTTTCTGATAGTCAATTACATTGTTACTCTTGTATTTGATTTGAACCTATAAGTATTTCAAGTGTCGAAAGCAATTTTCAATTCAAAATCGCAAAGTGTCATCTTGCCTTCCTGTCGTTTTTGAAAAGAAAATCGTTAGTATTGTTGCTTTGAAAGTAGATATGATTCAGATATGTATTTAGCATTATTTTTGTCATTCACACATTAAGAAAGCGGAAAACAAATACATGCATGTGCATTTTCATTTAGACTACTTGTTGATTGTGATTTAGGACAGTGCATCTAGTGTGTGCTCTCTGCTATATGTTGAAAGAATTTCATTTCTCTTTCCTTAGTAGCTAGGATTTTCATTGCAAAAAAAAGATTAAACAACTATTTATCATCTTAGATTGCATTTTAGGAATTGTATATCTACATCACGTGGTGAACCTTAAAGGCAAACTTCTTAAGAAAGATCAACTATAAATTAAATTTAATGAACATAAAAATTCTTTGCAATCTAACGCACAACATCTAGAAGTCTAGGCTAGAGACGTATTCTGGTGTCGTAAAGCCTGGTAGCTGTCGCTTTCATCGTAGGTTAGGTGATTCCTCCTCTTTGAGACGACAAGTGCCAGTATGGACTTGTGCCCCCACGTACCGTTGAGTATATATTGGGAGACCACAATAGGCTATATCCTTTATCCTTAGAAAGCCGTGTTTGCCACCCTATCGATCACAATGCATTCATGAAGATTGACTGCCGTACCGTAAAAGGTATTCTACAATTTTTCGATTGCTTTGGTAATCCGTCTATCTAGATTTCCAGAGCATACTCTTTCATTCGTTTTCAGACTCCTTAAAGGAATATTTCCATCTGAGCACTTGTCACTTCAGGCTCATTAAAAATCGAAGGTGACTAGAGTCATCTTTAGCATTTTCTCGACTCTTAAAAATTGAAAAAGCAAGTTGTGTCAAAGCGTATAAAATTTATTTTAATCAGAATAATGTCACTATTCCGTCGTTGGTCTTAGGTTGAGAAAATGGAGTCCACCAACCAAGGATTTCACCTTGGGGGAAGTCCTAGTCCTTTCTCCTCTTGGGGAGATGTTGGTGCACCTCATATGGCCACATTGTCCCTTCCAGGACTGACAATTGGCCCGCCGGTATGGTTTTTCTTGACCTCTATCATTCAAAGCACCGTGATCCTTGAACAATCGAATCAACAACTAGATGACACCAGAGTTCACCCCCAACCTTCTACTTTGTTTGTCTCTCCCTCTCCTTCTTCCTCTTTTCTTGGTAAAGATAGTAAAACTAAAACCAAGTAACTGAGAAGAAGAAGAAGGGGAAGGAGAAAAAGAAGAAGGAGCCAACGGCAAAAAGGGGCAACCGTGCGTCGTCTAGCAAAAATCCACACACTGTACCATCCAAACCTAAATCTCCATGTGTGAACTGCAAAGGAGACCACTATCACCGAGATTGTCCTTGCATCCCACGGATCTTAAGGGACTGGTCTCCCCGCTTGCACAATCCAGTGTCATCAACCTCTGACAATCATGCTGAAAGTACACCGTGAACTAGTGAAAGCGAAGTCACTAGACAGAAAGGGAAATCTAAATTTCCTTGCAGACTGTGTGAAGGCGATCATGCCCTCCACCATTTTCCCTTCCTGGATGAAGCTAAAAGAGTCTTGGATAATCGTCCTGTATCACCGCGGCGACTCCATCCTAGGTAAAAGAAACTCTTTCTAAATCCATTGCTAGTTGAAAATCTGACTGACCCACCTTTGGAGTCGGTCGAAGTACCTATCATTGAGGATAGACCCTCTGAGTCCACATCGAACCAAAGTCAACAGGTCGAGACGGTAGTTGACCCCATCTTGACTTTAGAAGATTTACCTTTAGATGATACAGTCACTGAAGAGAATGAGAACGACACTGTTCAAATTCTTTTCGTAAAAACATACTCCGATGAACATGGGGGCAATCTGCCCATTCCTTTACCATAGGAATGGAATTCGTCAGAGTTGTATCCGGCGATTTATTCGGTCCCACCTCCAAGAAACCTAGTCGTTTCCTTCGATTGGAATCTACTAAGCAGAACCCATTTACCATCTAATGTACCATTTCGAATCATAGTTCAGACTTACAAATGGTCATGGTTGGTACTGTCATAGATGAAGGGGATTTTTTGAGTATCCTTTCCTCAACTTCTTGGAAAGAACTTGGTTCACCATCGCTTTTTCCTGAGATGCGATATCTGACAGGCTTCGATAAAGTAACCAGTCGGCCGTTAGGGATCCTTCCAAGTTTTCCTATAACTTTTAGAAGGAAAACCGTTTATCTAAACGTAATGGTAGTCCAAGGACCTTTAGATTATAATCTACTCCTTGGGCGTGACTATATTTATAGCATGGGAGCCATCGTCTCCTCACTCTTTCGAGTAATGTGTTTTCTGCATGAAGGCAGAGTGGTCCAGCTCGTAGACCAGCTTTCATTCCCTGGTTCACACATAGCTAATAGTCAAATGCCATCCCTAACAAGTCTTTTTGCACAAGGAATGTCTCATCAATCTCTATTTCATCCACCTAATGAACGCGAATGATTCGGTGGTTGTGACTGAAACCTGAGGGGCATGCACCCTGGTCTGCTTCGGCAAGGAAACTTCAGGTATAGGGTAGGTTTCCGCAGAGGATATATGACTGGTCTGACACACCCATCCATTTAGGAAAATGGTATTAGACCGGAATAAGATACCTCTGTTAGAAGGTAGGCCTTTCCCGATAGAACAAATGTTTTGTCTGAAATTGAAGGGTAACCTGGAAAGGTAGGCCTTTCCCGATAGAACAAATGTTTTGTCTGCAAATTGAGGGGTAACTTGGGAAACTCTACTTCGCTATACCTAGGGGCATGCAAAGTTTTTGCGTGAAAGTGAAAGGCGACCATTTATTTTCTTAGTTTATAGGTTCTTAACCCTTTAAACTCATAGTATTGGTCGTTCCTAGCTTACATAATGAAAGGAGTCAGAGCATAATTTTGAATGGTGCAAGATCCCTAAAAAATTAACGTATCAATGAGACATCCTTATTATACGATTGGCACGAGTAGTTTTACGCAAAGTTCAAGCTCGTTAAAAATTAAACCTAGCAATGAGCATATGTTCCACCAGAATTTAAGCTCATTAAAAAAAATGAACCCACCTTTGGTAAATAACCATTGTGAATGATTATCATCAGCTTTTGAGCCTTGGTCATGTTCTTAGCATCACCTCCACTCTATTGTTGCCGATCATTTGCCTCCATTTGATTGTTTACAGCTTTTGAGGAACAATTGTGACAAGTGATCCTATTAGACACCTTTTTACACTACCATGATTGGAATGTTCCAAACTTTACCTGGAACCAGCTGCTATCTGAAAACATCACTCGTTGAATGTGTCTCCTTTAAGCTCTTTTCATCTGACTCGTAAAATATGAAAAGATTGCTGAGAAATTGGCCTCTCCAACTTGTTAAAGTGATTCGAAGTGCTATCCCTCCTCTAGATTTTAATCTTTTTGGACTTGAGGGATTATTACACAAAAAGATCAAGCATTTCTCTTGTTCAGCTCGTTAAAACTAGTGAAAAGTCATCCCTTTCGCATTGCTTTATACTTTTTTGGACTTAAGGATTATATTACGAAAAAGGAATATTGGAGTTTTCTTTCTGTCTCTTTTCAGACTCTCTAAAATTGAAAAGGACCGAGTTATCCTTGTCGTTAAACTCGTTAAAACAATAACGACAAACTTGTCCATTCAGACAAGAGCGAGTTTCACTGTCACTAGGCTTGTTAAAACATAGCGACGGGTTTGCCCGAAGGGAAAATTATAGAACAAGCATATGTTATCCTCCTCAAGCTTGACAAAAATAAAGAGCTACTGGTTAGAAATGATTGGGGAAAATTGGGAAGAAAACTTGAAGAAACTTTATTGGTAGCAGGTCGCTCTTGAACATGACACTTTCACTCCATCACCATGATTGAGTCGGGTTGGGTTATTTCGTTCAGAGGTCATATCACCATTGGTCCACCATACCATCCACTTTTTGGGTTAACGCTACCAATCCATTTCAGTGTTGATTATATGTTCAAGAGAAGTCGTTCAGAGAATTCACCTACCCAACGTGTGTCTCATCTGCTACAATGCCTTCACACTTCATTCTTTCATGACTGCCATCCTGAACCTTGTATCATCAGATCATTTTCACCTCTACAAGATAATTGGCTCCGTTTTGTGTCGTAGATGTGGGATCCCTTAATGCCCTGTTATGACGGGTCACTTCTTGTCGACATCAACTCATTATCCAAGAAGCCGACCTAGGGACAACACTTCCAGTACTTTGAAGCTTTCATGCCTCAATGGAAAGTTTCTCACTTCCAGCGACAGGTTTACACTAATGGCCTTTGACCGAAAGATTTTGCGTGGTGCTCGACATCAACTCATGTTTCACACAACGTGAATTGTACTACAGTACCTTGAGGGTCATCATTGTCATCGGTGATTCCTCTCACGTCTGTTAACAGCTTACATCATTGGCTGGTAATCAAGCGATGTCCTTCCATGTTCAACATCAGAACATATTTTCACATGGATTGACTTGTACTTTCGAGCGAAGATTGAACGAGTTTTGAAGACCCTAGATCTAGTTTCATCCATCCGGGCTGCGATATAATTAGGGAAATAAAGACATCAAATGTACATCATTGTCGCACAGATAATCATCGAAACTAAGGGATGATGGCTCTACCAGAATCATCAGTCTGCACACAAATGGTTGTCTGTCCTATGTACATGAAAATGAATTTATCAAGCTGAGCATGGGAATGCCCACCTCAGCTAGATCATGAAGATATTATGAAGATAATGTATTGTATTGTATCTTATTATAGGTCACCTTTAGTGCAAAAAACCTCGGATCCTCATTATAAAGCATTTCACCCAACATCAAAATATTTACAACCTCATGCTTTAGGGGGCAACTGTTATAGACATATTTGGGCACTACAACCCAAATCACATATGTCCATAATCCAAGTGCTTCTAAGTCCCTAAAAGTGTTGTTTCATACCCTAAAGGAGCAAGGTCAGCTGATTACATCATCTCCCAGAAGTTCTCCATGAAAAGCTACTCAGAACTAGTCAAAGCAGAACCATATAGACTGCCCAGTGCTAAAGGTGTGATGCATCTCACCTGCCACATGCAAAAGGTGTGATGCATACTGGAAAGCCCTTCTATAGGGTGCAATGAGTGAGAGCAGAGAAATGGCACAAGCAATTTTCTAGGTGGAAATCCAAATAATCTTCTAGAAATTGCTCATTTGACAATTACCTCTTTGAGTTCGCCCAGGGATGAGTAAGAGATCTAAAATATCCATGTGGAACTAAGAACTATCAGAGAGATGACACTAATCAAAATCCAAGAAGCTGACTCACCCCCTACAAATATCTATAAATGGATCCCTCATCCAAGAGATCTGGAGGTTGGAATCTGGTAATCTGCAAAGAGGTGCTGCCGGTTTCTCTTTGAAGATATTGTTGGGTGATCTTGCTTTGTGTGAGGTGAAAAGGGCTTTCAAGCTGGGAGGATGGTGCTAGGTCAAACCAAGTGGTTTTAATCCTCTCTTCTATGACTTTTACTAATAAAGCTATTTGAGTTTTCCTCCATATTCTTGTGTATATCTAAATATTTTGTTGTTATATGCATTTATATGGTCAATATATATATAATCCTATATTGTTTATAGTGAAATATCTCTATGCTTTGATGGTATTATGCTGCTGTGAATCTACAGGTGCTCTTTGAAGCTGGACAAGTAAGGAAGCAGTGTCGAGATTCTGTCAAAGGGGAAAGGAAACAAGCAAGGAGCCAAGCGGAAGACTGAGGTTGGTACTCTCTGCTTCTTTCTCATCTCTCTCTCGTAAAGGAAACACAAGTGACTTTAATCTCTTTGTTTCTAAGATAGCTACCCATCTTAGTGGGACTAATAGCTCTGAATAGACACTAGATTTCCCGATAACAGGCCTCCCCACTATTGAGTAGGGCCCGGAGACGTAGTACAAATTGGATGAAGTCTGTAATCAAATCTTTGTGTCATGGTTTCATGCTTATCTTGTTATTTCTGCATTGTTTTATGTGCTTTAATTTCCATGGTTAATAAAATTTGTTACATGTAATTATGATGCATCTATAAGTAAAATATCTTGGATCAAAAGAAGAGGTCATGTGCATCCATAATATATCATTCAAAACAAGAGAAGCAAAGTTTATTAAAAGATGAAAAATTTAGACATGCTATCTGAGATTGCTTATTCTACCATTCTAGTTATTCTACTATATCTCCAAGCCTAATAAATAATAACACACATGTACCTCTCTCCTTCTTCAGTTTAATCATTCAATTAGTGTCTTAACTTCTACACTTCATGTTGTTTCCCATCATAATCAACTAACTAGTTTCATAAATTTCTCATTGAAGTGCTTTGACAACTATTATGCATACACTCCATAGCTTGGGCACATTATGCCACTATTGTTGAAGAATAGATTCCTTAGGAAAACATGGATATTATATTCAAGAAGGAATCCATTCTAAAGGCTCTCTCTCCATTCATCGGATGATGAGGATACCTCTCCTTAGTTTCCAACATAAGCAGACATCCTAGATAATGAAGAAACTATGCTAGGAGAGAGGCTACCACAATGTTATAGAAGGTTTTCTCCATTCACACCATCCTCTATTGATATGGTTGCCATCCTAGATGTGTATTACTATGACCGACATACAAAAAGGATTATTAAGTCATCCATTAAGAAAATAAAACAGACAATAGAAGGAGAAGGGATTGCGACATAAGTATCAGTGGTCATTGAAAGCACTACTACAAAGGTATATGAGACCATCTCAGCCCAAGTCTCCTTTATACAAGCCTCTCAAGACAACATTGATAAGATGCTGAAGAATCGAGAACAGAACGAGGAAAATATCAAAGCTGCAGAACATGTTAATGAAGAGTTGAGGAAGAAATGTGATATTGCATCCGCTACATCCCAAATCATGCTCACTTCAAAATGTTGTGCACTGAAATCAATTAAGGATATCCCCATGACTCATAATGAATTGTACGGTAATGGACATCAACTTCAAAACATAACAAAAATATTTCACCAGTTCATTGCAATAGCATAAATGAATATAAAGCATGTTGAGAAAGCCAAATTAATTATTGAAGGCCCCACCAGGTGGGAGGAATAATACAAAGGTCATCCCCAACACCCTCCCATGATGAGTCTTTACAAAAATAGGTTCCATACAGTGGAAAATGAGAGAAGCTTAGTTGTTTCCAAGGTACTAGTAAAAAAAGCTTCAATCTCTCATCAAGATGGAGATTCGTTTCCACTTCAGGACTCATTTCCTACCTCCATATCAATCCATTTCTCAATTTCGAAGGGGAGGAAAAAAATATCAGTAATTTATTAAAAATCTATCAATTGGCGAAGAGAAAATTGGATAGAATTTAAGAATTGGAGCACCTTACTATGAAGGATACTGAATAATTAGTCCTTTTGTTCAATGCCTTATCACCTGTAGTAGCTAACCTGGCTGTTGAAACTTATTCTTTGTGTGTGTGCACTGAATCATAAATTGGTGGAGGATCAGCCTAGTTGGGTGCTAGGAACTTCTCAATTAGCAAGGATTATAATGCTTTCTATTCTCAAGATTCTTACAATAGAAAATATGAGAATTTTTTTTCACTGAAATAAAAAGGCAAGAAGAAAATTTAGAAAAGTAAAAGAAGTCTCTAATCACCAAAAACAATCCAATTCTTAATACATGTTTGATACATATTTCTACAAGGTATAGATTGCCACCATATCTAACAAACTAGCTACCTATGTTTTTCACCCATGTTAATTTGAAAAGGACCTACCTAGTTTGCAGATAAAAGCCCTAAAATTTTCATCGAAGTAGGTGAAGCCCAACCTTGGAAATCATTTGCTTCAACAACATTCATAGAGGAAAAAATTTTGATTTTCGATTTTACAGTTGCAATTTTCTCCTAAGCTACAAGCTATAGCTTCCTAGGTACCCAACCCCTAGCTCAGACAGATAATAAATTCACTATCTATAATTATAGTCCTTTTTCACTTGAATGAAAATCCTACTCGACTAGAAACAACTCATTACGAAACCCTGGTGGAATAAACGTAGAGGGGGGATGGTTGGTCTTGTCATTTGGTATGGCTAAGATGGGTGTTGGCATCATTGGTTTCATTAGTGAGAAACTAGTAATTATAGATGTATGTGAATTGCAAGATGTCTATGAATCACATATTACAGCTACCCAAAATAAAATATGAACAATTTTAGTTTTCCATTGAAGATAATTAAGGTGTCAAAGCTACTCAAAAACAATTATAAAAAATTGGAAAAAAATTACAGCCACTAGTAGAGAACAACATAATAATTTCAATAGATCTGTTGATAAGAGTGTTGGGTTAGAATTTTTCATTAGAAAATTTAATGAAGGAAGATGTAGCATATATAGGCAAAAGTTTCCTCGCTCCTTAAATTAAAAAAAAAAGAAATAATCCTTATCTAGATTAGATAGATTTAAATGTGACAGAGTGAATTCATGAATACAAGAAACATAACATAAAAATATGCGGCGAGGTTCTAACCAGGAAAAATTAACACTAGCATCAACATGCAATGACTAATGATGCACAAATAAACATATTTTTTCATTCATACATTCTAATGATGCACAGATAAAAATATTTGTTATTCATAGGAATGTATGAGAATGATGGAAAATCAAAAAATAATAAATAATAAATCAAATTAAATTAAATTAAAAATAGAGGTTGTCACACCCTTGCATGCTTCCTAGGTGTCAAAGGTATCGATTCAGAAGTTCCACTGTGTGCTTGTCTAGAGCTATATCGAAACACCTTCTTCTATCTCCAGTTAAAGAAATATGAATTGTCTTAGAATTCATGGCAGGAATCCTAAGCACAGTAACAATCAAATTTGCATCCACACATGATGTTCAAGTGCCCTCAAGATTGGCATCCCTAGGAAATTTGACCTCCTCCTCTAGCTACAAGATCTCTCCTTGAATGTGAATTGGGTTTTCTTTCTAATACGTTTCTGCAACTTCCTTCACATCCTGCCTAACCTGAGCATATGAGATAAACCTTCTACCTCAATTCCCATGCTTTCCTCTGCTGCCGCCAATGATTATTTCATAGATAAAGAAAAAAAGCCTCCAAAAGCTTCGAAAGGAGATGAGCAGACTAGCCTAATGCTATGGGATGAAGCAAATAAACTAGGAATGCATGGTGAACCAGGAAGATCGTGGAAACACATAATCCATGGGAATTTCTTTAATTTCCACCATTGCAGGTTCCACGCCCTTTTTAGCCTCATGGAAATGGTCATATGATGCCCAGACATAATAGTCATCTTCTCCTGCTCTTCTTCAGGGAATTGTAGTAGCGGGGTCATGGCTAAAGTATGATCTAGGAAACCGAGTCTTTTACACAACTATTAAATAATAGAAACCCCAAGGGATCCCTTGAATCATGGCCATTCCATCGATAGTTTCCCTTACACAAACTAGAGATGAATGAACATGATTTAGTTCATGTGGTCATCTTCTCCATCTAGCAAAAAATTAGGACATATAGCCACAGTTCCATTCATACAGGCTCACAGGAATTTATACATAGCCAATTGGTAGTAATTGTTGGGCCCAGATGGGGAAATAGGATGGAACCGAGTAGCTCCCTTCGCCTTTTCTACATCTCTATTTGAAAAAGAACCACTTACTTTGAACCGGTCTTGTGGTACCTATTCCAGAAGCCGAGGGAGATACTTAAGCAACAATGGAAGCATAGTGACAAATTCAAGTTACAATTGACAGCTGGTATGGGTAGAAGCAGAAGGCTTTTACTCTTAGGTAAGTTTTGTATTTTTTCTTCATGATTTATTTTCACTTAACAAATGCTTATACGACTCTCCGATGCTATGAAGATTTTGATGCTAAAACTCATCGATCATTCTTGTTTGGCTAATAGATTCATGTTGCACATTTCAAACTCGTTGATCATGCTTGTATGGATAATAGATTCATCTTGCAGATTTTCTTCAGATTGTTCATACCTCGGATTCCTTCAGACTAATCTCTGGTGCTATTAAAAACTATGAAAGTTTTAATGCTCAAACTCATTTAGCTCATTAAGCTGAGTGTTGAAAGATGAGCACGCACAAAGCCATGTGGTTTGGTCTAAGTGTGGTCTACTAGTAAGTTGGTGGTCTTTGTGTGGTCTAGTGGCAGGTTTGTGGCATACCACGTAATTTACAAGACACATATGTAATTTACGAGACACACATGTAATAGGGGGTATATCTAAAACGCAAACCAAACTAAAACACGAACCAAACTTTTCAAACTAAAATGAAAACCAAACAGTTTAAACTAAAATTCAAACCAAACATTTCATCCCAGGGAAGTAATGTTGGTATTAGCTTGCGCTCCTTAAATATGTGAACAAAAAATACACATGATATATTCTTTGTCTTTGTTTTCCTTAGGAAGAGGCCAAATAAGATGATGGAACATCAAAAATATGTTTGAAACCAGGGCGAGGTAAGGACTAACGAGGGTAAACTAATATTAACACCTATCATTTTGATTACTATAGTCCTAGTCATGCTATGACAAGGACTAATAAGACAAATAATAATAGAATAGTTGGAATTGAAAATATTACTGATTTTAACAAACAAATTTATTCAAAATCTTGTTGGAATTACAATTCAAGCTTGGATTTGAATATTTAGAAAACTAATTATTGAGAGAAATGCTTTATTCAATATATATTATATTAATTTTTATTAGTTTGTTAATCTATCGTAATTTGTGCGATTAACATATTGTATAAAAAAATATAATTTAAGAAATTACAATTGAGGGGTTTTTAAGTGGCAATTGAGCGATATCTAAGTCATTAAAATTATTTGGAAATTGCATTTAATATGGGAAACATTAATCCTTTGTTGGGTATATTTCATATTATTTCCATGATTAGTCTCATGCACTATTACATTATGCAAGTACTATCCTTGCGCGGAAATAACTCTCCCTACCATGGTGTTTGCTAGGGGGTAGTATCCTCCCTGCTCGGGGTCTGTGAAAGTGCCTTCGCAAATATTATTATTTTTTATGTGCACCCAATAATGGCTTTCTACAGCCAAGGATGGATGTAGACACAAGGATGGTGGGCGTACCTACCCATCGTTTTTACATGGATTTATCCATAACAGTTTTTGTTCATGGTATTTTGTAGATCTAGTCAAGGGAAATACCATTATGTTCTAAGATAAGGTTAATGGATTGTGGTTTATGAATTCTTCTACATATATATAATGTGTTGTAACATTAAAAAGAATATAATGGAATATGTTTTAGGTTCCTGTAGAAATTCTTTATGTATAATTTTATGTTCTTGCCATTGTATATTTCTATTTCTAAGAATTTATTTGCAACTAATTTGTCTACAAGGTTAAAACCTACGCCCTTAACATAATTTGAGCTTTTAGTGTCTCATCCCAAGAGTTTTGAATATTTAAATGACCTATGAATTTTTCCTAACTCATGTCTCACCAACCTTTAGTATGAATAATTTTTTTTTTCTATTTTTCCATAAGGGTTTTGACCTACAAATTGTGCTCAACCTGAACCACACCAACCATTAACATAACTTTTGTTTTCATACCTTTCATAAGGATTTTGAAATCCATTCACTTGTGAGATTTGATATTTTAAAATGATATATTACGAAAAAATCGTAATTTTAAAGATTATTATTCATTAACAAAAAAATATATAAAAAAACATATATATATTCAAATGTTTAACAATGATGAAATTAAATAATTAAAACAGTATTTTTCCTTTATAAATATTTTGATTACATTATACTATTGAAATTTGATTTTAAAATAATAAAAAATGAAATGTAACAACATTATGGAATAAAAACAAAAAGCACTTGAACAAATATAGGTACCGTGATTATAAGTTTGATTAATAAAATAAAATAAAATTATTAAAACATATGATCTGAATAAATTTAACATAAATAAACTCGAGATCAAACCTGCTATAAATTTAGGAAGTAATGGACAATTTTCTTAAATTCTTTTGAGGTAATGAACAAGTTTCTAAAAATACTGAGAAATCAAAACATTTTGAATGGACATGTATGAATAAATTTTCAAAATTGTCTTCTTATTCAAGTGCGAAAAAGATGAGATGGGCTAAACGAGTGATATTTACATTCTCCTAAATCATAAGGCACATAATAGACATATAATTCATGCAACCGGATGGCATAATAGGAAAAGGAGTTGCGAGGAAAACGTTATTTTACTTGAAAATATGAATGTGCCTACCATGAAAAAAGAAGCAGAAAGAAGGGTTATGTCATTAAATCTACATTTGTATGTTTTTTTCAGCAACACGAATGTGCTAGAAAACCAAATGAGCAATGATAAGAGTTTCACACACAAACAATAACACGAGTTGGGACTCTTCTATTGATCACAAAAAAATTGATGATTACAATGAACCCAATAAGGGGTATTTAACCTTTTCAACTAGTGACTCACACAAAATAACTTAACACGCACATACACTCTAAATTCGATTTTAGTGAAAATAAGACCAATCTCAATCTCACTCAAGCTCACTAAATTTCACTGAGTTAACTAAAACTCTAAATTTAGACAACTCTACATGCGAGAGTAAATAGTCATCTTCAACACTCCCCCTTAATTATGACCACTAAACTAAGACATGGCTCATACAAACTCAAATGTGCCTACTAGTCTAACTCTCATCTAGGCTTACAACACCCAAGTTTCCTCCATGAAACTCAAAAACATATTTTGTTAATTTCTTAGTGAATATATCAATTAATTGATCATTCGATGTACAAGGCTTCAAATAAACTTCTCCATTTGTCACAAGTTCTATAATGAAATTATATTTTTCATCAATATATTTTTTCTTTGATTAAACACACTATGCTTGGATAATACAATGGTTGAGGTGTTGTCACAATAGAGTGTTGTTGATCCCTTTTTTTTTTGCTTGGTTCCATCCAAAAATATTTGTAACCATACTTATTGGCATGATGTGTTGATACTACATATTATTTTTCTGATGATGAAAGTCTCCTAATAGGATGCTTCATATATGCCTAGGATATCACACTTGAACTAAGATGAAACACATAACTAAAAGTTCTCTTCCTATCATCAAAATTTCCTACAAAATCATTCTCAATGTATCCAGCCAAGTCTTTCTTCTTTGTGCTTACAGAAAATATGCCACAATCTATATTTCCTAATATGTATCTCAAAATTATTTTTCCTACTATCCAATGTGTGTCTTTTAGAGACTTCATAAATAAATAAATCAAACTAACTCCTTGAATAATATATGGTCTTGTAGCTATGAGATACATAAGGCTTCCAACCAATCTTTTGAAAAGAGTTGGATTGACATCTAATCCTTCGTCATCCTTACTTTACTTTGTACCTGTTCCAACTAGTATAAGAGTAGGTTTACAATTTTCTAGACTAAATCATTTTACAAAATATTGAGCATATTTATTTTGAAAAATAAAAATTCCTTTCTTAGATTGCTCATCCTTTATGCCAAGAAAATATTTCATAAGAACAAGATCTATCATTTCAAATTATCTGTTCATTGTGGCTTTAAATTCATCTAATTAATGATACCAGTATAAATCATATCATCCACATAAAAGAAAATAATGAAATTTTTTTCATTCTCATTTACCTTTGTGTACAAGGTAGGATCAATGCTTCTCCTACAAAATCCATTCTAGATCATATAACCGTTAATTCTACTATACTAGGCACTTGCTTGAGCCCATAGAGAAGTTTCTTTAATATGTAAACTTGATCTTCCTAACCTTCAACCTGATCACCCAAAGGCTACTAAACATAGATTTATTGTTCTATAATTCCATTCAAGAAGGTGTATTTGACATCCATTTGATACACTTTCCACTTTTTCTTAGTTGTTTTTTCTAAAATGGCTCTTACATTATCGAATTTGTCTATCGGAGCAAATGTTTCTCCAAGCTCTGTTCTCAGTTGCTGCGAAAATCCTTTTGCTACAAGTCTTTCTTTAAATATTTCAATCTCTCCTTTTTAATTCAACTTTGTCTTATACACCCATTTTACACCAATGATATTTTTGTCTTCTGGAAAATCAACCAAATCTAAAGTATCATTTTTTCAATAGCTTCTATTTCTTCATCCATAGCTTGCACCCAGTTTTCATCTTTGATAGCTTCCTCAAAGGATGAAAGTTGAAATGAAACCAACGCAAATTTTAAGCTAACATCCAAATAATCATATATATTTTGTAATCTTCTCATTTTTTTGTTGCCATTTCTTCATTCATCATCTGAATTATTTTAGGAGTATTCCAGTATGCTAATCTACTTGAAGATCCATGTGTAAGTGAGACGATGATTGCCAAAAATTTAAGGATGAAGCAATTTATACAAGGAAGGAATTATAAAGGTTCAAAGCTAGTGCTCAAGCTTCTACAAGAAAACCAAAAATTATTGGAGAAACTAATAGCAGTAAGAAAAATGGGAACCAAAATCCATGCAAGAAATAGAAGAACAACCGAATAAGGCCAAAGAAGAAGAATATAATTGTGAGGTGTTATAACTGTGGAGTACATGGAAATATAGAAATAATCTTTAATAGTGGAGAGATCATGCCCTCTCATCAAAATAAGCATCCAAAGGAGAAGAAATCTCAAGCATGAATGCAAAGACGAACACCATCTGTCAGGAATAATAATTTTTTTTATGGTTACTATTTCTCATGCAATGATTTTGGCCATAGGACTATTGATTGTAGGGAATATGCGAGGAATAGAAATCAGATCAACATAATATTTCAACCTATTCCTCCTTTCCTTGGTCACATAAGATATTTTGTGTGTAAAAATATTGTCCATAAGGTCAAGCATTGCAAACTTTTAATGTGCAGGAGATCGAATCAAAGTGCCATAGTGAAAGCATGGTGGGCCCATAACCCATTGTGGGCATTGATGTGCGTTGTAGTGTTGCAGATGTATTGTTGGTTGGAATTAATGTGAACCTGGTGGCATGGGTTTCTGGTGAGTTGGTTAGCATATGTATGTTTTGGTTCTAGGTGGCTAATGCATGGATGTGTTGTATTGGTCTTGGCATGTCTACAAGCATGGAGATGTGAGGGTGGAGCTATGATTTGCAGGTGTTGCATACAAAGTTTGAGGAGAGATTGTCATGGTTCTCATGATCATGGTCATGTGATCATGTTGTTTCACAAATATGGATGGTGGTGTGTCGAACTTTCCATAATGATTAGTTGTACAGAGGTGTTTCATGGCTAGTACAAAGTAGAGATCTGTCACCCTCCTTGTTCATGATGTTTCTGTAGGAGTTAGGGTCGAGGATCCTTGCTGAGAAGGTACCCATGTGCTAGATTAGGCTGACATGTTGATGATATGATACATAGGACTTGGAGAGGATCTACAGGTGTTATATGATGTTTGAGTTGGTTGTATACATGTTGGAGGATGTCTGACATTTTCTGGAGCTACATACTAATGGCATAGTTGTTGTTGACTGGGTTCATGGCCCAGGTGTTAGTGTATTTGATGTTTGGCATCCAGGTGAACCTTTTTTGAGTTGTGATGATGGTGATGTGGGAGTGACTTGGTGAAGTATTGGAGAGGATCCAGTGGATTCCAGAGGTCCTACAAAGGCTTGTAAAGCTCACAGGAAGAAGTTTGGACACGATATGAGCTAATTTGATTCATTTTCTGCCATCATCTTCTCCAACTGCATGGACCTAAGACTTTACATGTGATTTAAAGGCTCCAACTGAATGGAGACAAACCCATGCATACGTTTTCATCCACGATCAACTAGTTTTTAGCATGAAATTGAGAATTTAGCTAGAATTTCTCAGGATGCCTCGTGCATCTCTACTAATTTTTGTATTGTGGTGATGTTTTATCATCATAACTTTCCCATATATGGTAGAAAAATAGAAGGTAACTTATAGAATTTGGTTAAACTAGAAAATATCCTTCATTTAATCGAGAGAATGGTTTGATCATGTTAAGGAGATGGATCAAATAAATTTAAGATGTCAGAAAATAATTCTTGAGCACTTCATCACCTATAATGTTTACTGAGTTAACCATCTCCAAAAATAATAAGTAGGGAAGGTTTTGAGTCTATTTAGTTGGTTATATTGAGAGTGTGTGAGCATGCCATTGTGAGGGTTTCATGAGTGAGTAGAGATTGTAGTAGCTACTCACACAGTATTGTAAAGATATATCAGAGTTATGTATGTATAATTCAGAGAATCATTTGAGGACAATTTCAAAGATTTTTTTTTATAGGTGATAGTTTTTAGAGTGGAGAACAATTGGTACCTTATGGTGTGTTGGAGAGAAAAATTTTGGTGTGACAAGAAGAGAATAATTTACCTCCTCCATGTAGAGTTTCTGATTCATATTTTGTGTTGCAAAAAAATGGTGTTGTTGAGTTGCTCATGTGGAGAAAATCGAGAATCCAATTTGAAAATCTATGAAATGTGGTTTTCATGGAAGAAGTGAAGGCATATAGGCTTCAAATTAGACATTGATTCAACATATCCAATAGAAGAAACACATTTATCTATACAATTGGTGTTGGATAGTCCAATGGATGTTTGGAGAATATTATTGGTCGTGGGTGCTTCCAGCAGATAGATTCCATAGATGTGTGAGAGAAACACATTTCCTAACTGATAGGTGTCAAGATATTGTAATGTAAGCCAAGTCTTCCGACTTATGGGTGTAAGCTAATCCATGAAAAAGCTTGTTGAGTAGATTAATAGAAGAACTAAGTAGCACAATAACATCAGGGTGGTTTTCTCCCGAAATGGTTACCACCATAAATACTCATGTTCTTTCTCTCTACTACATCATTCTGCTATGGTGTGTATCTAGTTTTAAATTGACTTCTGATTCCATTGTGTTCACAGTAAGCATGGAATTCCTTTGAATCGTATTCTACACCACGTCTTGATCTCAATATCTTGATCTGTCGATTACTTTGGTTCTTTGCTAAGGATTTGAATTCTTTGCACTTTGCAAAAGTTAAAACTTTGGATTGAGAAAGTAAACCCAATTCTTTATGCTAAAATATTCAATGATAGTGAGGAAGTAAAAACTTCCACCAATTAAGTTTGTCTGCATAGGTCCACAGAACTCTGTGTGAGTGAGTTCTAGTGGATGCTTTGCTTTCTACGCAATTCCTTTTTGAAAAATTTCACGGTGTTGCTCCCAATATGCAACACTCACAAGTACTAGAATTTTCTTTGATGAGAGGTAATCCTATAACCATATGGTTCTGCTGGAACAATCTTAAACTAAAGAAATGCAAGTGTCCAAACCGAAAGTTACATAACCAATAATCATTAGACCATACATCTGTAAAAGAATTGACCTAACCATTGTAATTCATGATTAAATGAAAGATTTTGTTGCTTGTCATTTACACCTTTGCTATCAACTTCTTGCCTAGGGCCTTGCGATATATAACAAACTCTTGTCATATGTATCCCTTTGGCATCAATTGAACAACACTTATCAAATTATGTTTGAGACCAAGGATATAATATACCTCTAAGATTTTCTTTGGATACCCCTGCTTGGTCATAATGTTGACCATTCCCTGACCATCTACATCCACAATCACACATTATCATAATGTCCATGCATGTTATGGAAAGCTAGGAACATGGAGTCAATATTTTTGTGGTGGCATTAGCTCTCTTATTTCCTTGATTAGCTATCCTCTTTCTACAATCACAAGCATAGTGACAAAATTCATTACAATAATAACATATCACCTTTTATTTGTCAACTCTTTGATTGTTGTTGAAGTTTTTTTTGTTGCTTCCACTTGCTTGTTCTTTCTCCTATCTGTCATATATATGACCACCATGTCTTATTCCTCATCCTCTGCCTCTCGATATACCTCTTCCTCGCCCTTTGTCTCTTGAAATAGAAACCTAACTTTTAAAATTTGTTTCTAAGACAGAATCCTTATTTGTGTCTTTCCTTAACTCATGGTATAGAAATGATCCCATCAACTCATCAACTACCAATGTTGTCAACTCCCTGTATTCTTCAATGGTTTCTACGACAACATCAAACTTTGTAGACAAATATTTGAGGACCTTCTCAACCAATCTTTGGTCTTCTATGTCATCACCATAAATCCTTATCTAGTTTACAATAGCCATAACATGATTCATGAATGAATCAATATGCTCTGATTCCTTTGTCTGCAAACTTTTAAAATATCTTCAAGTATTTTTCATCATAATAATATTGACTTTGGCCATACCTTTATACCTTCTCACTAAAATCTCCCATGTTGTCTTTATTGTAGACTTGATCATAATATTTTGGAACACTATTGTGTCCACTCCTTGCTGGATAAGTTGGAGTACATGTGCATTATTCTTTTTTTCTTTCCTGAATTGTTGCTTCTTTTCAATAGTGAGGGCTCGTTTAGCTACTTCATTTTTAGTTTCTAGAAAATCAAACTAGACATGCTACCAAACACCATAAGCCGTCAACGTGGTCTCCAACTTAACAACCCAAACATCATAATACTTCCTTTTAAATAGTGGAAAATGTAGATAGAAGCATGTTGATGTGACACTTTTGCATGGTGAATTTTTCTTAAAGAAATGTCTATCTTCTTCACTTGGCCTTATACTTTCTATCTCTACAAGCTCCATGGATCTCGTAATCCTCCCTCAACTCTGATACCAATTTGTTGGAAAGGAAGAGGAGGTAAGGCACACATTTCACACACAAACAGTAACATGAGCTATCACTCATCTATTTATCACAAAAAACTTGATGATTACAATGAACCTACTCAAGGGGGTTTAATATTTTCGATTAACGACTCACTCAAAAAATCTTAACATGCAAAAACAATGTAAATTCGACTTTTCTCAAAATAATATTGAACTCAAACTCACTCGACTTGACTTAGTTAACTAGAACTCTAAATTTATACGACTCTGGATGTGGGAGTAATTAAATATCTTTAACATAATGCTATAAATCTAATCATAGTCTCTCTAGCTCCCCATCGTGTCAAAATATTTGTGTGTATTTTTTTTCTTGTGAAGAATTTTTGTAGGTGAAAGATCCAAATTACTAACCTACGTGTTTTGCTTTATTTAGTAATTTGTGCAAGTTTTGTTTCTTTGTTCGGAATTGCAGTTATTTCTGTAGTGATACTTGCACCAATGCATGAGGCACAAGGGCGATCCATATAAAATTTGTACATGAAAAGTTTTCCAAGGGTAGAGGGCTTTGTTTGAAAAGTGGTGAAAATGTATAGAGTGATAGATCACAAAAAAATGACTTTACTTTTAAGGCTACACTTCCCTAATTGGTTTTTCACAGTATGTAAACTGACACATTACTTTATGTAAGTCGTTGAATTTATAACAAGGAAACCCCTGCTGAAATAACTGCACTTCAATGTACTGCAATTCTATCCAATATTCCAGAATTAGAGGAGGCAAGGAATCCCAAATAGATAAGGGAAGAACAAATCAAAGCAGGGATCCCATGGGCCTACTTTGATGGGGCTTCTCAGAAAAATTCAGCAGGAGCAGGGATGATGATCCACCTAAAGGAAAACCAAATTTTAAAAGCTTCAGTGGGTCTAGGCTCCGGATCAAACAATTTTGCTAAACTGTCCGCCTTAAAGCACCTTCTTCGCTGGCTTATTTACAAGAACATATTCACAGTTCAGATCTTTGGGGACTCTTTAAATGTTGTTAAATGGGTTAATGGACAAAGTAGATGTCAAAATTATATGCTGAGACCTTTATTAGAAGAAATTCTGAATCTAAAGCTTTCATTTAATGTTTTTTCACTTGGCCATATATATAGGGAACGGAATGAAGCAGCAGACAAGCTTTCTAAGGAAGGTCTACAACAAAATATGGGCAGCTGTCAAATAGCAGAGGAAGATCATGGTCAGATCTGTGTGTTGGATCAGCCTCCCTATGCATAGTCTTTTTTGGTTTCTGTCTGATGATATATATATACTATAAAAACTGATGTAAACTGGATGCAAGTATAGCTGTCTTTTGGAAAACTATTGGTTTATCTTTTACTTGATCTCCATGGTATCTATTTCCAAATATGGGTTGTTTTCCTCATTGAGGAGACTGAGGAGTAAATGCGCAACTTAGAACATTGTTCAATTTTGGTTTATATGGGCTGATTTTAGTGAGTAACTAGAATTGGGTGCTAAATCTTTTGGCCCAGATTTCGAGAGCCTTCTTTTCCCAGCTTTTGTACAGAAAAGGTAGCCTCTTTTCTGGAGTAGCTTTATGATCTGATCATATAGAAAACTGAATGCATTTGCATATACCATGTAACTTTTTATCGATTATATAAAAAGTTCGATTTTTTCTTTGGAAAAAAAGTCGTTGAATTTATAAATACATTATAGTAAGTGTTCAATATAGGTATTTAAGATGAGTTATATTGATGATTAATGTGATCTGAATTGGTGCTACTTTAAGGTTGGAATGCCTTACTACTCCTGAATTATACACAAAACAACATTGTAGAAATGGACACAAGTCCTAATCTAACCCTATGTGGATTTTAAGTTATCGACAATGTGAAGAATAAATATAGGATAATTTTGCGGGACTAGTCTCATGTAGTGATATTCTGGGTCTGACTACTCACAATATTATTTATGTGATATTCATGATTCAATAACATTACCATTAGTGTGGAGACACAAGTATCTATTCACAATATAAATCCATTTTAAAACAATCATACTTATTCTAATTGGTCAAATAATTTGGTCCATCTAATTGCACTACATCAGGTCATGTACGGCCGATCTAATTTTCATGATTTTCCAATGATATATGGTACTTTGGGAAACTCACATGGGATTAGGAGTTATTCAAATTTTAAGTTCGTTAAGGTTGCATTGCCGCAAGGCTTGACAAGTTGAGATAAGGCATGGGATACGATTTTTCCTCTTATCTAACTAATAATTTGACAGTGTGATGCACATATTTTGGTTGAAGAAGTCATGCAGTAGTTCAATGGGGAGTCATGGATGATAACACCCACAGGATGGAAAATTTTCCATCAGTTGATCAACGTCGCATCGTGTCTACTTTAAATGAACTATTCTGATACTTTTGGCAATGGGCATGCTTAATATTAGGTGCATTAGAAACCCTTTACAACACTACCAAGTGATGTAAATTCTTATTTGGGCTCATTTTGGTTAATAAAGAAAGCGGTTTCAAGAAAAGTAAACCCCAAGCATTTCTACCATACATATACTGACGTGGAACATGAGAGATCGTAAAGTGCTATTTGGGGATAATGATGTGATAGTAGATGATGGGGAAAGTTGTCGGAAGAGCACCTTAAGGGGATAATGAAATGGCGTGATGTTGCAAGGACTAGTGGGATGTAGATTTGACACTTTTGGGTGTTTAAGTGAATGTTTGTTGGGTGACACATGACACAACTCCTAGGGTGAAACATGACAATGTGATCTTGTGGGATGATAGCTGGAAAAAAAAATTGGTGCTATGTGACATGTTATTAGTTATAAAGGTTGCACATTTTTGAGAGACAGTGTGGTAGTTGACAGAGAATGTGTTGCATAAGTGAATATTTAGAGTTTTCCATAGTTGATGGACTCTGTGAGATGAAAATAGTTCTATTAAGTAAATTAAGGTTTGATGTCACAACATGAAATTTATTTACTTGATAAGTGATAGATGATGGTGCTGTGAAATAAAAGACACTAGATAGAAATACCCCTAAAATTGCATATAACATGAAAATTGATTCCTTGGGATTTTTTGAATAATAAAGACATACATTTCAAAACATAAATTATGGAACCCTGCTCCATACTTAGAAGGTGGAGGATAGATGATGATGACATAATATATATCCAACATGGCCAAATAAGAAAGTGAGTGGTAGTGGACAGACGACGATGACATGGAAAGCATGATTATGTGGCACCTTGATGTGGGAGCATCTAACACCCTTAAACAAAGGGAAGAATCCAAAGAGGAAAAAAGAAAGTGGACGTGGACCAAGGGAGAAAAACAAGGAAAAATCTGTTTTAAGACAGATTTAAAGATGGAAAATATGGACAAAAGTCCCTCGAAGACTTGTTATTATTGTATTCTACCATATGCAAGCATTATAGAGCTTTAGGGATTTTGTTGGAGCAAATCAAGGAATGTGATCGGATCCTTCATAGTGATCCAATCCAACAATATTTTCCATATAAATAGATGTATCATGAACCTACCTGTTCAGGGAGGAGAGACAGAGTAATAGATAGAATACTGTGAGAATAGAGTGTTTACAATGTAGGCGAGAGAGACTCTGTGCTAAGGATGAAATGCCTTAGATTTGTAGCCATGCTGCTCTTATATAATATATGTGTGTTTAAGTGTTGATTGTGTGCTATATATATATATATATATATATATATATATAGATATATATGCATTAATGGTTTTCCAACTCTATTTCTTCTGTGTGGGCATGAATGGTTTAAATCCCAATTGTGAATGCATGCTGATCGACCATTGAGCACTGTAGGATCAATGGCAATCCATTGAATAATGAGTTATCGTGTGTTAACAGAGCATGAATGGCAGATACTGTGGCAGAACTGCGTTTAATGCAGAAATCCATCAAAGGCAAGAAAAACCAAAGTCCAAGAGGAAGTGGTGAGAATGCACAGCGGCTGTTTCATCACATGGATCAACGGTCTGGATGATTTCCCTTCATCGCATCAACAGATTGATTTTTTAAAGGGACAGTGAAGTGCCGACGAATGATAAGCAATATTGTCGATAGGCCAATTGGCGATCGCGGGCTGTGGTGATCGACGGTCAGGGAAGTCAGAATTCGGACCTTATCGATGTGCCAATGGTGATAGTGTGATGTCGCCAATAAGATGATCAGCGATCGGAACACTGTTGGATTGGAGTTTCAAAGATCGTAGGTGTAAGCATCGAAATGGTGCTACAGCAAGAGGGAGACGGGCCCGAGGATAGAGATATGTGCAGACTTATAGTATTTGAAGTCTGGCCCATGTGTTTGTAGCGAGATTTCTTTTGTTATCCTGTATAGTTCCGATATATGTGTGGCGAAGGGTTTAAGGCTTGAACACCTATGTGTAATGCCTCCGATGGGGAGAAATCTCCTGATAGTTATATTGGACCCGATAGTGTGGTGGCTCCGATTCTTGTATGGTCCATGGTTTTAAAGGCTTATAGCCTCAATATGCTTCCGATAGGCTTTGTGGGCCATAACCCATAGGCTTCAGCATTAATTTCTTTAGGGAAGGGGATTTTGGTTAACCCCCAAATTTCTCATTCCCATCATTTGGTATCAGAGCAGACAAAGATTCTACATGCAAGAGGAGGTTAAAGGATTCCAGAGAGAAAGAAGAAGAAGCAGGAGGTACAATTGTTTAAGCTAGAGAGTTTGTGGTCTTACTGTCGTGTAGATAGCGGTAGCAGAAGGTGAGATGACTTGCAGCAAACCTAGAGCATGGACTACTCATATGGTTCGAGAGTAGAGAACCTGAAGGATGCTAAAGGACCGAGTGAGGAGAGCTTGGTGAGGTATCATATAGCAGAAGGAGACTATTACTGCAGAGGTTTGGTTGCAGCTCACAGAAGACCATGAAGGCAGTTCCACTGAAGAAGAAATGAAGTGGGCAGAATTGCTAAGGACAAGGAGAAGCATATGACCAAGAGGCCATGAAATTTCTGTGCCTCGGGAGTCTAATGCAGGAGCATCCAGCACCCTTAGAAAAAGGGAGGAATCCAAAGAGGAAAAAAGAAAGCGGACATGGACCAGGGGAGAAAAACAGGAAAAAATCTGTTTTAAAACAGATTTAAAGATGGAAAATATGGACAAAAGTCTCTCAAAGACTTGTTATTATTGTATTCTGCCATATGCATGCATTATAGAGCTTTAGGGCTTTTTTCGGAGCAAATCAAGGAGGGGATGTGATCGGATCCTTCATAGTGATATGATCCAACAATATTTTCCATATAAATAGATGTATCATGAACCTGCGTGTTCAGGGAGGAGAGACAGAGTAATAGATAGAAGACTGTGAGAATAAAGTGTTTACAATGTAGTCAAGAGAGAATTTGCCCTAAGGCTGAAATGCCTTAGATTTGTAGTTGTGTTGCTCTTATATAATATATGTGTGTTTAAGTGTTGATTGTGCGATGTTTGTGTTATATATATATATATATATATATATATATATATATATATGGTTTTCCAACACTGTTTCTTATGTGTGGGTGCGAATGGTTTAAATCCCAATTGTGAATGCATGCTAATCGACCATCGACCACTGTAGGATCGATGGAAATCCATTGAATAATGAGTTATTATTTGTTAATAGAGCGTGAATGGCAGAGGTTGTGGTAGAGCTATGTTTAACACAGAAATCAATCAAAGGCAAGCAAAACCAAAGTCTAAGAGGAAGTGGTGAGAATGAATAGAAGCCGTTTGATCAGATGGATCAATGGTCTGGAGGATTCCCCTTCATCGCATTGGCGGATCATTTTTATAAAGGGACAGTGAAGTGCCAATGGCCAACAAGCAATATCACTGATAGGCCAATCAGTGATCGGGGGTTGTGGTGGTCGGTGGTCGGGAAAGTCAGAGTTCAGACCTTATCGATGCGTTGATGGCGATAATACAATGTCTTTGATAAGCCAATCGGTGATTGAAGCTCCATTGGATCATAGTTTCGGAGATCAGAGGTGTAGGCATCGGAACGGCGCTGCAGCAAGAGGGAGAAGGACCCGAGGATAGAGATAGGTGCAGACTTATAGTATTTGAAGTCCGACCCATGGGTTCGTAGCAGGATTTCTTTTGTTATCCTGTATAGTTCCGATATATGTGTGGCCAAAGGGTTTAAGGCTTGAACGCTTATGTATAATGCCTCTGATGGGGAAAAAGCTCCCGATAGTTATATTGGACTTGATAGTGTGGTGGCTCTGATTCTAATGTATGGTCCATGGTTTCAAAGGCTTATAACATCAATACTTTTTTGATAGGCTTTGTGGGCCATAACCCACATGCTTCAGGATCAATTTCTTTAGGGAAAGGGATTTTGATTAACCCCCAAATTTCTCATTCCCATCATTTGGTATCAGAGCAGAAGAAGATTTTGTGTGCAAAGGAAGGATTGCAGAGAGAAAGAAGAAGGAGAATGAGGTACAGTTGATAAAGCTGGAGAGTTATGGTCTTGTTGTCGCACAGAAAACGATAGCCAAAGGTGAAAAATATCATGTTTTAGATGGGTGAGATGGTTCAAACAAAAAACATATATATATTAATAGTGTTATCATTCGATATGATAGTTTTGAAGTAAGTCCAAGCTTATTTCTGATTAATATAGATTGTTTTCGAGCAACGCTTAAGAAGTTAAGATCTCATTTTTCATATTAATTATTAATTATATTATCATCACCTAAGTTTAAAGGCTCTTTCAAATCATATTAAATAAATTTTAATAATCCAAAAATATAAGTTGCTAATGGAAAAAAAAAATGAGATTTAAATTTTATTAGTGATTCTCCATAAGTATTTCAATCCCATATGCAATATTGTTGAGTAATAGAGAGTCGAATTTAACAAGTGGAATTTTAATCTCACTTTGATGTAATAATTGCAAAGATGCATCGTTACAACATGAACAACCATACTTCAATATATTATGATGTAAAATAAAATATAGTGGGCAAACAAGTTAAATATAATAAGTAGATTTTTATTGTATTTATTGGTGTTATTTTTTATTTAATAATAACAAAATAAGAATTATGAATTTTTAAAAGAAAAGGAAGAAAACTTTATTTTTTTTATTATATTATTGATTTATTTTTTTTAAATTTACTCAAATTTCTAGTGTGTATAGTGGTTGGATGTAGAATTTCACTTTCCATCCAACAAGTGCTCACTATGCGTATTTTTGAGTAGATTGAGATTGAGAAAAAATAAAATGGATAAAAATATGTGTTTGGAACACATTTTTCATGTATTTATAATTTACCTTGGAGTGGAACTACTCAAAAGTATGCATAGTGGACACTCATTGGATCAAAAATCAAATTTTGCATCTAACAATTGTACACATTTCAAATTTGAGCAAACCTACATGGAGATAAATCAAAATTATGATTAAAGAAAGTAGTTTTC
This sequence comes from Pinus tabuliformis, assembly GCA_031772625.1. Taxonomy (NCBI): domain Eukaryota; kingdom Viridiplantae; phylum Streptophyta; class Pinopsida; order Pinales; family Pinaceae; genus Pinus; species Pinus tabuliformis. The sequence goes on along the minus strand of CM062808.1, from coordinate 653,722,378 downwards.
GTATTTCCCCCCGAAAAATATTATCCCCTTGGGTATGACATCACCTTGAATATTATTGGTTCTCTTAAAGTTGATTTTGTTTATACATCTTTCATTTTGTGGCCTTTTTTTGAGATCATATAGTATTTAAACTTTGTACATCATTACCAAAGGATTGTCACTAGTAATACATGTTTTGTAGTTTCATTCTAAATGATAGTCAGTCAGGGTCTGGAATGCTGAGAACAATATCGTACAACCTATATGACAATTCTATTTGTAACCAACTATGCTAAAAGATGGCATGATGAACAACCGATGAATGCTTCACAAACAACACAATGAAAATTAGTAAGTAGTATTGTGACATTAGCATATGAATATAAAACATATGTATTAAGACAATTGGACTCATAGATATCAGAAAGTGAAATAATAATAATAATAATAGGAAAAAAAATTAATGTGGACTACGAATATTTAAATGTATTTCCTTTAAAAACATAAAAAAATGAATCAATGTCGCATGTTCCTAGATGAATTTACATAGCTTTTCTTTTCCCTGTTAACAAAACATATCATTTTAGAATAGACTCTATAGCACAAGTGTGAATAGTATTAATGTTTTTTTTCAAAATTTTGAACATTAAACGGTTATCTATAAAAGTAAATCGTTAGTTATTTTCCTTTATGATTAATGCAAAGATGTATTTTGTGAATCGACATACATACCTTATCTTCAACACAATCTAATCTCTGACACAGTGAAAAATAATAATAATAACAAGTTAACATTAAGAGTTTAATTTTCTGAAAATATTACATTATAATTTCGTTATTACCTAATAATGTTTCAAATAGAAAAGTTCAAGACATTAAAATCTTTGCACAATAAAATGTTCAACATGTACGATGTTTTCTCATACATAACTCATTTTTGAGTTTTTTTATCGTCAATTGAAAACACATATTCTTATAATATAACAAAAATGCATTTGTGTCTCATTTCACAGCGCATCTCTACTACAACAAAAGTAAGAATCCTACTCCTTTTGGTAGGCCTTGTTATTAATTGATAAATATGTTCATATTAAAGGATTTTATTGTTAATATTTTAGTAGAAGATCGACATCTATGATATTATTTTACAATGATCATTAGCTCCACACTTCTTCAACCTTAAAGATAATATCATCATTAACATGTTTGAATTGTCCTTTGTTAGATCGAGGCGGGAGTGTGTGGATTGTCCATTGTGGAGGAGTGCAGAATGCCTATGTACAGTTGGGATGTGAGCCACGAGAGACATACATTTTCCTAATTGTGATAAGTTTTCACAAAATTAAACTTGTAATTAATGTTTTAAACTCGCATAATCCCTCAAGAAAAGAAAATAACATATAGAGCTCTAGCCACTATAGAGCTAGTTTATCGATATTTAGAAGTTGCAAATAAAGATCCAAAGGCAACACCTTGCTCAGCTTCAAAGTTACGCTCGATACAATTTTATGAAAATTGGACAGAAGATAAAGATGGCACTGAAGACAGACCCATCAATAAAAATGTGGAGGAGGTGCTTCACCTTGTTATTGAAGGGATTGCACCACACAGAGGCCACCAGTGAGTTCGACGACCTTGTTCGGTGCCTGCTGATTTACAAGATGTAGGCAACATTTACCAAGCATGGAAATCTGTAGCTGTCTCTAACCATCTGTTATTTTGACAATAAATGGTATTATTAGCAATATTTTAAGTGTAAATAATGCTTATCTTCATATTTTTGAATATGTTTCAAACTAGGCATATGTGCACAAGTGCAGAAGAACTCTCTTGTGCAGAGGAAGATTTTAATGTGTCGATCACCCCAATTAGCACAAAAGGCTTATATTTCTAATAGTTTAGTATTAAATAATGCATATTTGGTCAATAATATTGTCTATGCTTAGAATATTGATAATATTTTACTTGAAAATAATTCATACTATTGTTATTCAATTGATTATATATTTTAATAATAAAATTTCATATTTTGTCAATAATATTGTTTATGCTTATATTATGAATAATATTTTAGTTGTAAATAATGTATATGTTTGTAATTTTGAAAATGTTGCAAATTAGCCATTTGTGTGGAACTGCGGAACAAGACAACTTTATGAAGAAAGCTTTCAAGATGCGGTTCACCACACTTTTGACTAAAGAATTTTATTGCTAATAATTTAGTATTAAACAATGCATATTTGTTGTTTGAAATAACACCAAATAAAAAAATAGACTTATATGATATTGTAGCTAATATTTTAGTGGGATTCTTATTTCGTCCACATTTCTTCCGCACAGGCTATATCTTTCCACGCTTTCTCAATTGCTTTCGTGCACATAGTTGGTACTCTACATAGTAAAATCCTCGCACAACATTGATATGATATATCATATATGATTTGGAAATTTGTAAAAGTATCTCTGCCCAATGACATTAAATGCTCTTATTTCTAGAATTTTAGTGAACATTATTTTATGCGAAGGAATATTTCAATGTGCAGATCTCTCAAAAAAGGCTTATATTGCTAAAATTTTAATATTAAAATAACACATATTTTCTTAGTAACATTGTCTATGTTTACATTATTGATATTATATTACATGGAAAGAATTCATACTATTTCTATTCAATTGAGTATATATTTTAGTATTAAAAATACACACTTTATGCTTATATTATTAATAATATTTTAACTGTGAAGAATCTATATTTTCATATTTGTGAATAAGTTAAGCATTTGTGTGGAAGTTCAAAGGAATTTCATTGTGTGGAGAAAGATTTCAATCAGAGTTTCACCTTACTTGACACCAAAGGATTTTATTGCTAAAATTTTAGTATTAAACAACGCATATTTGTTGTTCACAATAGAAACAAAGAAAACACTAGACTAATATGATACTTTTCTAATATTTTAGTGGAATCTATATTTCGTCCACTTTTCTTTCGCACATACTATATATGGACACACTTTATCAACTACTTTCCCCCACATAGTTTGTATTTTGCAGAATAAAATATCTTCACAATAAAACATAATCATATTCTTCATTCTCCCACACATACGCCGTCCTTTGTAAACATTTACAAAACGTACGATCTGGAATTGAAAAATTATATTTACGCAATGAAATATTAAGTAAAGATTGTTTTTGGAAATTGACAAACATACCCCATGTTCTTCACTATCAAATATCCACACAACAAAACATAATAATAATAACATATTAACATAAATAGTTTAACATTAACTTCCATAGACACCTGTCATTTTCCCGCACATATCCATTCTTTCACAAAGATTCATAGCTTTAAAATCAAATATCTACGCAACTGCTTTCCCATACATACTATGTACTCTGCATAGTAAAATCTTCGCCCAATAAAAGACAATAATATTGTTAGTTCTCCCACACATATATGGTTCTCCATAAACATTCCTATGATATACAATATACCATTTGAAATTTTATAAAAATATTTCCACATTTTTTCTCTGTATAGGTTGTGCACACGCAAAACCACCTCTACACAGTGACTTATGTACTCAATAATGCCATTCGATCAATAATTGTCATTTGTAATTGTTATTAATTTAATTAATATGCATGGCCTAACTACACACTTTCTTTATGGACTACTTAGTATATAGGTATGTATTGCTACATTTCTACTTCTATATATCCATCAATGTAACATGTTTCGACACACATTGTTTGTTCATGCAAGAAATTCTATGTGAACTTCTTTTTTCTCTTGAGAAAACATGATAATTATGATAAAATGTACTTAAAATTTGTTTTTATTATAAACTAAGCAATGACATTCACATTGTCAATAAGGTTTCATTGGCCATTCAATTCACTATATATGGATTAACACTTTGCAATGTTATCCAACTTTGAATGATTTCAATGCATTGAAATATTAGACATAAAATCATGATTTTGAAAGCATTGAAAATTTTAAATTAATGTGTATTCTCAAAATTAATATAAAATATAAAGCTTTTAAGATTTGGTTATGATTTTCAAAAGAATTAATATATTAATCTTAATGTATAAATTGTTACTAGTTGAGTTAATCGAAAAAATAATAAGGTCTATTTAAATTCGAAATTACAACACGTCTATTGTTCATTCTTGTTAATAGTATAATGTTCAAATTTGTTTGCCAATAATATAATATCAATATGATTCCTACGGATTTTCATATCTCTTCATATGACTTTTATGCAAAAATGTGGAGTCTCAAAATTATGGAACAAAACAACCTTTGAGCATAAGCACAAAGGTTGATGAACACGTTTTGTAGGCCAACTACAATTTCCACACTTCAACAAAATCAATTTATTTTGCACAAAAAACTTTGCTAATCAACTAATTAAAGGTTGTGCTCTTCGTAGAGTCAAAGATTATTTAGAGTTAACTTTGTATAAAAAGGCGTATAGGCGGAACTGTGGAAGTGCATTTTGCAAAGGAAGCTTTGAAACTTTCATGGTTGGAATCTCTATACTCCACACAAAAAGTTGTTTGCAAAAATCTCTTCCCCTACTTCGAAGAAATTTAAAAATATGATAACAGTGAACATTATTTATGTTTCATAACAAAACAAATTATTCTCATGTTTCATGTTATTAACATATATGTATCAATAGCATAATACAAATGATCAAATCATAAGTATGTAACATTAAGCAATACAATCATAGTAACAATAATAATAGCGAGCATCAAATTTTAATCATAATAGCTATAGCTGAAATAAATGAACATAATAAAAATGGATAAAAGATCAGATATTAAGCATTAAGAACCCTGATCCTTGGCAAAAGCTTCTTGTATCAATAATGAAAATACTCAATGGCTCAATTAATTTGCTCATTCACTTCGTTATTCTATCATCTTCGCTTTCAGTATTTTCTTCTGCATCTGCCAAAAGTAAATACGTGAACTGCAATATGAAAAAGGAGAGTTGTAAAAGAAAGCAAGCAACTGCATTTAGCGAGTAGGCTATGTGACATTAGTAAAATTAATAAATTGTGATGATTGAATACTAGTAGACAGAAAAAATATGCAAAGATTTAAAGACACTTACAAATTGTGAAAGCAAATCGGCTAATTGTTTGACTATGAGCTACCTCCCAAATGCATGGTCTCTTGAACTGATTCCTTCAACTTACGCTGAATGAATTATTTCATTGGTCCTATTGTAATATCTAGCCTCACATGTTGATCGAATAATTTCTTTTCGATTTCCATTGCCTACTCTTATAACTGAGCGGCTAACACAAATTTCTTGTCTTTAATACTAACAAAGTCAATACCCATTTGTCAATTTACTCTAGAGTAAAATCAGTTATAACATCAAACTATTCTTCCATTGAACCTTTTCTCTTGTCCAGTTCAAATTTTGGTGTATATTTGGTAATCAATTCAGAATTTCATATAATAAGTGGACTACTTAGATCTTTAACAATTTGCATGGCCTTTAGAAGCACATCACCTCCTCTATTCTCTATTCTATTACATTCATAAATAATGTTTTCTAGTGTGTGTATTCTTTTGAACCTTCCAACTTTGATTTGCATCATTTGATTAGCATTTGGAATTTCTTTGTTTTTCTTGTCCAAATTAGACATCAAATCAATATTTTGACCAAAAGCAAGAAGGTCATTGTGAAGAAAATGCTTGCCTTTGGTAACATTATTTGTGAGCAAATCAACAAATGAGTTGTTTTGTTTGGCTAACTATAGCAGAATAGAAATCGTGTGTAATGCTTGTTCAATGATTTATAGTCTTTGGCATATATTACTGATTATATAACATTTAAATGCATTAGGTAGTTGTAGTACTCCAATAAATCCATTACATGTGATAGTAGTGGGAATTAGGGATTGTTGAGTCCATATTCCAATTGGAGTCATTAACAAAGGACCTAGATTTACAACATTTTATAGCATATTTATTGTTGATTTTAGTACCTTTAGTTTCTTGATTTCTCATTTGATGGGAAGCCTTGTGTGCCATTGCCAAGGGTTTATATGTTATCAATTTAGCATGTATTATTTGTAGTAATTAATTGAAATAAGGGCTGCGTTTTCAAGATCCCTTATGTGTTCAGTGTCTTGCTGAAAATATTTTTATTAGAACACTTAAATGTACCATATTTGTAGCTAAATTTTCTATTTTGGATCTTACACTATATCAAATTTGCGCATTGTGCCATCCTAAGGGTTTTATGCAAGGAAGTTTGGTGGGATTTATTCTCACCCTAACCGACATCTCCATGTTTAGTGGTATTTAATATCACCATCGTTGGTTTATTTTTGAAGTTGTCCTACTACCAGTTCGAGGAACAAATGTAGATCTATATTAGGGTAGAGGGATTTGTTAAAAACCAAAAAAAATAAAAAAACTAAAACAAAATAAAACAACAACATTTTCTGGTGCATTCCGCGGTGATCATTCTCCATGGTCTAAACGCACTAGTTCTTTGGGTTTCCCTATATGTTTTTTTTATATAACAAGTGACCAGATTGAGATTAATATTTCAAGTTGGGAGAACTTGTAGGAAGGCAGAAAGCCTATCCTGAATTCATTTATTTCTATGGAGAAGGGCTTGGTTGCATCATACATTCCAGGACTGAGGAGACACGATAATTTGAAGTAGTGTTAGGTCACACAAGGATGATCCATAGGTGCATTAGGAGAGGGAGCCATATGTAGTTATAGACCAGTCGGCCACATGATGGTCTTCCCTCAATGCCAAAGAGCCATTATTAACTAGTGTTTGAAAATGCCACACAATCAGTTCATTGGTCAACCACTTTATCATTTTCTCATCGGTTGACGGGTACCACAAATTTTATGCATGGTTTTATTTACATATGCTTCAGGAGTATGGGCTAGCTTAAACAGTAACACTATCGAGGTTCATCTCTAATTGAGGGCATTGGTTTCTCTGATTCATCTATGGGGGCAAGTTGAATCTTTCATTGTGAAGGCTAGAAGCGCACTATTTTGATTCACACGAGTATGCTACAAGTTGGAGAGATCATCAGTTGGATCCATATCATTTCACTGGATGATACAGCACGCTCATATGATTTCACTGGAGAATCAGGCATCTGGAACGCACAGGGGCTCGAGAGTTGGGCACGTCCATCACACAAGAGCTTAAGGTTGAGGGCTCACCATATAAGAGTCTCAGGTTATTGCATTAATGATAGTAAGCATGCCAAACATCAATCATTGTTAGGAAAGAGAGAGACCAGTGGTGGAGGGCATAGGATTTCTTTAACTCGATGACCCATATCTACGTAACAAGGGTGTTCTCAATTATATATGTAAATGATGGGGAAAACGGAAGACTGAGAGGCCTCTTTCATCACAATAGAGGATTCCAAGAAGCGAGAAGTCATATGCGTTGGGGGTCTTCATGAGTGAGAAAGGCGTAAGAGACGACAGATAAATTGATCTCACGATCATGTTTTTGTTGACATATCAACCAAATCTACTCCATCACCCAGACAAGGTCAATGTTTTACGAAATCGACATCAAATTTAAGTTCACACACGATCCACTGATTTCTCACAAGGGAAAGATTATGGAGTCCACAGACAGTTGATTGGTTTATGAAGATCTAGATCTTAGCGTGGAAGAATCAATGGAGAAAAGGATTTCTTTTCCACCTAACCAAATTCTCTACTACAAAATCTTAGTGTGTGGAAATGAAAATTATAAACATGGTGGCTTATGGACTTATTTGAATTGGAAAAAGGACTTGACCGATAATTTAAAGCCATTATTATAGTTTTGAAAATTATGACAAAGTTTAGCATTTGAAGGGGATGTTACACATTGACAAACAAGTTTTTCTCAACAAATTATTCCTTAACTCCAGCATTCCCTCGCATTGTGGGTGCCGAATCATATGTTTCAATAATCCCTAATTAAATTATCAAAGTAGTTTGAGTTACAGCTGCAGGGTAGCCAACAATCAGTAAAGAGGAATGAGACAATAGTTATGGAACACGAGGGGAAACAAAATTTTGAAATCGAAAGTAGTCTTATGCACGCAGCATGTACCAACATCCATCGATCTAAGGTGGAAAATGGGTTGGTCAAAGGAATGTAGTCCCATAAATGTGCCTGATTAGATTACCAAGAAATTTAAATTGGTAAAAGATGCCCAAAAGGGGCCAGCGGAAAATGGTTCCTGCTTAAGCATACGCATATATGTTAAAAAGGTTAAAAATGGTCCACAAAAACACATATCCTTTTCATCTAATGTGGTTATGTGATGGTAGTGTGTAGAAATGTTATGTAATGTGAATCAGGGTGTTGGGGAGATTTATTTTTGGAGAAATATGTTATCATTGTGTATTGGGGAGAAAATTTTATTGGATTGGGCAAAGGATCTAGTATATTTCTCGTAGGGGATATCACATATTATTGCATGTGGAAACATGGATATCAAGAAGACCCTAAATGACATTGAGAGATGGAAACAACAACTTACACTTGGTCCTTTAGAAAGACATAATAGTGGACCCTTTTCAAAAAAAGTCTATGTTATCCTTTAGCAAAGGCAATCGAGAAACATACAAAAGGAAGAAGTGGGGAACTGGCTCTTTCAACTTGGATTTTAGTTGTAGTGTATGAGGTCAAGAGATTTCCTTCGTAAGTTAGAACAATTAGACACATATATATCCAAGGTGAGCCACCAAGAATGGAAGAAATTCATTGGGCTCTCAAGCACTCCATGCTTGCATTAATACAACCAAAACTCTGGGAGTATCTTTGTGAAGAGGTCACACTCACAGTTGCTTCATCTCTCAGCTGGATCATAGCTTTAATATCACCACTTCCGCCTTACAATAATGATATCATGAAAAAGATATGGCAGTTGATAGTAGAAGCCCTTTAGGGGTTGAACAACAACATGCTTCCGACCTTTCAGCAAGGGTGAAAAATCTTAGAACTCTTGGAAGAGTTTATGTTTGGCACATTCATGTTGAATCGGGAATGTGACGACTTACTCTTTCAGGTGTTCCACAAATTTTACACCAGCATTACATCAAATCATATAGACCCTGTCAAAACAAGCATGCAAAATATTGTGTCCTTGTTCTTAGAAGGAGATTCTAACATCTGCAAGGTACTAAGATCCAAACTATTGACCATTTGGAGGAAGGAGCTAATTGTATCACCAAACTCCTATGATATAGTGGAGAAGTTGGTCATGCAAAACATAAAATTGCTCAAAAGGGTGTTGACTAAGAAGGAGCTTAAAATTATTAATGGAAGAAACAATAACAAAGGTAGTAAAACCTGCAGCAAAAATGCACTAAGAAGGAGAATAATACACTTATCTGCAAGGCACCTTGGCCACTTGACCATTCATGTCGAGGTGATAGGAAAGGCAATAAGGAATAACAAGAGGAGATTCCTTCAGATCATGGAGATTCTTCTATAATTAGGTCTATTGATTTTCAAGATGGTTAGTAGAATCATGATATTATTTGGAAAGACTTGTAGGATGACAAGCATTTGGAAGTGCATGAGGAAATTCTAACTAATGGTATGGATGAGGTAGAATCTAATACATCTGAGTCCATAGGTCTCCAGGGGAATAAATAATATGAGTAATTAAATATAGATAATAGTCCACCAATCCATCTATGTTCGACAAGTAGAGAAGAAGAACAACATATTGTCTAAGTCACAAATGCAGGAGGCCATGAAAACTTGAGTGAGGAGCCAACAATAGTGAACCAATATTATGAGCATGATCATGAGGGGGAGCATGACATATATGGTGTGCGGGATGAACCATTCCCATAGAGTCGGTCAAAGGCTCAAGCTAAAGTTATCATAGTTTGGCATATGGTATAGACATGTATAGAAACATTAAGTAGGACACCTCAATCACCAGTAGAGGAATTTTGGGGAAAGGTCAAACATTTCAAAACAAATCCTATGACGTTGAAGTAAAGAGTCTAGACAGCCCGAGACACTTTCTTACAAGAGAACAAAAAAATTGAGGAGCTCATAGGGGTATGTGTGAGTCAACAACTAAGTTGTCTACTATAGAGGAATGTCTCAAGTCCCTCACAAGGCAACAAGAGGAGTACAGTTGGTATTTTCAGAGCATCCCTCTAGAGGAATATATATATACTTCTTACAGCACCACCAAACCATATTTATACATTATGGGGAGCAGGGCACAGTTATCCAAATGCATCGTGTTGGGTGACCAAGTGGAGCAGCATGATTTGAGAACAAGGCAACATTACCATAGTAAAATTACTCCATGTGCAGGAAGTCATCCATTAGATCCTTCCCATGGGATGGACTGGCGAGATTTTACGAGTTGAAACCTTATTGATGGGATGATTCCTAGGAGGGTTACCTTAGCCAAGGGTGTATTGCAGCTTGGGCCCTTACGCACAAGCACTAATGGAGGGTTGAGATGGTATCATAAGCCATAGAAGTGTATTTATTGAGGGCAAGCAATATTTGGGCGGGAGGATTTCTAATATTCCATTTTCCTTATATGGCCAAAATGGACAAAATATACACATGCTATTTACAATGCTATTTTCCCATGGTATTTCCCTTCGTTTTTCAAGGGAAAGTAGTAAAATGATATTTCTAGAGAGTCCATGAAGCCTATTAAAGGGGATAAGATCTAGACATTTGGATCAAGTTGAGTTTATCTATCTCATTTTTTTTCTTCATAACTTGGTGTGGTTAGTTCTAGTTTCATCCCACAAACGAAAACCCTGTGGGTGTGATTTGTCTTGTGGATCCATCTAGGGTCCAGGATTGCGTTTCATTGTTTTGATTTCTCATTTGATTGGCATCCTTGCATGCCATTGGCAAGGGTTTCTATGTTATCAATCTAGCATGTATTATTTGTAGTAATTAATTGAAATAGGGGCTTCATTTTCTAGATCCCTTTTGTGTTCAGTGTCTTGTTGAAAGTGCTTTCATTAGAACAATTAAATGTACCATATCTATTGATAATTTTGTTGTTTGAGATCTTACATATATCATAGTATATAATGTCATCCCATGTTTTGATGATAAAAAATATAAGGAGGAGTCGTCTAATGTAATAGTGAAGTTAGTGAACGTAATATGACTATAATAATCTAATAATCCTACTTAGTATTAGGTAAGAAATAAAAAAACAAACTCTATAATTAAAAGAAATTAATAATAATACGCAATTGGCATATAACTCAAAAAATACTCATGGAAAAATATAAACACACATCAATATCGTTATATAAAATATATTGCTGGTAAAAAATAATAATATATAAATAATTATTTTTATAACAGGTAATCAATAATATTAATTACCTTAAAAGTTGTCATATATATTTTATAGCTTTTATAAAATAAACATTTAAATATTTATAAAATTTCACAACATATTTTTATTATTATCTTTTATCAAAACTTATTATCTAACTAACATTATTATAATTATAATAAGATCGTATTTTATATATAATAACAATGATAATATAAATTAAGTCTCTTTAATCCTCTATTACATTGTATACCTATGTGAACTGGAATCCCTTCTTAACCTTCACTCTTAGTATTGTTGAATCCTTATTTATATACCAATTTTTTTTTGTTTAGATAATCTTCGGCAAAATCACATCACCAATCTTATGTCGACGCGTTTCGAACCAACCAGTGTGGTTCATCGTCAGGACAAGTTGAAGAACCAATCTGGCTAAGCTGATTAAATAGAGTGTGCAGAGATTCCAACGGCTATATTTCAACGGCTAATTTTGACCTTTTTAACCTTCACTCTTAGTATTGTTGAATCCTTATTTATATACCAATTTTTTTTTGTTTAGATAATCTTCGGCAAAATCACATCACCAATCTTATGTCGACGCGTTTCGAACCAACCAGTGTGGTTCATCGTCAGGACAAGTTGAAGAACCAATCTGGCTAAGCTGATTAAATAGAGTGTGCAGAGATTCCAACGGCTATATTTCAACGGCTAATTTTGACCCAAGGATCCTAGTCAAACCACTAATTCCTGTAAATAGCTACAATGGGTAAATTTGTTAATTTATAACTAAAATTAAAATCGATTTGATAATTTTAGTATATAATCTAATATCCTTATTTATTATGATGGTCAAATATTAATTAAATAATCTGTAATTATTATTATTTAAATATAAATAAATGGTATTAAATTGTGTTATTGTTAGAATTATTAAATATAACTCTATTATATATTTATATTTAATATATATTAAATAAATTAATATACGAATGAATTCATATTATGTATAACCAATAAATTTATATTATATCTATTAAATTTATATTATATATACCAATTTTTTTTTTTTTTAATATAAAACAATAAACATAAATCCATTTTAGAAAGTATGAAGAAGTGTGAACATTGATGTAGTAGTTTTTAGAAGATTAATCTCAATTTCATTCCTGAAAAGAATAGAACAAAGTTCTCGTTACTATGCACCATCTTTATATCCATCATCTATCGCTCCTTTGTTATGAAGTGAAAACCATAGTTCATTTCAACTATTGCTCATAGAGCCTATGGTTTGAGCGAAATATATGGAATATATTTTGATCCTTGTCATACATTGCTGAACGACCAGCATGAAAATGTCCGAATTAGAGCATAAATATAAACTACAACTAAGTTACATCAAATATAATTGCACATACAAGCAAATATGACATTTATGATTTGAAATATAAATTATATTATTATTTTTGGGTGCCTAAGTGCAATACTAAATACAAATTTTGTATGACATTTATGATTTGAAATATAATTTATTATTTTTTTAGGGTGCCCAAGTGCAATACTAAATAAATGATTATGTTTGTATGATGTATGACTTTTTTTCTATTTTCCCCATTCCCTGGCCATCTTATAACTACACCTGATAGTATTATTATAAAGAAATGTTGATCTACTCTGCTGTTAGACCATGAAGATTTCAGACTTAAATTCGATTTGGTTTTAATGCGTTTTAACTATTTTACACCGCATAGCGGCATTAACCGCTGCAAACTTTGAAAGCACCTTTAGGATTTGGATTCCCGGACGGATATAATGGCTGAATTTAACACTATATACTTTGTTGCAGTAGGTATAATAAGAAAAATACTTATATTTATTTTTGGATTTATTTAAATTTGAATATGAAATAATTATTTTTTTAAAAAGTGAGTATTAATACTTTTTTATTATCAACCATGTAATAAGATTTTTAATTAATTAAATAATTTAAAATAAAATAATATAAATTTATTTTTATAATACTAATTATATTTATAGTTAACTAAATAATTTTAAATATTAAAAAAATAATAATAAATATAATATTTATATAAAATGATATAAATTTATTTTTTTTCAACGAATTAAGCTGCCACATCTCGTACAATTGCATGACTCGTTCTACTAGAGAATAGAATCAAAATTGAAAAATTAAAAGGGTGGCTTGGTCTTAAATTTTCTTTATAAAGAAGTAGAGATCTTTTTCGTATGGCTAAATTGTTATTATAAAAATAAATTAAATATTGTTATAAATTGTTATTATAGAAATAAATTAAATATTATTATAGAAGTAAATTAAATATCTATTGGAGTATTAAGGATTGTTGTCTTGTTCAGAGCTCAACTGTCCTCTCACATCGATTCATTCTTAATAATGCAACTTATCCAAAAATAAAAACTTCATATTGACAAAAGAAGGTATTGACACAAGAATGTTGGTGGGAAAATGTTTATATTAGTAATTAAGTTTTATTATGTTTCAAAAAAAATGGGTATATTTGTGATTTAGTTTTATATTGATGTTTTTTTAAATTTGGTTAATGAGATTGTAATATTTTATTCTTAAATTGTATTTTTTTCTTGTTTAAAATGATTTTTATTAGATTTTCAAAATAGTATAGCTTATCAAAATGATCTCAAGAGTCTTCATTTTCTCGTTCTGACTAGATATTTTGTGATCGGGGGCTTAAGAATACCTGGAAAGAGAGTTTGCATACATTATTTTTAGATGGTATTGTGGCCTTAGCATACTAGGAGTAATACAAAAAGTGACATAAACAGTTAGAACCATATCAAGGAGGGGAATGGGGGGCATTACAGGGGTAGTTTCAAGTAACCAACAAGATCATGAATATGGAAGTCAATATATTCCATCCATGCTTCCAAGCTGCAGAGGTGGTTATTTGTGCAGCATTGACTGCGCTGAAGGTTATCCAACTACTCTAGAATTGCATTTTGACTATATTGAATATCAGAAAGACAGGCTACAATCTTAGTACGATATTCATATCTCTGATCCCTAAGAATGTCAATGTGAATTTGCATGAGCCGCTGCTACTCTGCAATGGATTCCATGGAAGCGGGGCCACAAGGTGGCTTGGCAAACTAGTTGGAGAATTTCCTCAGCGTCCTCTGTTTCCTAGCTGGTCGAGTTGGCAGAGGAAGAATGCTTACCTCGCTCAAAAGGCCTAGCCTCAGCATGCTAGCCCTCCCACAACGAGGATGACCTTGTTGTCATGGCATGCTACAAGTAACGGTGGTGGACGACCCACTACAGGAGGAGCCCATAGAGAGACCTCTGGTGAACCTGCACAAAGCACAACACTACCTAATACCACGAACCCACTGCCCTGAACAATTATTAATCACCAAATCGACACCACAACGAGAGTGGTGAGACAGGTAAGAGGTTACCCAAAACGAGTAGTGAAGTGGATCAATTCTCGTATACAACTCGGAAGCTTGACTCAAATAGAAAACACAACCCAAATTACAGAAGGAGAGACTATTGTTATCTTCGGGCCAGAGAGGAGACCCAAACCCATAACACAATTTACCAGAGACTAGAATGATACCCATGCACCTGTGAAGACCAACAAGAGTCCTAGCGAATCGAATTGGAACTAGAAGTTGCCGCGGGAGAAAAGAGGCTTGTAGCCAACGAAGGTGTGGAAACAACACCAAACCGCGACCATCTGAGTGCCTCGATCCCAAGGAAAGACTAGGAGACGTATCCCAACCCACACCATAAAACTGCAATCGTCTTCACACTCATCACCCAAGGTCGAAACCCCGGTGAGGAGCCATAAACCGAGATTGGGACACTTCCACTGGCCTTCCAACCCAAATTCGTTGCCTAAACAGCCAAACTGAAGCATACCGCTTGCAAGGCTATGAATTTAACCACATATTGCGTGAATGAGATCATCACACATGAGGAATGAATTTCAGGATAGCTCATGATGGGAGAGTTAATACCCACGTGGACAAGGAGCAGGCCCCAATGGCTTCTCACGAGACACTTGTACGTCGACATGAGCACCCCATCAGAAATATTATATTTTTTTCTAATATTTAAATTCGGTCTAGTCTAACTACATTAAATTTAAATTTTTATTAAGTTTAATAAAAAAGCAATTTTTTAAAATAATATTTTGAATGCTTAAATTTTTTTTAGACATTTTTATTATATAAATTTAATAATACAAATTTATAATTCCAGCACATATCTATTAACTTTTACATAAAATACACTTACAGAACAAATTACATTACCATTTTTAATATTGCAAATACACAACTTCAAATTCTAATTACAGTGAATATTTTTAAAATTTAAAAGATATATATAAAAAAAACACTAAACTATTTATAATGACGTAATTTTATCATATACATCACATCACTCTAAGTTAGAGTATCCAAACACCATAAGACTTAAAAATACTTTTTCCGCAGCTTATAATTAATTAAGAGTTGTATTTTAATATAAAAATATCGAAACACCAGAAGACTTGAAAATAATTTTAGGCGGCTTATAATCAATTAAAAGTTGTCTTTTAAGATTAAAATAAAGTTTCAATTTGGATGATCTTAAATCTAAATAATTATCTTTATCATATTTAAGCCAAAACGGTGCACTCATATATATATATATTGAAGCAACAGTTATCCTTTATCCATTACATAACACCAAAGGCGACCGAGTTATAATTTGTATTATGGACTTTAATATTTCTCTTTTGACTTGGTTTTAAACTGTTTTTAAAAGAAGTGTAGACCTTCCCTGAAAAATATAGAATATATTTTGAAATCTAATATTGAATGTAGAATATATTTTTAAATGTAATACTATACATTTTAAATGTAATATTGTTTTGACTGCGTCAAAACATGTTGGGGGAGCCCTTAATGGCAATTGCAATTCTTATTTCCCAAACAGTTGTCTTGATCTTTGGTCAAGGACAAGTGCTATAAATTCATTTCTGGTTCCATACACGGACAGCAGAGTCCAGAGAAAATCTCTGAGATGAAGAAGAAAGGTATTGTTTGTTTGTAGAAGAAAGGTATTTCAAACTTCAATGTGTGAGATGACGAGTAAGGCATTTGTTGCCAATATTGTCGTTTTGTTGGTAGTTGTATTATTATTTTCAGTGACATGGTGTTAGGCTGGATATCTCAGGTATGATTTCTACAAAAGTAGCAAGGGTGCACTTTCACGATTGCTTTCTCAAGGTATGTATGTGTGAATGCATGTGTTTATCCATTATACTGCAGGGTTGCGATGGATCGGCTCTGTTAAACTCTACGAAAAATAACGAGGCAGAAAAAGATGCATTTCCCAATCTCACCCTTCGTGGATTTGAAGTTATAGAAGATGCCAAAGCCGAATTAGAAAAAATATGTCCAGGAGTGGTGTCTTATGCTGACATTGTCTCACTGTCTTATACAATTTTTATCTTGCACTCCCATGGATATTAATCTGTCCCTTCTTCAGGTTCATCTTCATGTGTTTAATATCGGAAGCAGAAGTTATCTTGATTCTTGATATGCAGAATATGTTCGAATAGGAGAGATCTCCCCTTTATCTAAAATATTTTCAAATTTTATAATCTAGAATATTCTTAAAATTTACGATCTAGATCATATTCTCGAAATCCACGATCCCCAGATCATACTCTCGAAATCCACAATCCAGATCATCCAGATAATTAGACTTGGAGTTGAAATTATCTCATCGGCTAGTAATTCTAAGGTATCATTGCGATGCAGAGGTTTTACATTTGACGATATGTATGCAGAGTAAAGGACCGTACTGGGAAGTAAAAGACAGATCGCAGGGACGGAAGGATATCCAGGTCAAACGAAGTTTTGAGCAACAATATCCCTTCGCCCTTTTTCAACATCGCCCAGCTTAAAGCCTCTTTTGCCCGCAAAAGACTTAACGTTAAAGACCTAAAAATATGTTTTTACTAGCGTAAGTTAACTCTTCCATCCATCCCGCAATTCTGCTACCATATCTGACAAATTAGATTTTGACCGTCTACTGCTGCAGGGGCGCATACTATCGCAATTGCGCACTGCAATTCGTTCAGCAACAGGCTCTACAACTTCACAGGGAAAGGAGACTTGAACCCTTCTCTGGACGAGTCCTACGCAGAGGAACTCAAACGTAAGTGCAAAAGCTTAGTGGACAACACAACCATAGCGCCAATGGATCCTGCTAGCCCCCTCACCTTCGACAGTGATTATTATAGTAATCTGAAATCGCAAAGAGGACTCTTCCAATCAGATGCTGCGCTTCTTACCAATTATGTTTTTTTTGGGAGGAGAATAGTTTTTTTTTTTGGCAATTTCAAATACTCTATCGAGAAGATGGGAGAAATCGGAGTGCCGGGGAAATCGGAAAGCATCGCGCCTTTGTAAAATCAAGAAGACCCCTAGCTGGCGACCAAATAAATAATGCCTACTGGTTAATGAATCAACAGAGCTGATTGAACATCTTTGTGTGTGAAGTTTGCACGTCCATGAATAAATAATTCCTTTAAAAGAAATTGGGTTTTAGTTGGAGATTTTGATGCTGGGTAAACACAATATCATGTTTTAAATGGGTGACATGGTTCAAAGGAAGAACACGAATACTTTTAAACTTTTTTTTAATGGAGTAGATGTTATGATTGTAAAATTTGATAGTGCAAACTATCTTCATATATATTAATCAAATATCATATTACATGAGTATTGTTTCAAGATAGGAAAATTATCTTGGACATACAATCTTTTGGTTGAGGGAATATTTCAACCACATATCAAATTAGGGAAACCACTCCTATAGAATACCAATAGACTCTTTACATAAAAAATCACAACTCAAACAAGTAGGAATTAATATTCCAACACACCTTCTTAATTAGTACTTGTCTTGATATCAATTTGCAAAATCTACATTTGGTTCAATGTCATAATTACACCTTGTACCAGAATAAAGGAACAACAATATAAAGGAATTGTCGATGTCCATATAAAGGAACAACCATCTATCGGAATGCATGGGTTCCCAACCACTGCAACCGAGAGTCTATTAGGAAGTCCTTCACATACATGGTTCATCCAACCTCTTGATGAACTCCCCCTAGATATACAATTTCACCTCATGGAGTCTAAAACCAATATGGCCCACCCAAGTGTATCCATCCCGCATGACACACTCTTCCCTGGTGTTAAAACTCTGTGACAGAGGGAACACATAACAAAGGGTACGCATGCCTCTCTAGCTGTTACAGCATGTACATAAACATTTGAAGACCACAACTAACCATTACAAAAGAGTATATGACATGTAGATTTGTTTTAATTACAATATGTGACTCATACTACACCATGAGTTTATTCAACAAACTTACACTAATTCACACAAACTCGATTGCCCATCATCTTCCACTCTTTGTTGCAACTCTTCTAATGCCATCTTCATTGTTATGTCTTCATTATATCTAGTCATTAAACATTCCTGGAAATAAATTTGTCAGTCAATTCCAACATAAATTCAAACTCTTGAAAATAGTTGGCCAAACTAAATGTCAACATATAATTGTAACCATAATTACATTAATGACATAATACTTTCTTAAAAAAAATTTAAATAATGAAACACTCTGGAGCACTACCTTTTCATTTATATTCTGTGGTCAATACAAATGTGAAGAGAATGTGAGCACTGCCTTTTCATTTATATTCTCTGGTCAATACAAATGTGAAGAGAATGTGTGCTGAGAAAACATCCCATTTTCCTATAAGAATGTGTTCTTCTTCAATGACCAGATGACCAGATCATGCATGATGTTCTTCTTCCATGACTTCAACGCTCAATATCTTCTTCCATGACTTGGAGGTTTGTGGTACCACGATGGAACATCAAAACATTTTGGAAATATGATGAAAATCAATCTCACATCCTCCTATAGGCAGTTCCTATACATTCTTTCCTCTGTCGGACGCAGCACAGACTGGACGCACATTGCATTGAGCGAATTCAAATAACAGTGGCTCACGCCTAGCCACATGCACAACAGTTCCTTCTCACCAGATTTAGCTTGACCTCCTCACTAATCTAATGCTGCCACCTTTAAATTGCTTTCAAGATGCGCAGCAAATAGCAGAACCCGCGAATTGGTAGAGCTCACCGCCCAGGAGATGCAGGCCACAGTTTACCACTACGGCGAGGGATGCCACCATGGTGAAGGATGCCACCACCTTCTCCGTTGCGGCACTCCGATGCCACCATGTTGACGGTGTTATGTAAATGACCTCTATTGTTGACAAGCACTGCTGCAGCAACAATATGGCATGATTTCTGATGTCTTCTCTCGGATCTATGCAAACCTTTCGGAAATAATGTACAAGTCGCAACCACATGTCTCCTACTTCTTGGGAGGACTTTGATGTATCTTCTTGTGAGAGACTAACAACTATGGAAGCATGGGAGTCAGTTTTTGACCACTGCACCAGACATTTAACTGACCCAACAATCAAGTCCAATGCTCGCATAGACCTCTCAGTTGTACCAATCTAAGATTCTGCAAAAGAACGAGCAGCATCAAGGCATAATACATAGTTTGCATGGGTTAAGTGTGCTCCATCTGCCATAATAAATTATAGTGCCTCAAAACCAGGCTCAGAAGAATCTCGATGGCAATAAATGATAGAAATCAAAGATACTAGAGTACGCCTCTGATTCCACTATGTCAATGGGGTATGCGCTCCACTCTTTACGCGCTAGTTCACTGAACTTCGATTGCTCGCAAAGCGAAAACCTCACCGAAAGTGCAGATAGCTATTGCTCAAACGATCAATGCTGCCACTTCGACGCTCGAACCCTGTTCACACTGGATCCATGCTCACCGCACCGATACCTTCGACCTTCAGCGACGATCTCAGCAGCGATCCTCTCGGATCCTCTAGATCCTGCAATCGGTGCCACACTTCTAGACCTCTGTTTTAATGAACCTCGGAGCACTGCCGTGTTGGGGATTTTTCTGATAAAATTCCAAAAACAAAATCACAGAACACAGATACAATGCTCTGTTTCTGCACAGGATCTTGACACAGGGAAGCTTTAAAATTTCTGAGCAGACAGAGATTTCACACACAAGCAAATTCCTATTCATTAATAAAACCAACTGTTGTTACAAACTTCTTCCTCTCTCTCAGAGGATTCACTAAGAACATTTAACAAAAGGAATTACTCTGTCTTCTCCTGAGATTTTACACTGCAGTGTGTAAAGATCTCTTTTACATTCACTGTTTAAAAAAAAACTTTACATTTACATTTACTACTTGTTTCATTCACTGCTGCTATGTGCTCCTTCTTTACATCACACTGTTGTGCATCCCTTTCAATTACAATTTACTTCACCTTTGCACTGTTGTGCCTTCTTTGCAAAAAAAAACTTTTCTTCACGCTGCTGCGTGGGTTACAATACATACTGCATCGAATACAGGAACATTACATATATATATGACAATAAAATAAAACAAAAGAACTTACATCAGTTTTCACTTGCCATGCTTCCGTAAAACAATAGAATTAAATGGTTTTACCAGCCTTTACTTGTGCCCATACTCCCGCTGAAACAAAATTAAAAATTTCATCAAAACTTACCAACCCACAGTAAATTGCATTTACTGTTTTACTGACATTTACTGGCGGTAAGTAAAAATTTTACTTCACGTAAAATTTCATTTAATGCTGGCCTGTACTTCAACCATTGACTTCAAATGGATCGCATCGCAGAAATCCCATTTGGTCGGAACACAAAATTGGAACACACACATATGGTGCGATCTGCGATATGCGATCACATCGCATCGCACCATCGCAATCGGAGAAATCAAGTGAACAGACGGAGGCTCCAAGCATACTTGTGATTTGCGATCTGGGATCTCATCGCATCGCAAGGATAAGGAAAATTTTGCAGTTGAAATTATTATTTCAACACTCCCCTTTAATTTCAACTGTTGGGTTTTCAGTCATACCCAGGCGCTTCCTTAAAAACTCAAAACTTTTCTGATCCAATGGCTTTGTCAGAATTTCTGCTACCTGTTCTTGAGTGCTGCAATGTTGTAAACTGATTTCTCCACTGTTCACCAATTCTCTGATGTAATGGAACCTTGTATCAATGTGTTTCGTTCGTTTGTGAAACACAGAATTCTTGGACAGCGCAATAGCTGAACTATTGTCGCAGAAAATCACTGTCGTTGTTGCCTGCTCTTGGCATATACTTCTTAACAATCTCCTCATCCAAACCGCTTGACACGCTGCTGCTGTAGCTGCCACGTACTCTGCTTCTGCTGTAGACAACGCTATGATTGGCTGTTTCTTGGAAGCCCATGAAACTGCTCCTGAACCCATGTGAAAAACGTAGCTGGATGTGCTTTTCCGATCATCCATACTTCCAGCCCAATCGCTATCGGTGTAGCCAACTAAATCTGAACTTTCTGAAAAAGTATACAAAATGCCAAATCTTTTTATATCTTTGACATACCTCAGAATTCTTTTTGCTGCCTGCCAATGTGCCTCTTTTGGCCTCTCCATGAATCTGGAAATCAAACTAACAGCAAACATTATGTTAGGCCTAGTTGCAGTTAAATACATAAGGCTGCCAACTATGCTCTTGTACAAACTAGGATCAAAATCCTTGCTGCTGTCCTCTTTGCTGAGTTTTAATCCCATTACTGTGGGAGTGATTACTGCCTTGCACTCTTGCATATTAAACCTGCTCAACACTTCATTTACATATCTTGCTTGAGAGATAAAAATTCCATTTTCATTTTGATCTACTTCTATTCCTAAGAAGTATCTCAGCAAACCCATGTCAGTCATCTCAAATTCCTCTTTCATGACTGATTTGAAGTTTTCAATGAGGTAGTCATCATTACTTGTAAAAATTACATCATCAACATACAAGACAACAATTAAAATCTTACCATCCTTTTCTTTGATGTAGACAGTGGGTTCTCCCTCACATTTGTCAAATTCATTTTCTAGTAGATAGGAATCTATCCTACTGTACCACGCTCTTGGCGCTTGTTTCAGCCCATAGAGAGCTTTCTTCAATCTGCACACTTTGTGCTCTTGGCCTTTCTTCTCATAGCCTAGAGGTTTTTCAATGTAAACCTCCTCCTTTAACACTCCATTTAGGAATGTCGACTTCACATCCATTTGGTAAACCTTCCATTTGTTTTGTGCTGCTATGGACAGCACTGCTCTCACGGTTTCCATTCTTGCAACCGGTGCGAAAGTCTCCTCATAATCTCTCCCATACTGCTGTTTGTATCCCTTGACAACCAGCCTTGCCTTGTGTCTTTCAATTTTGCCTTCAGCATTGCACTTGGTCTTATAGACCCATTTAACTCCAATGACTTCTTTACCTTTCGGTAGCTCTACCAAATCCCATGTCTTGTTTCTTTCTATGGCATTAATTTCCTCATCCATAGCTTCTATCCATTTCTTATCTTTAATAGCATCTTCGAAATGAATAGGGTCATGAACATGACAATATAATGCAAATAAGGAATTCATTCATTCATTATAAATATCACTCAAGTTTCTGAACTTCTTACCTCTTTCACTTGGTGTGCAAGTGCTTGAAGATACACTTGAATTTCCTCCTTGTGGTGTGCTTGGAGAAGCACTGTCATTTCTCCTCAAGGGTGTCTCTTGCTGTCCTTCTGTTGGCACTGCTGTTTGGGGATGTATTTCTACCATTTCCTCATCATCTTCATCATGAGACAAACAATTTTTAACATTAACTGTTTTCTCTATGCTTCCATCCCAAGCTTCCTCCTCAATGAACTAAACATCTCTGCTCACAAAGAACTTCTTGGTAGATGGGATATACAACCTATAAGCTTTGGATTCCTCACTGTATCCAATGAAGATACATTTCTCCCCTTTGTTGTCCAACTTCCTCCTTAGCTGATCAGGAATGTGTGCATAGGCCACACATCCAAAAATTTTCATGTGGGTGACTCCTTGCTTTCTCCCACTCCATGCCTCTTCCAGCACTTTGTTCATCACAGCTTTTGTAGGACACCTATTCAAAATATATACTGCACAATTTACGGCTTCAGCCCAATAATCATTTGGCAAATGCTTTGCCTTCAACATGCTCCTTGCCATATCCATAATGGTCCTGTTCTTCCTTTCAGCAACTCCATTTTGCTGTGGGGTGTACCTTGCTGTGAATTGCTTGTGAATTCCATTTTCTCTGCAAAACCATAGGAATTCTTTGGAGATATACTCACCTCCTCTGTCTGTCCTCAAGACTTTAATACGCAGCCCACTTTGATTTTCCACAAGTGCTTTGAAATTTCAGAATTTTTCAAACACTTCCGATTTGTTCTTCAAGAAATAAACCCAAGTCTTTCTTGTAAAATCATCAATGAATGTTAGAAAATATTGGCTGCCTGCTAAAGATTGATTTTGCATCGGTCCACATAAATCTGAGTGGACAATTTCTAAGGGTGCTTTTGCTCTTATGCTTTTCCCGCTTGGAAAACTTTCTCTGTGTTGTTTCCCCAAGATGCAACCTTCACAAAGGCTGTCCGGTTTCTCTATCAATGGTAATCCTCTTACCATTCCTTTTCTGCTCAGCAGGTTAAGACCTCCAAAGTTGAGATGTCCAAATCTCAAGTGCCACAACCAATTTTCATCTTTTGGTTGGCTTTGGAAAGCCTCTTGGGAAACTGCTGCAATTACTTCTTTGTTTTTCAATTCTGCTCTTATTCTGAGAGGGAACATTCTGTTCCTCGTCATCCTCACTTCAGCAATACATCTTTTGCTGGGTGCAATATCCATGATGGTGCATACATCATTCTCAAAGAAAACATTGTAACCCTTTTGAACAAGCTGTCCAATACTCAAGAGGTTACATCTCATTCCAGGAACATAATAGACATCTGTTATGGTTTTCCTTTCACCTTGCTTTGTAAATATTTTAACTTCTCCTTTACCCATAACAGAAATTTTGCTATCAGTCCCAAGTGTGACTTGTGACTTCACACTTTGATCTAAAGCAGAAAACAGGGCTATGTTTCCTGTCATATGGTTGCTGCAACCAGAGTCTAGAAACCATATGTCTTCACTATTTGTTTCAGCCATTTTACAAGCTAACAGCACATTACCTTGGCTGACATTTTCTCTAGTAATATTTGCATTAGATCTATTATTCACATCATGCTGCTTCTTCCTACATTCACTGGCATAATGCCCATATTTTTTACAATAATAACATTGGACATTGGATTTTTCATACCTTTGTCCTTGAGCATGATGTTGTCCTCCTTGTTGGATGCTGCCTTGACCTTGGTTCTGATTTGTATCGCTACCTCTTCCTTGAGCATTTGTTGGACTGTTCCTTCCACCTCTGTTTTGGCTTCTGCCTCTTCCTCTCTTGTTTCCTCTGCCTTGACCTCTTCCTCTTCCAAAGGACATCTGGGTCTTGAAGGCTTGCTCTAGAGATGAGTTTTCATTTCTACTCAACCTCTGTTCATGTGTTATCAGTGATGCATGAAGTTCATCAAATGAAAAATTTGAGAGATGCTTTGTCTCTTCTATGGTGGTGACAATCACATGGAACCTTGAGGGTAGGCACCTCAATAGTTTCTCCACAATCCTCCTTTCTTCAAGTATCTCTCCATGAGATCTTATTTGTGTGACCAGGCCAATTACTTGAGTGAAGAATGAGTCAATATTGTCTGACTCCTTCATGTTCAGATTCTCAAAATATTTCCTCAGCAACTGTAGCTTTGCTGTCTTCACTTTCTCCATGCCTTGATAGGCTGTCTTGAGAGTTTTCCATGCATCTTTGGATGTCTTAGCTGCTGCTAACCTTGGAAACACGCTTCCATGCATTGCTTGATACAAGAAGAAGAGGGATTTTGAGTCCTTCTTCTTGTGGCTCTTTAACAGATCCTTCTCTCCCTGAGTTAGATTATTAAACTCATTTTCATCTGCTGGTTGTTCAAAACCATCCTCAACTATTTCCCATAAGTCTTGGGAAGCAAACAAGGCTTTCATTGTTATTGCCCAATAGTCATAGTTTTTGCCATCAAATAGTGGGAGCTGCATACCCATGCTATTGCTGGTGCTTGTGCCAGCCATTCTTGCAATACTTGACTATGTATTAAAAATCACTGAAAAATACCTTGGATTCTTTTGCCTGAATCTTCACACTGCTGGAGAAGTTGCTGCAGTAAGAATCCTTCCTTCAGCTTCTTTGAACCCTTCAAAGAGCCTGGACTAGCTCCGATACCACTATTGGGGATTTTTCTGATAAAATTCCAAAAACAAAATCACAGAACACAGAGACAATGCTCTGTTTCTGCACAGGATCTTGACACAGGGAAGCTTTAAAATTTCTGAGCAGACAGAGATTTCACACACAAGCAAATTCCTATTCATTAATAAAACCAACTACTGTTACAAACTTCTTCCTCTCTCTCAAAGGATTCACCAAGAACATTTAACAAAAGGAATTACTCTGTCTTCTCCTGAGATTTTACACTGCTGTGTGTAAAGATCTCTTTTACATTCACTGCTTAAAAAAAAACTTTACATTTACATTTACTACTTGTTTCATTCACTGCTGCTATGTGCTCCTTCTTTACATCACACTGTTGTGCATCCCTTTCAATTACAATTTACTTCACCTCTGCACTGCTGTGCCTTCTTTGCAAAAAAAGACTTTTCTTCACGCTGCTGCGTGGGTTACAATACATACTGCATCGAATATAGGAACATTACATATATATATGACAATAAAACAAAACAAAAGAACTTACATCAGTTTTCACTTGCCATGCTTCCGTAAAACAATAGAATTAAATGTTTTTACCAGCCTTTACTTGTGCCCATACTCCCGCTGAAACAAAATTAAAAATTTCATCAAAACTTACCAACCCACAGTAAATTGCATTTACTGTTTTACTGACATTTACTGGTGGTAAGTAAAACTTTTACTTCACGTAAAATTTCATTTAATGCTGGCCTGTACTTCAACCATTGACTTCAAATGGATCGCATCGCAGAAATCCCATTTGGTCGGAACACAAAATTGGAACACACATATATGGTGCGATCTGCGATATGTGATCGCATCGCATCGCACCATCGCAATCGGAGAAATCAAGTGAACAGACGGAGGCTCCAAGCATACTTGCGATTTGCGATCTGCGATCTCATCGCATCTCAAGGATAAGGAAAATTCTGCAGTTGAAATTATTATTTCAACATGCCGCAACCTTCTACGACGTCAACGATCGTCCTGGTCAAAACAACGGCATTGCGGTCACTAAAGTGGCCCCTCTTGACAATCTGGTCGAAGAGCTCACCACCGGCGGAGAGCTTCATGACGAGATGCACACAGGTTATGTCCTCGTAGGCCCCCTTGATGGTC
The DNA here is from genome assembly GCA_031772625.1 of Pinus tabuliformis. Lineage (NCBI taxonomy): Eukaryota > Viridiplantae > Streptophyta > Pinopsida > Pinales > Pinaceae > Pinus > Pinus tabuliformis. Next base: position 653,695,536 of record CM062808.1, on the reverse strand, counting down.
ACCACGTTGGGATGCCCGGCCAGGTGGTGCATTATCTGAATCTCCCATCAGACGTCTTCGACGTCCTCCTCAGCCATCAACTTCCGCTTCGCAATCGATATTCGAGCGTACTCTTTTCCCATGGATTTTTCGATATATAGGTAAGTTGTCCCAAACTGGCCCTGACCCAGCCGCCGACCTATCGAGTACAGATTCTTCAAGAGCTTCGTTCTCCGCAAATCCACTACTACAACATGGCAGACACGCTTCATGTTGGGTTGAAAGATCGGCCTGCGAAACCGCGAAGGAGGAGCTCTTCTGGTAGCAGTAACAACAGGGGTCACCTTTGCATACCCTGCACCACCGCACACTAACTATGACAACTGATCCCACTAGTTGCGCTCACCACCAGGAAACTCCTTGCTCGACACTTCACTGTGACTTTTGCTGCACCAATCGGCAGAAATAATAATAATAATAATAATAAACATACAGATCCACCGATCCATGGAACCACTGTCCAAAATCCACTCATGCTCTCGTTGCTTCATGACAAGCAAACTGCAGACTTGAATCACAATGGAAAAACCAAAAAATAAAAAATAAAAAAATATATTCTTTTATTCCTTAGCCTAGGACGGGCCAAGCTTCCTCACCCCAGGATGGGTTAAGGCTAGGAGGGGCTAGATGCTAAGGGCTAGACCCTCAGGGCTCTGATACCATGGTAAAACATGATAGTGTAAACTATCCTCGCATACATTAATAAAAAATCGTATTACATATATATCGGAATATTGTTTCAACATAAGAAAACTATACAATCTGTCGGTTGAGGTAATATCTCAACCACACCCCAAACTAAGGAAACCACACCCCAAACTAGGGAAACCACTCCTATAGAATAGGAACAAAGTCTTTACATAGAAAATCACAGCTGAGCCAAATAAGAATTAATATTCCAAAAATAATTCTATATGATAGTTTTGAAGTAAGTCCATGATTAATATAAATGGTCTAGATTGTTTTGAGCACCCTACACTAGCGAGGCTTAAGAAATTAAGATCTCATTTTTCATATTAATTGTTAATCATATTATCATGACCTAAGTTTAAAGGCTCTTTAAAATCGTATGAAATAAATTTTAATAATCCAAAAATATAAGCTACTCATGGAAAAAAAATGAGATTTAATATTTTTTTTTGTGATTCTCCGTAAGTATTTCAATCCTATAAGCAATGGTGCTGGGTGCTTCAATCCCATAAGCAATATTGTTGACAATCTCGTTGTTACAATTCCATCGTATGGTGTTATATAATATGTATTTAGAAACCATGCCTTTCATGGATAGGCATGCAAATTGGTCCTTATCCTTTAATGTGCACTTTCATTTTAAAATTTAAAGCTAAGCTTGAATTAAATTAGTTTTTAAATTAAAAAATATATATATCAGAGCAGTTTGGATTTAGGATTAGACTCCCATCATGCTTTCACAAGTTGTATTGATCTAATATTCTAATATATAGTCGAATTTAACAAGTGGAATTTTTATGTCACTTTGATGTAATAATTGTAAAGATGCATCGTTACCACATGAGTAACCATCCTTCAATATATTATAATGTAAAAAAACTATAATGTGCAAACAAGTTAAATATAAATATAACAAGTAGATTTTTATTGTATTCAATGGTGTTCTAATAAAAGTGTAGACACATTGTTTGAAATGCACCACATAAGTTTATGTATGAAATAAAAAAATTAGTAAGGGAATTTTAAAGTTTAAAATGTATCTTTTAACAAATAATAATAATAAAATAAGAAATATGATTTTTAAAAGAAAAGAAAAAAAAAGATTATAGTTTTTTTTTATTATATTATTGACGTATTTCTTTTGTAGATTTACTCAAACTTTAGGTGTGTGGAACGGTTGGATGTGGAATTTGATTTTTCATCCATCAAGTGCACACTATGCGTATTTTTTAGTAGATTGACACTGAGAAAAATTAAAATAGATAAAAATATGTGTTTGGAATACATTCTTCATGTATTTTTAAATTACCTTGGAGTGGAACTACTCAAAATTATGCATAGTGGACAAGAGGATTGCCACTAGTAATACGCATTTTGTAGTTTTGTTATAAATGATAATCACTCACGGTCTGCAAGCTAGAGAACAATATCATACAGCCCATACAAGAATTCTATTTGTAACCAAATCTTCTGAGTTGTGTTTGTAACATGTATGCTAAAAATATTCCATGATCAACACCTCGTGAATGCTTCTACAGATAACATAATGAAAATTACAATAGAATAATAATATAAAACATATGTATTAGACAATTAAGATAGTTGGAGAGTTAGATGGCAGAAATTGTAATAATAATAATAACAAATAATAATAATAATAATAAAATAATGTGGACTGCGAATATTTAAATGTCTTTAAAAAATAAAAATAAAAATGAATCAATGTTGCATGTTCCTAGATCAATATACGTCACTTTTTTTCCCTGTTAAGAAAGCATATCAGTTTAGAATAGAGACTATAGCCCAATTGTGAAGAGTATTAATACTTTTTCAAACTTTTTAACATTAAACGGTTATCTGTAAAGGTAAATCATTAGTTATTTTTCTTTTTGATTAACGCAATCATGTATTAGTGAATCGACATAGATACCTTATCTACCGCATAATCAAATCTCTGGCACAGTGAAAAATAATAAAAATAACAAGTTAACATTAAGAGTTTAATTTTTTGAAAGTACTACATTCTAATTTCGTTATTACCTAATAATGTTTCGAATTTAAAAGCTCATGAACATAAATATGTTGGTATTAAAGGATCTTATTGCTAATATTTTAGTAACGGATCGATGTATGCGATATTATTTCACAATGCTCATTAGCTCCACACTTCTTAAATCTTCGAGATAATATTATCATTAACAGGCTTGAATTTTCCTTTGTTAGATGGAAGCGAGAGTACACGATTTTTCCATTTTGAAGGAGTGTGGAAAGTCGATGTACAGTTTGGATGTGAGCCACAAGAGGCATACGTTTTCCTAACTGTGATAATTGTTCACAAAATTAAACTTGTAATTAATGTTTTAAACTCTCATAAGGCCTCAAGCAAAGAAAATAACATATAGAGCTATAATCATTATAGAGCTAGTTTATCGATATCTTGAAGTTACAAATAAAGATCCAAGGCCCACACCTTGCTCACCTTCTAAAATAGGCCCATCCAAATTTTCAGCAAATTGGATTGAAGACGAAGATGGCGTTGAAGATAGACCCATCAATATGAATGTGGAGGAGATGTTTAACCTTGTTATTGAAGGGATGCACCACACAGAGGCCACCAATGAGTTTGGCCCACTTGTTCAGTACCTGTTGATTTCCAGGATGTAGGTAACACTTACTAGAATCAACCAAACAATTTTAAAAATTACTGTTAAAGATTTCGAATGAAAGAAAGAATGGAGGGAAAACAGAGTTTTCTTCTTCCATTCGAGTTATGTTGAGCATAGTTGTGAGTGAACTGGTATAAGTTCTTTCTCCCTTACTAGTAGAGGTTGTGTTGTCTATAAATGTTTGCCCCACCGTGTGCAACATAATATCCCACTGACCCTAAATCTTAGATAACACAATTATAGAGACATTTGCATGCATTTTCTTCATGTCTTCCATAATAAATCAAGAGCGGGTATAGTCACCGAGATGTTCGGGGTTAGACTCGTGTTTGTACTATCTAATGGAGTGTTATGTGGTTTACTGCTCATGCATGTACTCTTGTTAATAACTATCTTCTTGGGCTTGCTTTGTGCTTTCTTCTTTCAGACACCTGGTGGATCATCCCTCCTCAATAGTTCAAGCTTTTCTCACATTTCCCCAAACATAGGGGGAGCCCCTTGACTTATGAGATTGTATCGACCATTTTTATTTTGGGGCTGCTTCTCAGTATTTGCTTTTTGTGCTTCTTACGAGCACCAATACATGTTGATCACTTGCCCAGTGCTGGGTGCCTCATCATATGCAACATCTTCATCATCGCCTATGTCTCTCGGTTATCACTACGCATTGTTTACTATGTTTAGTGCATGATTGCATAATGAGTCCGCAACTGGTTTCCATTCCGAACAAATCAATTACTTGTGAATGTCTTCATGGAATGAGAAAAAATCGTTGTTCACCCACACTTGCATCTGGAACACTAAGTTGGAGCTCTACACAGTTTTAGCCAGGAAGCAGTTGCAACCTAATTCCATGCTTCCTTTATGTTCTCTAGGAGGTTGGCTCCTTGTAGATGTGTCAATCATTTTTTGTTTTAGCTTAGAAACCTTTTCTGCCAAGTTCTTGACAAGACAAGTAAGGGTTTCAATGTCACTTGCCTCCTTGTCTTTACCCTTACTCGTCACAACCTCGGGCTTCCTACTCGCATCTCTCGAGTCTTTTGTTGGTTCATCATCCTTGATTTCTCCAATCACGTACATGTCCTTTTCCACAATGATCGCCTCTTCGTAGTTTTCTAGTAACGATGGTTTCACAACTTGCTTGACAAACTGCACAATATTGGTCAGCAATGCCAATGTATAGCAGTCGACAGTGATGGATTCATGAGGTTTTGTGTCTACTGCACACTTGTTCAATATGCACAAACGCCTTGGATTGAAATCTTTTACCTTTTCTTTCGACTCCATCTTCAAACTACCCAACTCTTTGAGGAACATGGTCGGGGTCTTGTCATCAACAAATTTCTCCAAAAACATCCTTTTGAGCATGCCCCGGCTATGGATGGAATTGATAGGAAGGTTGTGATACCATACCACTGGGTGGCCATCCAAGGTACACTAAAACAAACTGCATGCAACGTCGTCATATCGTATCTTGAGTGTCTGCAATTGTAGGTAGAAGTTGTCCAAGTGGTCTTCTACCTTCACTATGTTATCAAGATCATACTTTGTCAGCATCCTCTCCGAACACTTTGGCATCTTGTGCAAAGAACTCGAGAGAGTTAATGCTCCCTGAGTCATCCATTCCATGTTTTGGTCAGCCATGTCTTCTTATTCTTCATCCTCCTCCTCTTCTTCAAAATTTGATGGTTCCGGCTCTAAGATTTATGTTCTTATCCACCTCCTCCTCCTCTGCTTCCTTGCCCTCAGCCTCCTATACGAAAGTCTGAGCTGAAGATCACGAGGGTGTCCTGTTCTCCCTGTCAGAAGACTAGAGATTCCTCTCCATTCTCAAAATGTTCTTCCAGACCTTTTAGCGTGGAAAGAACCGCTTCTTCCACTGAAGATACAAAAGCTCTTGTAGGAGTGGTCTTTGGCTTATTTGATGCATATGGAAGATCTTGTATTCTGGGGATCAGTCTAAATTATTTGGAAAACTGACGGGTCATGGGATGGACAAAGCGAAGGTGCTAATATGAAATTTTGTGTTCACGTCTGGGAGGTTACGAGTAACCAATTTCAGAGTTGCACGTAGGTGAGAGGGAGTGTGACTTACTTCCTTGACCAGATGATTAATGAGTGGGGATGATAGGACATTCAACCATAAACAACTAGCGGCCCTCCTTCTAGCACCGCCAAAAATTTTGGTAGTGCTGGACCCAACAACATTCAGGGGATCTCCCTACTATGAAGTCCCAATGAGACCTCACAATGTTTGGTGTAGCAGTCCCATCTGGTATGATGGTCTATTTTCCATTGTCTTAAAGGTTTTCCTTAGATCTTTCTTATCAGCATATGAAAGTGGTTTTCTTTGTCTTCGAACAACGAGGTTCGCGTTCCTGGTGAGTGCTTAGTGTTACTTGTGTCAAGGTTCTTTCACTGCAGATGGAGAGGGTGAGAGTGAGTCTCAGGTCAAAAGGGAATAGTCCCAACTCTGTTAGAGACACACAACACAATAGGAGGTGCACAACTTCTGGTGGAGTAATCCACATGGATGTGGCAGTTATACAAGATGCAACAAAAACATAGAACGTACAGAAACCATCGAAATAGTCTGCACGAGTGTGATTATCGTTGTAAGAAGTTTATGAAAATTGTTCTATCTAGTGTCTGATGGAATAGTCCACATGGGTGAGACAATGTTAACAACTGATACAACACATTTTCAAAAGCATATGTATTAGAACAACTAAAATAGTTCAACTATATTAATATAGGCTAAAGCATTGTGCATTATAAACGTCGAAAGAATAGTCTTACAAACGAATACATTGTATGTGTGAAAATGTGTTGACCTCTTATCAAGCTTCTGAATTAAGTGAAAGTTACAAGACACATCAGTACAACATACATCATTAACCCTAATATCAGGGTGTTGGAGCCATTGCTCACTCCTCAAAGAAAAGACTACATACTCTCAAGGCGATGTGGGAGGAGACAAGGTGAAAAGTCCTTTGCATGTACAAATGAGGGGTATATATAGCCAAGGGTGAAACTGACCCTTGTGACTGTTCGACTTCCCTCATGACTGTTTGACTTACATGAGTCTTCAACTTTACATGTGAGTCTCTTGGACTTCCACATTACATTACGTTGATTACAACAATATGGCCCATAGTAGTGATGTGGTCGAGATGACTCATGACATGACTGCACATGACAGTGCTGATATGTTCATGCTAATGGTGGTGTCCATGTCGAGTTGTAATGCTTCTCAATGATGAGTGTGCTCTTAGTGTATCATAGCTTCACCTTCATATGGAAAGGTGTGCAGAGTCTTTGATGGTCTTGGTGTTTGCTTGATCTTGCATGTGCATGTCTCTCCTTTGTTTGTATATGGAATTCTCCATGTGTTCATCTTTTCATTAACAAGTCTCCTAGCATGCGCTCCTTGTTCATTTTGTTCGTCATCACGCCATATCTCATCCATGTACATGTATCTGAAATCACTCATGATGAGACGACATCAAATCCAGAAATATCCTATTCTACCATGATGCATCATATTTTGTCTTCGGATGCAGGTGACTAGGAGAGAGGAAAAGACTCTGAAACTGCACAGAGCACATTTCAGGCCGGGATGCGGGTTGCAGGCACTATCGAGGAAAATTGTGCAAAAGTCGTTGGGAGGCTGAGATGGGATGTCTGGATCAACATTGAATGTCTGCAGGATATGGTTCAACTGAAGGGTAAATCTACGCAAATTTTCTAGGGACTCAGTGCAGGAAATAGGGAGGACATTGGCAGTGAAAACTGCACAGATTCTTCGAGGAGCTGGGTGCGAGCTATGTGAGCTCGCCAGACAAAACTACGCAAAACTTGGAGGCTGACCTGTAGGACATCTCTACGTAGTTTCTGGGCTAAGCGGGGTGTTGGGAAGCTGGGAGACAAGCCATGAAAATTATGCAGTTTTTAGGAGTAGTAGGCCAGCTGACACGGTGACTAGCTGACAGAACCACCTAAATTTCGAGGACATTGCAGTGACAGGAACCAGGTGCCTATCCTTCATGTCTGTGCAATTTCTTTAGTGAATGGAGGCAGGTATGTTGGTAGCTTCTACGCAATTTTTTGGAGGAGTGAAGCCCAGGGTCATTGCCCGGTCAAACTCTTTGATTAACCAACAGGAATCTTGATAGATTTTCTTAGGGGCAACACAGATTGAGATGGATTAATGAGAAACTTCTACGTTGTTATGGGTGACAGTCAGTTGGATTGATTCCAATATTGCACAGTGTAGACTACCTCGGAGGAAGCCTCAAGCTCTGCGCAATTATGGGCAACAATACATGATTACTGAGAGCTGAGACTCCACAATGCAGCTCAGTGGAGGTCCCACTGTTGGATGGTGATCTGGTTGACAAAGTATCAGTAGAATGACTAAGTATGTTAATGAGTGACTTTATTCATGCATGACCTTCCAAACACACACTGAACATGACTCGACGACAAGAAAACTCAAACCAACAACACAACATACACTCAAGGTGACTGACCAACAGGTGTGAGTGACAAGTGTGACACTTGAGATAGATCGTTGAACAATCACGGGGACACTTGCGTGACATTGCATACAAATTCATATGTGAGTGCAACATATGCTTGCATAGCATATAGAACTTGTACACACAAAAATGGACTTTGTTCGTAGCAAGAAAATGACAGCAAGCATGTCATTGTGATCAACATGCTAAAAGATTTACATTGAACGGTCAAGCGAGCAGGGTGCAAGACTCGACACGAGCTCATGGAATGAGCCAGAGTGTTTGCAAACATCAAGGAAAGAACCCAAGGAAGGCTCTGAGGGTGTTGTAGTCACTACAACAATATTTTATAATTCTAGCCACTAATTGAAAGAAAAATAAAAAATACATTATTTCTTGACTTTGTTGAATAAACTATAGATAAAAAATCATCAAAATATGCCTGAAGGAAATAAATTATTTCAAACATTAATGGAGAAACAAATTATTTCCAATGTAATCTTGAAGAAATAAATTATTAAAACTACTCTTCAAGATATATTTCGTAATACTTAGAGAGATACTATTGAGAATTAATTAGTTGTCAGAAGTTATGATACCTAAGATTAAATGAAATAGAATTGCAGTATCAATCCTCCTGCAAACTATTGACAATATTCTCCCCTTTCTTCATCACAAACTAATTAATAATAGATAATTACATACACATATAAAAGTATAACACAAGAACTGTAACATTCAAAAACATTATCATCCAAATCCAAACACAAAAACCACTCAAAGCATCCAAACAAAGATGTACAAACCAATCAAGGAAAGGACCATAGACTGAATTAAAGAAGAGAATGATGGCCATGACAAGCAAAGAAAACATAATGTTAATTTTGAAGTTAATGTCAACCATATACATAATAATCACAATCTAAAAATGTGACATTGTTGCCCTCAACTAGAACCAGCTTAGGTCGATTTAACACCGGCTCTATCATGTGCCGAGAGGGATTAGATCTCTTGAGGTGGAAGCCTTACCTCAGGTTCTACACTCCAAAAATAATATTTGCACCTTGAGGGATTTTATCCCTCTCAACACATGATAGATCCAGTGTTATATGTATCTAAGATGGTTATACAACAACACAAGTTAAGACATTTCTATTAGTATGTTTATTCAACGAATTAGTCTTTTGAGAATTGATAGAGGGTACACTTTATTTAGACATAAAAAATAATTCTAACATTTTAGGTATAGTTGATATGTGGCATTTGAGTATAATTGGTAAGTAGAGCATCATGGAGAGACATAATTGTGAAGCTTCAATAACTTTCTTTATATTTCTCTATTTTCTTTTCTTTATGCTCTCATTAGGATTTATCACAAATTATCTATTGGTTTATTTCAATTTCCTTTGATGTTTTTCCTTATTATTTTTTATCTAATTCTATAAGTAACACTTTGTATCTTTTTGTATTTATAGACATCTTTTTGTATTTGGAGGGTGTTGCAGCTGCTACAACAAGATTTTATAATTCTAGCCACTCATTGAAAGAAAAATAAAAAATACATTATTTCTTGACTTTGTTAAATAAACTAAAGATAAAAAAATCATCAAAATATTCTTGAAGGAAATAAATTTATTTCAAACAATAGAAGAGAAAAAATTTATTTCAAGAGTAATCTTGATGAAATAAATTATTAAAACAACTCTTCAAGATATATTTAGTAATGCCTAGAGTGATATCATTGAGAATTAATTAGTTGTCAGAAGTTGTGATACCTAAAATTAAATGAAATAGATTTGCAGTATCAATCCTCCTGCAAACTATTGACAAGATTTTCTCCCTTCTTCATCACCATCTAATTACTAATAAACAATTACATACACATATAAAAGTATAACACAAGAACTGTAACATTCAAAAACATTATCATCCAAATCCAAACATAGAAACCACTCAAAACATCCAAACAAATATGTACAAACCATTCAAGGAAATAATAACAGACTAAATTAAAGAAGAGAATGATATGGTCATGCCAAGAAAAGAAAACATAATGTTAATTTTGAAGTTAATGTAAAACATATACATAATTATCATAATCTAAAAATGTGACATTGTTGGCCTCAACTGGAACCGGCTTAGGTCCATATAATACTGGATCTATCATGCACCGAGAGGGATTAAATCTCTCGAGGTGAAAACCTTTCCTCAAGTTCTACACTACAAAAAAAAATTTGCACCTTGAGGGATTTGATCCCTCTCGGCACATGATAGATCCAATGTTATATGGATCTAAGCTGGTTTATACAACAACACAATTTAAGACATTTCTATTAGTATGTTTATTCAACGAATTAGCCTTTTGGGAATTGGTAAAGGGTACACATTATTTAGAAATTAAAAATCATCCTAACATTTTAGTTATAGTTGATATGTGGCATTTGAGTATAATTAGTAAGTAGAGTATCATGGACAACCATAATTGTGAAGCTTCAATAACTTTTCTTGTATTTCTCTATTTTCTTTTCTTTACGTTCTCATTAGGATTTATCGCAAATTATCTATTGGTTTATTTCAATTGCCTTCGATGTGTTTCCTTATAATTTTTTATCTAATTCTATAACTACCACTTTGTATATTTTTTTAATTTATAGACATATTTTTGTATTTGGAGGGTGTTGCATCTGCTACAACAAGATTTTATAATTCTAGCCAGTCATTTAAAAAAAAATTACATTATTTCTTGACTTTGTTGAATAAACTATAGATAAAAAATCATCAAAATATTCTTGAAGGAAATAAATTATTTGAAATAGTAGCAGAGAAAAAATTATTTCATGAGTAATATTGATGAAATAAATTATTAAAACTACTCATCAAGATATATTTAGTGATACCTAGAGTGATACTTTTGAGAATTAAATAGTTGCCAGAAGTTGTGATACCTAAAATTAAATGAAATAGATTTGGAGTATCAATCCTCCTGCAAACTATTGACAAGATTGTCTCCCTTATTCATCACCAACTAATTACTAGTAGACAATTACATACACATATAAAAGTATAACACAAGAATTGTAACATTCAAAAACATTATCATTAAAATCCAAACACATAAACCACTCAAAGCTTCCAAACAAAGATGTAAAAACCATTCAAGGCAATAACCACAGACTAAATTAAAGAGAAGAATGATATGGTCAACGCGAAGCAAAGAAAACATAATGTTAATTTTGAAGTTAATGTTAGATATATAAATAATAATAATAATAATCTAAAAATGTGACATTGTTGCCCTCGACTGGAACCAACTTAGGTCCATATAACATCACATCTATCATGCACCGAGAGGGATCAAATCTCTCGAGGTGAAAATGAATGTTTGCACCTTGAGGGATTTGATCCCTCTCGGCGGATGACAGATCGGGTGTTATATGGATCTAAGTTGCTTATATAAGAGTACAAGTTAAGACATTTCTATTAGTTTGTTTATTCAACGCATTAGCCTTTTGGGAATTGAAAGAGGGTACACTCTATTTAGACATTAATAATAATTCTAACATTTTAGGTTTTTTTGATATGTGGCATTTGAGTATAATTGGTATGTAGAGTATCATGGAGAGCCATAATTGTGAAGCTTCAATAGCTTTTTTTATTTCTCTATTTTCTTTTCTTTATGCTCTCATTAGGATTTATCAAAAATTATCTATTGGTTTATTTGAATTTCCTTTGATGTGTTTCCTTATAATTTTTTATCTTATTCTATAACTACCACTTTGTATATTTTTTTATTTATAGACATCTTCATGATGCCAACTTCATTACTTTTACTCTTTCTATTTACTTTTCATCTCATTTTTAGGATCTTTGAGATTCATTTATTATTTAACTTATCATCGTCTGAGGCTCTCATTTAATTTCTTAGTCCAATAAGGAAATTTATGTCATGTTTATAGTGATTCTCTATCATTGTAATGTACCTTGGAGGATAATATTGGGAATCTAAGTAGTTACCCAAGGGAATTATGAATGTAATGTGACCATAGTCATGGAATATGATTACTAGATAGTTGATTGCTAATAATTTGGTTTACTAAATAGTTAGAAAAATAATAAAATAATAAGGGGTAATTGACATAAACTCAAGGAATAATATGAGAAGGTATAAGAACACATGGCTATTATTGTCTTATATATGTTGCTGGTTTGATACAAATTTTTTTATTAAGCGTGACTTATAAACTAATTCCATACATAAAAAGTAATTGATAGTGTTACCCTACCTTAATGATTTTTCTCTATATTCTTGTCTTCTTTTTTATGTGAATGTTTAAGTATATTTGAAGTTTAAAGCTTTTCGTATAAAGTTAAATTATATTTTATATATTTTATCTATCAAGCATTACATTGAGTTATACCAAAGCTCTTTCTTGGACCAAAAAATGCATGGAAAATTTTAGGGGCGAATGTTCGCCCTTTGGCGAAATTAAGGGGTTTTAAATTTTTAGTGGGAGAATATTTTGTATCATAGTGCATTTTTAGAAATCGCCTCAAATAGCCCACCTTTTTTTAAGGGAGAGGGTAAAAAAGGTAAATTTATCCCTTGAAACTAGGAGTTACAACCTTCCATTCACCCTAATTTTCAAGAATAGGTTTTATTTAAGTGAATCTTATGGGCCAAATACCATATTTATAAAGGAGGTATGGTAAATTAATAAAAATATTAATACATGAGAGGTATGGTAAATAAATAAAACCTCTTTTTTATACTTACTCAAAAGGTATGGTAAATAAATAAAAATATAAATAAACTAGACATATGGTAAATAATTAAAACCTCTTTTTATATTTACTCCATAACCCTCTTTCTATTTATGAAGACTCAAAAAAGAGGTTTTATTTAAGTGAATCCTATGGGCCGAATACCATTTTTGTAAAAGAGGTATGGTAAATTAATAAAAAAATAAATAAACGAGAGGTATGATAAACAAATAAAACATTTTTTTATATTTACTCAATAAGTCACCTTATATTTACGAACACTCAAAAAATGTGTTATATTTAGGTGAAACCTATGGGCAAAATACTATGGGCCAAATACCATGGGCTAGATTATTATTAATACCATGCAAAAAAACATTATTAACCATAATATTAGTATTAATAAAATTAAAAATGGCACATAGTATTGACCCATGGTATTCAGGTGGAATGTAGCCTATTTAAATGGGGGAATTAAACCAGCACAGATCCATCTTTACTCTGGATCTACTAAGCCCTGAGAGAGATCAAATATCGTGATATGCAAACTAGCATGAAGTGAAAAAATATTTGATCCCTCTCGGGGCTTGGTGGATCAAGAGTAAAAATGGATGTTGTAATTTAATGTATGTTAAACATTTTAACTTGGTTAAAATAAAAAATAAAATAAAATAAAAATCAATTATTAATTTTATTAATTTTTATAAATTACTAATAGTAATTTTTAAGCTCCATGTTTATGATAACTCATGGTAATACCATGGTATTCATGTGAGCATAGACTATTTAAAGGGGAAATTCTATCATCTTAGATCCATCTTAAGTGTGGGTCTACCAAGTGCTCAGAGGGATAAATAGATTTCATCCCCCTAAGAGTGGTAGATGTGGAGTTAAGATGGATATAGGTTAGTTTTTATGATAATGAAGATATTAAATAGACTTAGGAAATTATTTTGTAAAAACATCTTAAGGTGAATGGTTAAAGCTACATTTAGTCACTTCACAAAATTTAGTAAAAAATACCAATATCTCCATTAATATTGATTTTTAACATTTTCTGATTTAACAAAAAAAATTCAAAACAATGAAACCTTATCACTCTTTCCGCATCACCCTCGCAGAAGATTTCTCACCATTTTTCAAACATTCTCAATATGATATCTTCATGAAAAAGTTTAGGTACTAATGTTGGATTAGTTGTTTGAAAAATAAGTTGGTTTGTACAACCTTTCATCTTCTGTGCTATTCTTAGTTTGTCCTAATGATCTGTAGGGGTTGGAGCCATTGCACCATATTTTCCTAAAAGGTGGAGATTGTTCACCAAAAAGTAAATTAATCTACATGTTATAACACTATTAAAAAATGCGAGACCTATGAGGGTAGTGAATTATGCTAATAAGAAATTTAGATTGCGAGAGACGCAATTAAATTTTATTATTTAATTGAAGATTTCCAATTAAAATAATAATAAATCTACATTTATATATTCATATATTGATTGGAAGGATTCTCACAATGGTCACTTCTTTCAATTAGATCCCCTTCAAGCCTTTGGGATACCTATTACTTTCTTATATAATATAATTGGGGCTTGCTACTTGTTGGCGTGTTGGGGTAAAAAAAACTTGATGTGTTTTTTTTATCTCGCAGTTGGAGTCTATGGAATAAGAAAGAAATTTGATAACTTGAAAAAAGTGGTAGCTTGACAAAAGTTGTAGAGAAAAGATTAATCTCTCCTACCTTGACAGAACTCGTTGTCAATATCAACACCTAAAAGAACTTTGTTATGGAATATTATCAAAACTAATAGAAGGATATGAAATAGTGTATTGTAAGAACCTTGACAAACATGACCACTAAAACTTGGAACATTGTTTGTAGGAAGAGAAAATTATGTTTCTTTTTTCCAAACATGTATGTTAGTATATTACAGTTTAATGAATATGTTTTCTTATTATCATATATGGTTTCATACTTTAACAAAACATTCGCCAAGACTTCACAATGTTTTATTATTCAGTAAAAGATTTGCTAAGATCTTACAAGATTTTATAATTCAGTGAAAGATTCTCCATCACTGTACAAGATAATATAATTTGGTGAGAGATTCGCCAAAGAAATTATATATACATATTATATTACTGATAAAATCGCCTCCCATTTTTCCTATGGATCATGGGGATTAGCCAATTTGTTATACATATAAATTTAGGGGACAAAGGGACAATATCATTCAAATTTATATCCAAGTATTTTTTTTTGGAAGGTATGATAAATCCAATTATAGATCTAAGATCCTGTAAAAAAATACCCATGTTAAAAAATACATCCTTACGAGAATCTAGGAAGTGGGGATACTATTGCTCTAAAATAATTTTTATGGTTTTTTATGATGATGAATTGCAAGCTATATATATTTTAATACTATGCCTATATTTCAACTAAAACAATGTCAATTAATGTAGTGCCCATGTAATTTCATAACTAAGTTCATAGTAGGAAATTAGAAAGATATTGTAGAGCTTATGCTAATTTTAAATTAGCCACCTCAAAACCTAGCCACATAAAGGAGTTACATAGGAAAGTTAGTTATTTATTTAATACCATTATATATATTTTAGGGTTATAGCATGTAACATTTATTTCAAAAAATGGTATGATCATAATACTTTTGAAGATTCCATCAAATAAATGAAACATCTAGATAAGAAAACAATTTGAGACTTGGGTTATGCAAGGTTTTATAAGATTTTGCTATCATATTGTGAGATTCTCTTAACTTGAACAAAATAGGGGCATTTGAAATGAATAATATAAACAATTATTTTTATATAGATGGTCTTATCTTGGGTAGAGGGATAAACATAGCACCAATATTTTTTCCAATGGATAAAATTATTATTATAGGTCTGTGTCTATATTTAATACGCAAACTTATTATATATTACAAGTAAGCACGACTTCATCAATGTTAACTTGGGTAGAGGATAGCAAGCTAGCAAAAAACATATTCAAAAGGCATGCAAGTTGAGGGTGAGGATGTTAAAAATTTTAAGGATTTGAAGATTACCATGGATAAATATGTCTTCCATTCTGATGTCCACATTATGGCTATGGATTATGTGAATATTGGTTTTAGATATCCTTCAATGCACTTAGTAAATTTAATATACGTATGCAAAAATTTTATTTAGAGCTTTGGTATAAGAAAAAAATCACATTGTCTGGTATTTATGTTACTAAAAATGATGGTATCAAATAAGCAGTTGAAGATATCCTTGCAGAAAAAATAAATATGGGACCAGTTGACACATCAAATTACAATTCAAGGTTGAATGAGAAGAAGGAAGAATAAAAGAACATGAAGAAAATTCATATGAAGAGTATAAAACGAAGAAAATATATGCAGCTAAATGACTCAATCGAACAACATGTTGATGATTCCAAGAAAGAATAACTGATACCCAAGAACAATGTATATAATCAACCATCACACCTAGAGAAATAACATTCATGAAGGCAAGGTACTGAACACCATAAAATCATTATTTACGAACTTGGAACTTGGAAGGAAACTAGTATGGAATTGCATAGGGAACTTAAAGTAATACATCAAGATTTTTTAGTAGCATAGTGACGAAATCACATGAAAAGAACAACAAGAATCAAGATTGAGGTGCAAGGAAGAAATTGGACCCTATGTTTCCATATCAATAGGATGGATGGATAGTCTTGATCGGTACGAGTTGACTAGACTATTTTTCATAACATATCATAGTATATGACTTCATCCCATGTTTTGATAATAAAAAATAAAATGGAAATGATTGTAATGTAACTAAGTAGTTAGTGAATGTAATGTGACTATAATCATCTAATACACCTACTTAGTATTATGTGAAAAATAAATAAACCAACTATATAATTAGGAAAAAAAATTATAAGCGGTTAACATATAACACAAAAAATTATATGTTTATATAAAATATATTGGAGGCTCAATAGTATATATAAAAAAATAATAATATATAAAGTGATTCTTTATATAAGAAGTACTAAATAATGTTAATTACCTTAAAAGTTCTCGTATATTTTTTTATAGCTTTTATAAAATAAACATTTAAATATTTCTAAATTTTGCAAATATATTTTTATTATTATCTTTTATCAAAATTTATTATATTATTATAATTATAATTATAATCATATTTTATATATGATAACAATAAGCATATAAATTAACAATATCGTTAATGGTCTCTTACATTTAGATTGCATAGTTATAATAACAATGATAGTATAAATTAACAATCTCTTTAATACTCCATTACATTTACCTTATATAATTATGTAAATTAAAATCATTTTTAACCCTCACTTTTAACAGCCTGACATCTTTATTTATACACCAACTTTTTTGTGTTTTTTTGGAAGATTAATGTCAATTTCAATCCTGAAAGGAATAAAACAAACTTTTCGTTATTATGCACCAACTTTATGATCGATCATCTATCTCTCCTTTGTTACGAAGTGAAAACCATACTTCATTTGAAGTATTGCTCATGCATCCTACGCTTTTATAGAATACATTTTGATCGTTGTAATAAATATGATTTCACCCCTATTTGGTCCTGAAATATGACATTTATGATTTGAAATGTAATGTATTATTTTTTTGTTGCCCAATGATTTTGTTCGTATTATGTATGTCTTTTGTCTTCTTTTTTCCTTTCTTTTCCTTGCCTTCTTATAACTACACCGGATAATATTATTATAAAGAAATGTTGATCTAGTCTGCTGTTAGACCATTAATTTTTCACACATAAATTCAATTTGGTTTTTAATACATTTTATAAAATTTCTTTTCCTTGCCTTCTTATAACTACACCGGATAATATTATTATAAAGAAATGTTGATCTAGTCTACAGTTAGACCATGAATTTTTCAGACATAAATTCGATTTGGTTTTTAATACATTTTATGAAATTTCCAAACGACAAATTTAACCAGCCCCCAAAGAAAGCAAAAAATTAGCTATTTTAGACAGCATCCCAGCAGTACCTGCTGCAAAGTTTGCAAGTACCTTTAGGATCTTGGATTCCTGGAGAGATATAATGGCTGAATTAACACTATATACCTTGTAGCATGTATAATAAGAAACACACTGATACTCTCATCCTGGATTTATTTAATTTTGAATCTGAAATAAATTAATTATTGAAAAAGGGTGAACATTAATACACTTACTATTTGTCTGGTAATAAAATTCTTAATCCATAATCAAATGAAAAAGAGCTAACAAATATTTTATAAATATATTATTTATATAAAATAATATAAAATTATTAAAAAACTAATTAACAATATATGCCTTGAAGAACGATCTATATGCTGCCACATGAGGTAACATAGCCAGACTCGTTCTACCGTGTAGTCTTGAATTTCTTTGTAAAGTAGACATCATTTTCGTACCGCTAAATTGTTATTATAAAAGTAAATTAAATATCCATTGGAAGATTAAGGATGGTTGTCCGGTTCATAAGTCAACTGTCCTCTCACATCCATTCATTCGTAATAATGGGAAGTATCCAAAATAAAAACTTCATATTGTCCCACAGAAGGGCAGAAGGGTTGACATTAGAATGTTTTCCCGGAAACTATTTATATTTATAATTTAATTTTATGATGTCGCTAGAAAATGTTTATATTTATGATTTAGTTTTATAATGATAATTTGGTTAATGAGATTATAATAATTGATTATTTAATTTGTATTATGAAATGTATAAATAGATATAATTTTTTAATTTATTTTTAAATATTTAAATTAGACTTATTCCAAATATTTCATTTTTGTTTTTTTAATTCTTCCGTAAGAGGGTAATTTCTTAAAATGGTATTTTGGATGTATAAAAAAGATTTAGTATATTGAAAAATATCTAAATATTTTGCTTATAAAAATTTCACAATTTAAATTTATAATTTTAACAAATTTTAATTAAATTTTGAATAAAATTAACTTTAAAAAATTTGCATAAAAACCTCGATCGGGGTGCGTGCTCGAGGTAGGCGAGGATGCTAGTCAGACATGGTAGTTATATTTTGTAAGGGAAGGGTACCACCCATTGCCCCCCACATGCTACCTGACAGAAGAGATGGGAGAAGTGGCAAGCAGGGTAGAGAAGTTGCTGAGGGAGATAAAGCAGGATGGGTGATGCGATAAAGCAAGGTGGAATGGGATTATGAAAGAAGTCGGGACAGAGAGAGGAGTATATTCGAGATTACAGGAGGAGGGAGAAGCGTGGGTGCAAGACTAGGGAGCTACTAGCAACGACCTCCGCGCACTCTATCCAGGTATGTTTCCCGGCCTTACAAGCCCATTACTATGGTTACTATGTTAATTCATGGATGGGTGGTGCGGGAGATGACAGGGCAGCGAAATTAGGGGGATGGCTGGGGAGACCAACGTACGTTGGGGGGATGGTGATTGTGTTTGGGCCAGAAGCGAGAGTTGCGAGAGAAAACCGGGGCTAGGACCTTGAGAACCCTCGTGTGAGTGAACGAGATAGTTGGTATACCAAAGAGGATGGAGAGACTGCGGCTAAGCATGCACAATGGCCACGAGAGGAGCAAAGAAGAGAGGTAGCTCTTCTCAGCAGAGGTGTGAGGCAACAACACTGGACAGAGGGGCGAGAGAAGGCAATCTGAGTGGGAGTGACGGTAAACTAGCTCGATGGGCTGGCGGTGAGAGACGTAAGCATAAATTGGGTCTGGCACCGTGACATCACCCATGTGAGTAAGCAAGAGCATTGGCATAACCAAGGGGTGGTGAGGCTATCACAAGGCAGGTGAGAAAGAAAAATGAGTGGCAGAAGAGTGGCACAACTACACCAGGCAGAGGAGAGGCACTACATCTTGGGGCAGAGTGGTACCTGGGCATAGGCAATTGTGATGGGAAGCGTGAGGGGAGAGGAACCTGCATCAATCCGGAGAGGCATGAGACCACGTCTTGAGAGCTAATGCATCTCGTGTGTGAATAGGCACGGAAAAGAGGAGAGATGGCTCAACCTGCACGTGGAAGAGGAAGCGAAAGAAGGGGGAGGGAGTCGACTTGAGTAGCAGACCCGAGCACTTTGGAACCTAGGCATGGGAGGAAGCCTGTAGAATGCCTCATCAGTGAAGTGGCAGAAGCTTATAGGGAGGGAATGGATTCAGACATTCGTAAGATTTTGGATGAATGGGAGGAGAAGATGAAACAGGAGGAGGAGTTTGAAGAGGAAATGGAGAATTGGTGGGCTGTAATCCCGGATCCTGGGAGTACCCAGGGCAGACTGAGTTAGTTTAAACAGACACTCTATCGATACTGGCTCCTCAAGAGCCTCATGGGGAAGGCAATGGAAAAAATGTCAGTGGGAATGGCTATGACCCTCCAGGACATGCCCAATTACAAAAAAGACTTGCAGACAGTCCAATTTCAGCTGTGTAAGCAAGATATCATCCTTGATCTAATCCAAAGGCACATCCCTTGCATTATTGAGCTTGCTGACATGCTTGGAGACTCAGCGAAAGACCTGGCTCCTGTGGATTCTGCCTTAGAAGAACAACAAAATTAGTCAATTTCTTGGATTTTTTTTTGTTTTTTGCGAGTAGCATTTACTTTTACCGATGTATGCTTATGATAGATAAACACATAAACTTTTATCATGACACTGATACGTATATGGCTTGGTTAGATCAAGTGATACTGTATTATTTTTGGATGGCTTATAACGAGGACAGGTGCCCAAGAGACTTGGTTTCCTACTGGGCAAGTTGAGACCACCTATCTCACATATGTAATATAAACTTGTGTTTTATAAATAAATAAACAAAAATTAAAAATAAATAAAAATAAATAAATAAATAAAAATAAAATTACAATTTTAAACCGTGTCATTACACAACTTCAAATTCTAATTGGAACGTATACTTACTAAATCTAAACAGATATTTAAAAAAAAACACTAATTAGGTATGTGACATCATTTTACATCACGCTTCAAATCACCTTAAAAATGATCTTTTGTCTTCTTACGATTAATTCAGAGTCGTATTTTAAAATTAAAAGACTCTTTCAATTTGGATGGTCTTAAATCTAAATAATTGTATTTCTGTCATAATTAAGCCAAAACGGACCACTCACATATTTTGAAGCAGCAATTATCCTTTATCCATTACATAACACCAAAGACGACCGAGTTATAATTTGTATTATGACATTTAATATTTTTTTGACTCGGTTAAACTATCTTTTAAAACAAGTTGTCGACATGAGGAATGTACACCAAATATATAATATATTTTGGAATCTAATATTGCTTGGACTGCGTCAAAACATGTTGGAGGGGTGGTTTGGTTATCTAATGGCAATTGCAATTCTTATAGCCCAAAGTTCTATAAATTCATTGCAGCAGAGTCAATGGCAATTGCAATTCTTACGGCAGAGTCAAGAGAAAGTCCCTGAGAGTTTGTGTAATACGTAGAAGAAAGGAAGTTCAAACTTCAAAGTGTGAGATGACGAGTAAGGCATTTGTTGCCAATAATGTCGTTTTGTTGGGAGTTGCATTATTAATTTCAGTGACATGGTGTGAGGCTGGATATCTGAGGTATGATTTCTACAAAAGTTATTGCCCATCGGCCGAGAGCACGGTTGAAAAAGTAGTAAAGAAATACATAAAGAAAGATGAAACTCTGGCGGCTCCTCTTCTGAGGATGCACTTTCACGATTGCTTTGTTAGGGTATGTATTTGTGAATATCTACATTTATTGATTATATTTATTGGTATTAGCAAATTTACTGAATTCAACACTGCGTGTTACTGCAGGGTTGCGATGGATCGGTTCTGTTAAACTCTACGAAAAAGAACACGGCAGAAAAAGACGCAATTCCCAATCTCAGCCTTCGTGGATTTGAAGTTATAGACGATGCCAAAGCTGAATTAGAAAAAATATGTCCAGGAGTGGTGTCTTGTGCTGACATTGTCTCACTCGCTGCTCGAGATGCTGTTGTTGCGGTAATATATACATTTTTTTATCCTGCACTAGCACGAATATTAATCTGTCCTTCCTTCTGGTTCATCTTCATGTGTTTAAGATCGGAAGCACGGAAGTTATCTTGATTCTTGATGTGCAGAATATTTTGGAATAGGAGAGATTTTACTTCTATCTAAATATTCTCAAAATTCATTATTCAGAATATTTTTAAAATCTACAATTTATATTATATTGTCGAAATCCACAATCCGTAAATGATATTCTCGAAATCCACAATCCAGATCATCCAGATAATTAGAGTTGGAGTTGAAATTATGTTATCGGCTAGTAATTCTAAGGTATCATTGTGATGCAGAGTTTTTACATTTGACGATATGTATGCAGAGTAAAGGACCGTACTGGGAAGTAAAGACAGGTCGCAGGGACGGAAGGATATCCAGGGCAAACGAAGTTTTGAAGCACAATATCCCTTCGCCCGGTTTCAGCTTCGCCGAGCTTAAAGGCTCTTTTGCCCGCAAAGGACTTAACGTTAAAGACCTAGTTGTTCTATCCGGTAGGTCTAAACCTAAAAATATGCTTTTACTAGTGTAAGTTAACTCTTCCCTCGATCCCGCAATTCTGCTACCATATCTAACAAATTAGATATTGATCGTCTACTGCTGCAGGGTCGCATACTATTGGAATCGGTCACTGCAGTTCGTTCAGCAACAGACTCTACAACTTCACAGGGAAAGGGGACATCGACCCTTCTCTCGACAAACCCTACGCAGAGAAGCTCAAACGTAAGTGCAAAAGCTTAGCGGACAACACAACGATAGTGCCAATGGATCCTGCTAGTCCCCTCACCTTCGACAGTGATTATTTCAGCAATCTGAAATCGCACAGAGGACTCTTCGAATCAGATGCTGCGCTTCTTACCAATGATATTTCAAAAATAATTGTTGAGCAACAGTTGAAGGAGAATAGTTTTTTTGACAATTTCAAATACTCGATCCAGAAGATGGGAGAAATCGGAGTGCTCCGTGGGAGTGCCGGGGAAATCAGAAAACATTGCGCCTTTGTAAACTGAAGAACACCCCTAGCTGGCGACCAAATAAATAATGCCTACTAGATAATGAATCAACAGACCTGAAACTCAATGCCACTTTGCATTGTTTTGGACATTTTTTTATGTGATAATGCCTCAACAAGCATTAAAAAGAGTGGCATTTGGCGTTGAACATCTTTGTGTGTGAAGTCTGCACGTCCATGAATAAATAAATCCTTTAACTGAAATTGGGTTTCCGTTCGAGAATTTGATGTTGGGTAGACACAATTAGAAAATATCATGTTTTAAATGGGTGAGATGGTTCAAACGAAAACACGAATACTTTTTTCAAAAGTAGTAGATGTTATGAATAGATCTGACAGTTTTGAAGTAAGTCCAGGCTTGTTAATATAGATTGCTTTTGAACAGGGCTTAAGAAGTTAAGATCTCATTTTTCATATTAATTATTAATCATATTATCATAACCAATTTTAAAGGCTCTTTAAAATCGTGCTAAATAAATTTTAATAATCCAAAAAAATAAGCTACTCATTGAAACAAAAATGAGATTTAAATTTTATTTGTGATTCTCCGTAAGTATTCCAATCCCTATAAGCAATGTTGTTGAGTGCTTCAATCCCATAAGCAATATTGTTGACAATCCTCCGTGACAATTCCATTGTATGGTGTTATATAATGTGTATTTAGAAACCATGCCTTTCATGGATTGGCATGCAAATCGGTTCTTATTCTCTAATGTGCACTTCCATTTTAAAATTTAAAACTAAACTTGAATTAAATTAGTTTTTAAATTAAAAAAATATATATATTAGAGGAGTTTGGATTTAGTAGTAGACTCCCATCATGGTTTCACACGTCGCATTGCATTTTAAAATTTAAAACTAAACTTGAATTAAATTAGTTTTTAAATTAAAAAAATATATATATTAGAGGAGTTTGGATTTAGTAGTAGACTCCCATCAGTGATCAAATTTGAAGGGCAGGGTTTAATTTCATTTAGAAGGACACATATTCAGGTCGCACTTTTATAATGAAAAGCATCAAAAAAAAAGAGCAATTCAATTGACAATAGTAAATTATTTTCAAATTTCTTTTTATTTTTTCACAGGAGAATGGTGGAACAACAACCCCATGAATGTTGTGTATAAGGCAAGTCTGATATGAGCCGCAACTAATATATCGGATGCACTTATCATTAATGGATAAATAGGAGACCTATATTCCTGCTCCAGTTCAGATAAGGATTAATTTTGTAGGAAATTTTTGTGACCAGAACGTTCAAGCCAACATACAAGTAGCTCAATCAAATTTAAGTTTATTGCATGAATGAAAAAATTTAGTAAAATTCTAAACAGTTTTAGGATTCAACAAAAGAGTGTACAAAGGTGTATATGTTTTTGGCATCTCCTTTTTTAATATGAAAGCATACCTAATACATGGCCCATATTGACATCTAGTCACTCTTAATTGAAACTTCCAAATGTAATGGTATCAGAGGGTAATTGTGACAATAATTAATAAGAACTTCCATCATATGCACAATTAGAAAAAACAACTCAAAAAGAAACTGTTGTTTTTGAAATGGTCAGAAACTGCCAAATGTAATGGTATCAAAAGGTAATTGTGACATAATAATTAATAAGAACTTGCATCATATGCAGAATTAGAAAAAACAACTCAAAAGGAAACTGTTGTTTTTGAAATGGGAGTTTCTGAAATGAGATTTAAGTTCTAACATGAAAAGAAATTTACAAATTCAACATTCCTAAAATTCTAATTTCAGAAAAAATGAAATTTGAAAAAAAGGTTGACAATTTGACAACACTTCTTAAAAAATTTTAAGATATTATTCCAATTTCTTTTTCAAATGACAAAAATCAATTTTTAAATTTTTTTTGATTGGTAAAATTTTCTCCCTACTTCTCTGACGTGCCAGAGACCCTTTGAAGGGCTCTGACGTGTTCAATTTTGATCCCTGACTCCCATCATGGTTTCACACGTCGCATTGATCTAATATAGTAATATAGAGTCGAATTTAACCAGTGGAATTTTTATGTCACTTTGATGTAATAATTGTAAAGATGCATCCTTACCACATGAAAAACCATGTTTTAATATAGTATAATGTAAAATAAACTATAATGTGCAAACAAGTTAAATATAACAAGTAGATTTTTATGGTATTTAATGGCTTTTTAATAAAAGTATGGAGAGATTGTTTAAAATGAACCACATAAGTTTATAAGCTTATGTATGTACAAAAAAAATTATATTAAGTGAATTTTAAGGTCTAAAATGGTTTTTTTTTTAAATATTTAATAATAATAATAAAATAAAAATTATTAATTTTAAAAGAAAAGAAAGAAAACTGTAGTTTTTTATTATATTATCGATTTAGTTTTTGGTAGATTTACTTAAATTTCCACTGTGTACAATGGTTGGATGTGGAATTTGATTTTCATCCGACAAGCGCTCACTATGCGTACTTTTGAGTAGATTGAAACTGAGTAAAAATTAAAATAGATAAAAATATGTGTTTGGAACACATTTTTCATGTATTTTTAATTTAGCTTGGAGTGGAACTACTCAAAAGTATGCATAGTGGACACTCCTTGGATCCAAAATAAAATTATGCATCCAACGAGTGTACACATTTCAAATTTGAGCAAACCTACAAACAAATAAATCAAAATTATGATTAAAGAAAGTAGTTTTCTACTTTTCTCTTCAAAAATACTCTCCCCTTGGGTATGGCATCATCTTGAATATTATTGGTTCTCTTAAAGGTGATTTTGTTTATATAATTTTTATTTTGAGGCCTTTTTTTGAAATCATGTAGTATTTAAATATCATATAGTATTTAAACTTTGTACATCATTCCAAGAATATTGTCATTAGTAATACACATTTTGTAGTTTCGTTCTAAATGATAGTCACTCACAGTCTGCAATGTTGAGAACAATATCGTACAACCCATACGAGAATTCTATTTGTAACCAACTCTTCTCAGTTACTTTTGTAATATGTATGCTAAAAATATTGCATGATCAACACCCAACGAATGCTTCTACAAACAACACAATGAAAATTAATAAGTAGTATTGTGACATTAGCATATGAATATAAAACATATGTATTAGGCACTAAAGATAGTTTTTCAGGTAGAAAGAATAAATAATAATAATGATCATAATAATAATAATAGGAAAAAACAACCGTGGACTACGAATATTTAAATACCTTTAAAAAATAAATAAAAATGAATCAACGTCGCATGTTCCTAGATGAATATACATAGCTTTCTTTTCCCTATTAAAAAAGCATAACAATTTAGAATAGATTTTATAGCCCAATTCTGAAGAGTATTAATTTTTTTCGAACTTTTTTACATTAAACGATTATCTATGAAAGTAAATCATTAGTTATTTTGCTTTGTGATTAATGCAAGCATGTACTCAGGGAATCAACATACATACCTTATCTTCCCCACAATCAAATCTCTGACACAGTGAATAATAATAATAATAACAAGCTAACATTAAGAGCTTAATTTTAGGAAAATACTACATTCTATTTTTCTTATTACCTAATAATGTTTTGAATATAAAAGTTCGGGATAGTAAAATCTCTTCACAATAAAATTTTCAACATATACAATGTTTTCTCGTACATAACTCATTTTCCAGTTTTTTATTGTCAATAGAAAACACATATGCTTATAATATAACACAAATGCATTTGTGTCACATTTCACAGAAAATCTCTTCCACAAACCCTCAGTAAAAACCCTACTCCTTTCGGTAGGCCTTGTTATCAATTGATAATTATGTTGGGATTAAAAGATTTTATTGCTAATATTTTAGTAACAGATCAAGTTATATGCTAATATTTTACAATGCTCATTACCTCCACACTTCTTCAATATTCGAGATAATATGATCCTTAACATGCTTGAATTTTCCTTTGTTAGATGGAGGTGGGAGTGCGTGAATTGTCCATTGTGTAGGAGTGCAGAATGTCGATATACAGTTGGGATGTGAGCCACAAGAGGCATAGGTTTTCCTAACTATGATAATTATTCACAAAATTAAACTTGTAATTAATGTTTTAAACTCTCATAAGACCTCAATATAAGAGAAGAACATATAGAGATATAACAACTATAGAGCTAGTTTATTGATAACTCGAAGTTGCAGATAAAGATCCAAGGCCAACACCTTGCTCAGCTTCTAAGTTAGGTCCATTAAAATTTTCTGCAAATTGGATAGAAGATGAAGATGGCACTGAAGACGAACCCATCAATAGAAATGTGGAGGAGGTGCTTCCCCTCGTTATTGAAGGTATTGCACCACGCAGAGGCCACCAATGAGTTCAACCCCTTTGTTCGGTGCCTGTTGATTGCCAAGATGTAAGCAACATTCATGAGACATGCAAATGTGTAGTTATCTGTGACCATCTGTTATTGTGACAAGAAATGATATTATTAGCGATATTTTAAGTGTAAATAATGCTTATCTTCATATTTCCGAATATGTTTCAAACTAGGCATATGTGCGCAAGTGTCGAAGAACTCTCTTGTGCGGAGGAACCTTTTAATGTGTGGATCACCCCACTTAGCACAAGAGGACTATATTGTTAATAGTTTAGTATTAAATAATGCATATTTTGTCAATACTATTATCTATGCTTAGATTATTGATAATATTTTACTTGAAAATAATGAATACTATTCTTATTCAATTGATTATATACTTTGATAATAAAACTTTATATTTGGTCAATAATATTGTTTATTCTTATATTATTAATAATATTTTAGTTGTAAATAATTTATATGTTTGTAATTTTGAATATGTTTCAAATTAGGCATTTTTGTGGAACTGCGGAAGAAGTCTATTGTACGAAGAAAGCTTTCAAGGTGCGATTCACGATACTTGGCACTAAAGAATTTTATTGCTAAAAATTTAGTATTAAAAATTCATATTTACTGTTTGCAATAGCACCAAATAAAACACTAGACTTATATTATATTTTTGCTAATATTTTAGTGGGATCCATATTTCATCCACATTTCTTCTACACAGGCTATATCTGGAAATGCTTTCTCAATTGCTTTCATGCACATAGTTCGTACTCTACACAGTAAAACCCTCACACAACATTCATATGATATACGATATATGATTTGGAAATTTGTAAAAGTATCTCCGCACAATGACATTAAATGCTTTTATTGCTAGAATTTTAGAAAATGTTATTTTATCCAAAGGAATATTTCAATATGCGGATTTCCCAAAAAAGGCTTATATTGCTAATAAATTAATATTAAAATAACACATCTTTTCTTAGTAACATTGTCTATGCTTATATTATTGATATTATTTTATTTGAAAATAATTCATAATATTGTTATTCAATTGACTATATATTTTAGTATTAAAAATACATACTTTATGCTTATATTATTAATAACATTTTAGTTGTAAATAATCTATATCTTCATATTTGTGAATATGTTTCAAGTTAGGCATTTTTCTAGAAGTGTAAAGGAATTTCATTCTATGGAGAAAGATTTCAAAGAGAGTTTCGCCTTACTTGACACCAAAGGATTTTATTTCTACTTGTTGTCTTGCACATAATTTGTATCCTGAACAATAAAATCTATGCACAATGAAACATAATCATATTCATAGTTCTCCCGCACATATCCTATCGTTGGTAAACATTTACACAACATATGATTTGGGAATTGAAAAATTATCTTTGCACAATGAAATGTTCAGCAAAGATTTGTTCTGGAAATCCACAAACATATCCCATGTTCTTCATTGTCAAACATCTGCACAACTGAAAATAATAATAATAACATATTAACATTAATAGTTTAAAATTAACTTCTATATACACATGTCATTATTCTCGCACATATCCATTCTATCACAAATATTCATAGATTTAAAATCAAAGCTCTACGCAACTACTTTCCCACACATACAACATAGTCAACATATTAAATCGTTACCCAATCAAAGACAATAATATTTTGAGTTCTCCCACATATATCCGGTTTTCCGTAAACATTCATACAATATACAATATAAAATTTGAAAATTTATAAAAATATTTTAACATTTGTTCTATGTATAGGTTTCCTACACACAAAACCACCTCTTCATAGTTACTTTTGTACTCAATAATGCCATTCGATCAATAATCATCATTTAAAATTCTTATTAATTGAATTAATAGGCATGTACTAACTACACACTTACTTTATTGATCGCTTATTAGGTAGGTATGTATTTCTACATTTCTACTTCCATACATCCATCCATGTCACATGTTTCACACATTGTTTGTTCGTGTAAGAAATGCTTTATAAAATTCTTTTTCTCTTGAGCAAACATGATAATTATGATAAAGGTAGTTAACTTTTGTTTTTTATTATAAACTGAGCAATGAAATTCACGTTGTTAATAAGATTTCATTGGCAATTCAATTCAGTGTATCTGGATTAACACTTTGCAATGTTATCCAACATTGAATTATTTCAAAGAAATAAAATATTAAACATAAAATAATGATTTTGAAGGCATTGAAAAATCAAAATTAATGTGCGTTCTGAAAATTAATACAAAATATAAAGCTTTGAAGATTTGGTTATGATTTTCAAAGCATTAAGATATTAATATTAATGTATAAATTGTTACTAGTTGAGTTAATTAATAAAATGAGAAGTATATTTAATTTTGAAACTACAACATGTCCAATGTTCATTCGTATTAATAGTATAATGTTCACATTTGTTTTCCAATAATAGGATGTTAATATGATTCCTGTGGATTTTCATATCTCTGCATATGACTTTTATGCGAAAATGTGGAGTCTCAAAATTATGCAACAAAACAACTTTTGAGCATAAGCACAAATGTCACCGAACACCTTTTGCAAACCGACTATGATTTCCCACTTCAAAATAAATTTATTTTGCACCAAAGAAACTTTGCTAATCAACTAATTAACGATTTTCTCTTCGTAGGGTCGGAGCTTGTTTATAGTTATCTTTGTATAAATAGGGATATAGGCAGAACTATGGATTAATTGCATCGCACAAAGGAATTTTTGAAGCTTTCATAGTCGGAATATCTATACTCCACACAATTTTTCTTTTGTAAAAGCTCTTCCTCTGCTAAGGAAAAATTTAAAAATATGATGACAATGAACATTATTTATGTTTTACAACAAAACAAATTATTCTCATGTTTCATTCTATTAGAATATATGTATCGATAACATAATAAAAATGCTCAAATCATAAGTATGTAACATTAAGAAATGCAATCACAGTAACAATAATAATATTGAGTGCCATATTTTAATTATAATAACTATAGTTAAAATAAATAAACATAATACAAATGCATAAAAGATCAGATATTAAGCATGAAGAACTCTAATCCTCGACATAAATTACTTGTATCAGTAATGAAAATTCTCAATGGCTCAATTAATTAGCTCATTCACTCCATTATTCTGGCATCTTCCCTTTAAGTATTTGCTTCTGCATCCACCAAAAGTAAATACGTGAATTGCAATATGCATAAGCAGAGTTGTAAAAGAAAGCAAGCAATTGCGTTCAGCAAGTAAACTCTGTGACATAAGTAAAATTAACAAATCATGATTATTGAATACTAAAAAAAAAGAAACTTTATATATATATATATATATATATATATATATATATATATGCAAAGATTTAAGGACACTTACAAATTGTGAAAGCATATAGGCTAAATATATGCAAAGATTTAAGGACACTTACAAATTGTGAAAGCATATAGGCTAATTGTTTGACTATTAGTGGCCTCCTAAATGCATGGACTCTTTGAAATAATTCCTTCAACTTAGCTTAAATGAATATTTCATTGGTTGAATAATTTCTTTTCGATTTCCATTGTTTTCTCTTGTAACTAATAAGTTAACACAAATTTCTTGTCATTAATATTGGGAAGTCAATACCCATTTGTTAATTTATTCTAGAGTAAAATCAGTTATAACATTAAACTACTCTTTCATTGACTCTTTTCTCTTCTCCAGTTCAAATGTTAGTGTATATTTTTTCATCAATTTAGAATTTCGTATAATACGTTAATTGTTTAGATCTTTTACAATTTGCATGGCCTTTAGAAACACATCACTTCCTCTACTCTTTATTCTCTTACATCCATAAATAATGTTTTCTAGTGTATTGATTCTTTTGAACCATCCAACAAATAAACAAATGAGTTGATTTGTTATGCTTAGCGTAGCAGAATAGAAACCATGTGCAATGATTGTTTGATGATTTATAATCTCTCGCATATATTACTGATTATATGACACTTTACTGCATTTTCTAGTTGTAGTGCTCCAATAAATCCACGATATGTGCTAGTAGTGGGAGTTAGAGATTGTTGATTCCATATTCTGATTGAATTCATTAATAAAGGACCTCGGTTTACAAAATTTTCTACCATATTTATTGTTTCTTTTACTATCTTTAGTGTCTTAATTTCTCATTTGATGTGAAGCATTGCATGTCATTGGCAAGGGTTTATATGTTATCAATCTGGAAAGTATTATTTGCGGTAATTAATTGAAATAAGAGATGCATTTTTTATCTCTTATGTG
The DNA here is from genome assembly GCA_031772625.1 of Pinus tabuliformis. NCBI lineage: Eukaryota > Viridiplantae > Streptophyta > Pinopsida > Pinales > Pinaceae > Pinus > Pinus tabuliformis. The sequence continues at coordinate 653,664,108 of CM062808.1, read as the reverse complement.
TTCAGTGTCTTATTGAAAATATTTTTGTTAGAACACTTAAATGTACCATATTTGTTTATAATTTTTCTATTTGGGATCTTACACTAGTATCAGAGTTGTGCATCCTACCATCATAAAGGTTTTATGCAAGGAACTTTTGTGGGATTTACTCTCACCCTAACCAACATATCCATCTTTGGTGGTATTTAATATCACCCTAGTTGGTTTATTTTGGAATTTTTCCTACTACCAGCTCGAGGAACGAATGTAGATCTATATTAGGGTAGAGGGATTGGTAAAAACAAGAAGAAACAAAACTAAAACTAAACAACAACAACAACATTTTCTAGTTCTTTGGGAATTAATCATTCCCTAGGGTCTAGAGGCATTGATTCTTTGGGTTTCTCTGTAGTTTTTTTTTATACCAAGTGACCAGATTGTGATTAATATTTGAAATTGTGATAACTTGTAGGAAGTCCGAGAGCCCATCTTGAATTCATTTATTTCCTTCTATAAGGGCTTGGTTGCATCATACATTCCAGTGTTTCTGGGAAAGCTAGTGTCTTTTTGATCTGCTAGTCCCACTAGGATTGGTAGCTATCCTAGAAACAAACAATCAAAGCAATTTGTGATTTCCTTTCTGTATGATAGATAAGAGAGAAGCAAAGGGACCAACCTGGATCTTCCGCTTGACTCCTTGCTTGATTTCTCTCTCCCTTGATAGAGCTTGCGCCTCTTCTCCTACTTATCCCACTCAGTGAATACTTGTAGAGACAAAGTAACAAAACACCATCAAAGCATCTCGATCTATTATATCATAAACAATGTAGAATCAGAAATACATTGAACATACAATGGCATTCAAAAATAACAACATTCACAAATACACGATTGTATGGAGGAAAACTCAAAGAACTTTATTAATAATAGAAGGGAGAATTACAACCCAACTATCTGATCTAGCATCATCCTCCTAGCATCAAAGCCCTCTTCACCTCATGAAAAGCAAGATCACCCAACAATACAATGCCTTTTCTCACAGACAAACTATCAGCACTTCCTTGCAAATTACCCCTTTCCAACCTCTAGATCTCTTAGATGAGGGATCCATTTATAGATGTCTGCAAGGGTGTGAGTCATCTCTAGGTTTTTGATTAGTGTCATTCCACTTGTTTTTCTTGGTTCCACTTGGATATTTTTGGATCTCTTACTCATCCCTGTGTGAATTCAGAGAGGAAAGTGTCATAAGAGACGTTTCTAGAAGATTTCATGAGCATCCACTTAGCAAACTGTCTTAGACATTTGTCGATCCTCGCTCATCACACCCCACAGAAGGCCTCTTCAGTATGCATCGCACTTGGCTAGTGGAGTAGTCAGTATGGTCCAGTTTTGGCCAGTTCTGAGTGGCTTTTCAGGTGGAACTTTTGGGGAATGATGTAATCAGTTTACCATGATCCTTTAGGGTATGAAACAACACTTTTAGGGGTTAAATAGCCCTTTGTTTATCAACATATAATATTGTGGTTGCAGTGGCTAAATATGTCTATAACAGTTGCCCCAAAGCATGAAGTCGTAAATATTTTGATGTCGGGTGAAATGCTTTATCATGAGGATCCGAGGTATTCAAACTGGAAGGTAACCTATATAATATACAATACAATACATCATGATCATATTATTTTCATGATCTAGCTGAGGCGGGCATTCCCATGCTTAGCTTTATAAATTCATTTTCATGTACATAGGACAGATAATCATCTGCAGTTGCAGACTGGTGATTCTTCGTATGAAGAGTCATCTTCCCTGGCTTAGATGACTATCTGTGTAGCTTCTGCGTACATTTGATGTCTTTATATCCTTGAATATATTGCATCCCAAATGGATGAAACTAGATCCAGGGTCTTCAAACTCGTTCAATCTTCGCCCGATGTATAAGTCGATCCATGTGAAAAGATGTCCTGAAGTCGAACATGGAAAGACATCACCTTATTACTAGCCAATAATTTAAGCTGTTAACAGGTGCGAGAGGAATCACCGATAATGATAATAACCCTCAAGGTACTATAGTACAATTCACGTGGAGTGAATATATGATCTGATGTCTAACACCAAGAAAAATCTTTCGGTCGTAGGCCATTGATGTAAAGCTATCAATGGAAGTGAGAAACTTTCCATTGAGGCATGTAAGCTTCAAAGTACTGAAAGGGTTGTTTCTAAGTCAACTTCTTGGATAATGAGCTGATGTCGACAAGAAGTGACCCGTCGTAGGAGGGCCTTAATGTATCCCACATCTACGACACGAAACGAAGCAAATGATTTTCTGGAGGTGAAAACGATCTGATGATATAAGGTTCAGGAATGGCGGTTATGAAAAATGGAGGGTGAAGGTATTGCAGTGGATGAGGCATTAACTGGATGGCGAATTCTCTGAATGACTTCTCTTGAACATATCCGCGACACTAAGTTGGATTGGTAGCGTTAACCCCAAAATATTGATGGTATGGAGGACCAATGGTGATATAACCGGTGAACAGAATAACCCAACCTGACTCAATGGTAGTGATGGAGTGAAAGTGTCATGTTCAAGAGCGACCTGCTACCATAAAATTCTTCAAGTTTTCTTCCCTTTTTCCCCAGTCATTGTTGACTAGTACCTTTTTCTTTTTGTCAAGCTTGACAAGGATAACATATGCTTGTTCTATAATTTTTCCTTTGGGCAAACCTATTGCTATGTTTTAGCGAGTCTAGCGACAGTGAAACTCCTTCTTGTCTGGGTGGACAATTTCGTCGCTATTGTTTTATCAAATTTCATGACAAAGATAACTCAGTCCTTTTCATGTTTAGAGAGTTTGAAAAGGGATGAAAATAAAACTCTATTAGTTATTTTTCATAGCATAATCCCTTAAGTATAAAAAAGGTTAAAACAATACAAAAGGGATGACTTTTCCGATCACTTTAGCGAGCTGAAAAAGACAAACGCTCAAATTTTTTCATGAGATAATCCCTCAAGTCTAAAAATTTTAAGATATATAAGAGGGATGGCACTTCCAATCACTTTAGCGAGCTAGAGAGGCCAACTGCTCGACAATCTTTTACTATTTAACGAGTCTCAAAAGGGTTTAAAGTGGACTTGTTTTTTGAGGAATGAGTGGTATCTGGGATAGCAACTGGTTCCTGGTAATCTTGGAACTTCTCAAAACATAGTGATGTGAAGAGTGTGGCTAACAGGACCACTTGTCGCCGTTGTTCCTGAAAATGGTAAAGAATCAAGTGGAAGCGTATGATCAGCCAAACAGATGGAGGTGATGGAGGAAACACAACCAAGGTTCAAAATGCTGATATAATTGCGATCATAGGAGTTATTTACTGAAGGTGGGTTCATTTTTTAACGAGCTTGAACTCTGGGGGAACATATGCTCAGTGGTAGGTTTATTTTTTAACGAGCTTGAACCATACAATAACATTTCTCATTTTAGTGGTTAGAAATGTTCAATTCGCTATTTAGCACATTAGATTCTTTCATAGGTCGTTCAACCTGCTCAATCACTCCATCAAATTGATTAGAAATACATATATATGCATGATAAATGAATGAAAACTAACATTTTACTTGAAGTACATGAATAGTAAACATAAAAAGTAGCTTTACCTTTCATTTTCATTATTTCATTTCGAATTTTGGATTTTGGAACTCTGGAGTGGTTTTCCCCCTCAAATTTCACCAGCTAATTTTGGGAGATCCGGTGGACTATTCTCCATGCCATTGGGACTAGGTAGGAGCTAACCCTGAGATCTTCATCTTCATTCCATCGTTTCTTGTTTTTGAGCAAGTTTTCCCATTCTTTCGGGCCCCTCGGGTTTGAAAAATTCGTTCTCTCCCCATCGCACCTGTTATGCATCGAAAGGAGTGATGCATACTAAGTTGTACAGTGGCCAGTCAGTATGCATCTCACCTGGCTCAAAGGCAAGGTGCGATGGGCGCAGAAGGGAAACTTTGCACAGTGATTTTTCATGAAATTTTTGCTTGTTTTTGCTCAAATCTGGATCCTAACTTATCTTTTGTCTGTGTTTTAGATATTTGTTGCATCAAGATGGTCGTCACATGGGGTGAACATGAACATGAAGAAGAGGAAATGATTTCCTTACACAATCAGGGCACAGTTACTGCGTTATGAAACTGTGGTTTGCTCAAATTCCTCTACATATCTAGCATGAGGCAACAAATCAGTTTGTTGCAATATTTTCTTGATGCTTCGGATCCGATTGACCAGGTATTCTAGATTAGAGGGAAATCTATTCCATTGACAGTCGAGGATATTTACTTTCTGACAGGGTTATCGAGACGGGGTGCCCCTCTTTCACTATCAGGATCTACCCGTGGGGGTGAATCTATGAGAGATTATATCCGTTAGTTCTATAGAGATGGATCTCATCCTAGTAGAGACAGCAAGATCAATATTTGGGATGTCACTGATCGGCCCTTGAGGACCATCTTATTTTCCTTTGCCAAATTGGCTGGTAGCGCGGCTCTTCATTTAGAAAACAGATCTTACATGCAGTATGCCCTGGAATGCCTGGAACCAAAGGTGTTTAACTGGTGTGAGGTGGTACTTCTTGTCATAAAAGAACAGCTCTCCAAGGTAGATAATGGAAGATCCAAGAATTTTGGCTATGGTTCCATATTGAGTTCTTTTGCTTTGGAGAGAATTCCACTGATGCAGCCTCAGTATATTTTGCTAGGATTGCCAGCATCGAGGGAACCACGGATGTAGAGATGGGTTGATCTTATGGACAGACATGCTGGTCAGTCACAGATTTCTTTCTCTGATGGCTTCTTTGAGTGCTTCGACCATCAAGAGATGGTCTTTGCGGGGTATCCATATGTCGGGATGGGTTTCCGAGGCAACCTAGATTTGGCGCTACTAGCTAGCGAGTAGTGGAGTGCGATAGGTAAAATGATTCGACCACATTTTTGTTTATTAGTTTTATAATGCGTTTGTGTTTTAAAATGTTATCAAGACTAATCGAACTCATATGTGTGTGCATATATTGGGCTAGTGTGACCAGCGACATGCGCACAGGTGGCAGCTGACGCTCCAGCAGGAGAGGTTGTAGGGAGGGTGTCCTTTGAGATCTTAACAAGTCGGAGACCCTAGCAGTGCTATAGGATCAGGTCAACGGCCTTACTCTTGGTATTTAGGATGTTAGGACCGATGAGTTACCCTTGAGGTTACAGCGCCACACTACTGGTGTGCCGAGTAGATGGACCTGACTCTTGTGCATGATCGCATAGGCGGTGACATGTTATCGCCAACATCATTAGTCTAGGATGATTTTCTACATTCATTTTGAGTTTCTTGGTCACGTGACTGATTTTGTCTTGGACACAAAACATTTTGTAAAAACTACAAACAATTATAAATTTTTTATTTTTGAAGTTTTATTCTAGTTAAGTTATGCAATCCTGATGCAAATATTAATTTAAAATGCTTTCTTTACAAATGCTGCAAATGTCTATCTAACACATAGTTTGCTAATGAATCAGTTAATTTGTTTAAATTTCTATAAATATGTTGATATTTAATGGAATCAAACTGTCTTTCCAAAATTTTGACTCTTAGAAACATGCGATAAATATCTGGGTTCTGAATAGAATAAACGCTAGTAAGTTGTAGAATGACGAGTTGTGAATATAACCTGACAACGAGTCGGCGTATACCATGTGAAATGGCATCAGAGAGAAGTTCAATCAACACTCTATATTCAGCAATGTTGTTCATCGACCGACCAATACATATCCCCCTGAAACTCACTAACTCACCGCTTGGAGTGAAAATGGCCCAGGCCGCAGAAGATAGATTTTGCGTACTACGACTAGCTCCGTCGGCATACCCAACAAATGGTTCCAAAATGTTTGACATCTACAATCAAATGCAAAATGGATTACCTAACCAAAATGATAACTCTAAAAGAAAACAAAAATGTAACAAAAGTATATATACAAAGAGTGTACTACACTTAATCAAGCATAGTAACGGTTAAGATACAACCCGTTTCGGGGCTACAACAGTGGAATCCCATCATAATCGACCAGATCGTAGGCTTCTTTTGTCAATACTCGTTTAACAATGTAGGGGCCCATCCATAACGGTTCGAATTTTCCTGCTCCCAATTTGTAAGAGTCTTGATCGTCAAGCAAGACCAGATCACCTTCTGAGAAGACACGAGGCTTGACATTTTTGTCAAATTGCACCTTGACACATTTCTTATGTCCCTCATTAGCTAGTGCGGCATCACAATGGGTTTCATCCAAGTGGATTAGTTCCAAGAAACGAGCCTCTTCCTCCAAAGTTTCGGGAAGCAGATCAATTACGAGCTTGAGAGACAAAAGTTCGCACTGAATTGATAAGACAACTTCCAGACCATACACCAACTAAAAATGCGTAAACCTGGTCACATTTCTCACCGAATTCCTATCTGCCCACAGAGTTCAGTACAGGATTAAATGCCAATTCCGTTTCTGGAATCCAATAATTCTTTGCAGCATGCACTTAAGGACTTTGTTGATCGTCTAAACCTGTCCATTAGCTTGTAGATAATATGGAGTAGAACTATCATGGGATAGTCCTAATTTGGCAGTCAATTCAACCATCATGTGATTGCGAAAATGCGATCCATGATCTGTGACTATAGCCTGTGGAACACCGAATCTAGAGACTACATGGTTGAAAAAGACAAGAGAAGCCGTTTCACCACTGTTGTTTAATGTAGGCATTGCCTTAGCCCATTTTCTAAAATAGTCGACAGTGACTATAATATACCCATGCCCCCCGGCCGAGGTGGGGTTACATGTCATAAAATCAATGCCCCATTTAGCAAATGGCCCAACAGCAACTACTGGATGTAGTGGTGCAGGTGGTAATATGGTTTTGCAATCAAAAATCTAACAAGCATGGCAACTTTTGACTCCAATTATGCAATCTTTGAATATAGTGGGCCAGAAGTAACCAGCTCGTAAGATGTTTTGTGCAATAGTGTAACCAGATAGGTGCCCCCCACATGCACCTTAATGATAGTCATCAGAACCTTTTCGGCCTCCTCATGCGTGAGGCACCTTCGCAGAACTGTATCAATACCACAATGGTAAAGTGTATCACCGAAGATCATGTAGTCTTTTTCTTGGTATCGAATACGTCATTGTTCTGAGTGAGAGGTGTTTGGGCTAAAAGTTTGGGTTTGGAGATATATTAGTATATCTCCATACCACGAATCGCTTGACGATATCAAAAACAGAGTCTCATCCAAGATTGATGCTTTAGATGTTAAATCATTGGATGACAATGGAAGGTCACAAAGTAACTCCATGAAGATGAGAGTTTTTTTTATTTGGATTTGGTGATTTCCAAATAAAACTCTTCCAAAATGGCTATCCATTTGGAATATTTGCCCCCCAGTAATTGACGCGATAGAATGTAGGTCATAAGGTTGAAATTTGACACAATGGTAGTTTTGTGGAAGAGTATATAGTGTCGAAATCTCTGTACTGCTTGAATAGTTGTTAAAGCCAGCTTTTCAACATAGGAGTATTTTCTTTCTGTATCATTTAATTTTCAACTTAAATAATATATAGGATGTTCTATCCCATCATTTTCTTGCACTAAAACCATAGCAATGGTTGTATTGTGGCGGCGAGATATAGGTTAAAGTCTTTTTGATAGTCAGGAGCATACATTAATGATTCCTTTATCAGGGAATCTTTTAAAGCATCAAAGGAAGCTTGCGCAACCTGATCCCATTTGAAGGGTACTTCTTTTTTCAAAAGACATGTATAACCTTTATCAAGTTCCATGTAATGAGGAATGAACCTCCTCAAAATGTTTGCTTTTCCTTGGAGTTTCTGAATCTGAAGCAAATTTGAAGGTGGAGGCATGTCAACGATTTCCTGAACCTTACATGGGTCGAGTTGAATTCCATCCATAGAAAATACAAAACCAAGTAATCGACCGGAACCAACACAAAACCACACTTGTGTGGATTCAGTCATATCTTGTAGTGATGGCAATGTAGAAATATGGCTCTCAAATGCTACAGATGATCAATCCACTTTCGCAAATGAGCCCGTAAATTGTCGAGATATAGTTGAACGATGTGTTTGATGTCATGGAAGGTGTAGTTCATTACCCTCTGAAAAGTTGCCCCTGCGATCTTCAAACTGAAAGGTAATTTCGGATATGCGAATGTGCCCCATTGACATATAAATTCAATCTTTGACTGGTCCTGTGGGCAGATATTGATTTGATTGTATCTGGAAAATCCATCCATAAATGAAAATATTTCGCATCCGGCACATTCATCAATTATCTGGTGGATGAAGGGTGTAGGATAGTTGTCTTTTGGACAAGCTTGATTTACATCCCTATAATCGATGCACACTCTAATTGTTCCTTGTTTTTTCATTACAGGAATAAAGTTTGATACCCAATTGGTGAGTGGAATAGGGTAAATGAAAGCAGCATGCAAAAGTTTTTCAACTTCTGCTTTAACAACAGCGGCTTTCTTCGAATGAACAGGTCGAAGCCATTGTCGTACTGGTTTGACATCTGGATACATATTTATTTCATGTTCAACAATTCTCAAGTCAATGCCTGGAATTTCTTCATATGACCATGCAAAGACATCTCTAAATTCGCGAAAGAGAGTACAGTAAATTTCCAGTTCTGAAGAAGAACATGATTTTCCAACATGAATATTCTCTACAACATTAGGTTTGGTAGAGATATTAATGGCTATAGTTTCTTCAATATTGGACAGATTTCACTCAGAATCCACTATATTTACATTATTTGATAGAAAATCAAAGACTAAAGCATGATTAAGGTCGCATGAATAATCTTCATTGTTATCTTGAAGGTGGGAACGATGGTGGTAATCTTCCCATGGCGTCTCTCCTATCATCACAGACTGAATGATTCCTTCGTCTGTAGAATGTATACGAGACCAAGGATCGGAAGAGATTCCATATTCTAGATACCTATCAATCCAAACACTCGCTGAGTGTTGATTTGGGTTTGCCGCCCAGGCCGAGAAAATTGATTGCTACAAAGATTCTATGGGGCTTGGAGGCAACACCTCGTGATTATCCACACTATCAAAATGGTTAGAGTTCTTCTTAATCTTTGATGATGTAGAAGATATCATATGATAGGTTTCCACTGTGGCCACTTCTGCCAGATTACTTGGAGGCGGGAGGGAAAAAGTACCCATTAAGGAAGGGTCTTTTAGGAGACCTACTCCGACATGTTGAAGCGATTGAGAACTTCCATGGATCAATGGAATGCTTCCTATAGCTTGTGAATTGTTGGGGAAAAAGGTTAGTTGGTCAACTATTGTAATTCCACCTTAGAAGGGAAATGCAATCTTTCTAAAATATGTTGACACAACGGCAGCCATAGCATAAATCCAGGGCCTTCCTAGCAAGATATTGTAGTCAAGGTTTCCATCAATGACCTCAACTTCAATTTCTACTGTGTTCCCCCCCAGTTCAACTTGAAAGTTACTTAATATCCCATATGGCATGCATGTTCTTCCATCAAACACTTTTAATGTCACTGATGATCATGACAAGGGTGGTGAGCCTAAAGTTTTCCAGCAACTCATTGAAATAATACAGGTAGATGTCCCCTCATCAATGATTATTCGATGAACAATTTCATTAAGGGCTTTTACCTGTATAAGGAAATAAAGTTGTGCCGGTAACTGAGGTTCATATCCTTTCTGGTTAAAGGCCACAAGATTGGAATCCGTTGGGTCAATCCCACCTATTGCTGATAACAAAGCCTCCTTTTGGGAGGGATAATTTTGCAGTACTTCAAGTGTTGACATGGCAGATGGCGATTGAGCCAAATCTTCCACTATATTATAATTCTATGCTGCTTGAGAACAAGGACTAAATGTCAATTTATGTACTACTCCCTTTGGTGGCTTTGTTGTTAATTCAGGAATGATGGGTATTACACAAAAATTTGTCACCATGACTATTTGCAGTTAGTATGGCTCCATCAACTGTCATACTATCCTCCTTGGCAAGTCTTATACCTCTGCTCTTCATGTCAAACTCCAAGAAAGAGAGAAAGTCTTTAAAAATCTATATAACTCTGGGTACGCAGTTTTTCTTAGCCTTACCTGCGTATACGCACTCCAAGTTCACAATACCTGTGTACTTGTACGCTCTGTCTGTAAAGGGGTGGGTGCGTACTCCTGTAAAGGTCAAAAGGCGCAAGTTTCACTTCAAAAAAGTTACTTGTGGTAATTTCTAGAGCATTCTAGAAGTTTGTTTGACGTGTATTGAGCACCTCCAGATGGTTCATGTATCCCTATGAAAGAGGAACTTATCCCATCAAGAGGGGAGCTATCCCATTCAAAGAGGGGCTTATCCCATTGATGGTGGACCTGATTAAATTCCTCTAAAGCACTATAAATACAGGCATTGGGCCAGAGGGAGGGGAGGTTGAAAGCTGAAGATTCCTAAGGGTAGATGCTGCTGAAATTAGGACTCCCTTATAGAGCTTGAGAGGAGAGATTCCCATCCTTTCTTAGCTTCATTTGGAAGTGGGTGAGCTGATCAAAGTAAAGGAGAACTCTTGCTGGACCCTGGGAGGGACCTGCACAACACCAAGGCTCAGGTTGTAATGGTTTCTTTTGTTTCCACTTAATACAATTAAGCTCATTTTTCTCAACAAGTTATTATACATGATTTGTTTCATATACTCCTTGGTCTTTATGATGAATATGTTTTATTTTATGAGTTATTCAGGTGCTATGTAATCGTTTGCTTGTTAGTGAATGCAGGTTTCGAAGAGAAGGAGGAGCTCATTCGGATCGGCGAGGCTGGACTACTACAAAGCGTTGGACTAAATGTATGTTATAAACAGCTGATTACTTGTATTCTAAATGCATATTTAGGGAAAGATAGTGTTTAATTGTTTTGTTTGTCACTAGAAAGCCTTAGCTTCTAGGGAGGTCGGTTTTGTCCACAAAATTGACTCTTTCCGCATGACAAAATGGCGACCATACTGGGGAATTCCATTGATGTGAATGATTTTTCCTTTGTGTGAAACTTTGATTTGAGAAAAGTCGTTTTCTTTCTGGTTTTTGGCTGTCTGACTATGCATTTGGGAGGCTTAGCTTAGGGTTAAATTAGATTTTAGTTTTTCTTGGTTTTGCTAGAAGTACGCAGCCTCTACGTTAAGCACAGTGTGTACCTGTACGCACTGTAGCTTTGTGCACAGAGCGTACACGCACCTGTGCAAACAGGTTGCCTGCGTACCCTGTCAAAATTGAGAAAATTTCAATTTTCTCCTTTTTGCCTCTTAGATTTTGTTTATAAGTTGTTTTTACTGCCCAGATCCACTGGTTACCTACCAGAAATCTTCATCTAAACTTGTTTCATCAGTGTCAAGAGTTTTAGTGAAATTCATAGAGGTTCTAGCCTTAGGGTTTGATTTTTGAATCGGTCCTGTAGTGACTTTGGCTTTAGAAGTCGTAAAACCTTGGATATCCCTGGTCTTTTCAGTCTTCTTAAGAGTCGGACCTTTCATAGAATCCACCCTTGTGAGAAACCTACCTTTGTGTTGTCTCTTTGCCGAATCTCGAAAAAGTTTGTTGATTAAACTGTGAATTTCATTTTAAGAAAAAGAACAAAAGATTTTGATTTTTGTTTTTGACTGGTTTTTGATTCTGCATTAACTAGTCCTTAGTTAAATCATGACTGAGTAAAACATCTTGGAATCATACTTTGTAGGTTTCGGCCTCATTAGATTTGCTTATTAGGTGAATTTCTCTTTGATTTTCTTTTAAATAGAATTGATTTGATTGTCATAGATTTTTAAAATTTGATTTTTGATTTTTATATGCTTTGTTAAGTAGGAAAAAATCCAAAAAAAATATCTTTTGAAGAAAAAGTTTGCTTTAGTAGCATTTGAGTCTTTGAAAAGAAAAGGAATTTTCGTGAAGTAATTAGTGGTCATGTGTTCTATGCTTTGGAAAAGATAAAGAGATTGTTTCTTTGATTTTCATTGCCAAGAAAGTTGTCTTTATATCAATTTTGCATTCTCCAACTCTCTTAGCTAGGGAATTCATTGAAAAAGAAGATTAGTATAAATCATCCTAAGTGCATCTTTCCAGTGGATTTGAGTCGAGTCTACACACCATCAGTTTCATCTCCGCTACCTTTTGTCTTAAAGAAAAGCCATAAAAATTAACGCTTAAAGTAAAATCAACTTAGTAGCTTTTTATTTACTAGGGCTCTGAAACACCAAAATAGATCAGGCTAGTGTCTTGGAGTAGGAGAGGAATTAACTCTCCAAGACAGTAAAACCAAACAAGTAGCTTATCTTGTGGTAGGATAAATCCAACTGTTTCATTTGTACTCTGGGAAAGCTCCTCTTATAGGAGAAGCATGAGACCGTGTCCGAACCAGTGAGGGGATCAATCCTCCTTCATTGGGAAAGACGCCAGATATGCACGTACTACAAACGGTAAACCTCGGATTATTGTCGAGGAGCCTGGGGTCACTTGTCGGTAAACCTTGGATTATTGTCAACGAGCCAGCAAGGGGATTGAGCTTGTTACTCTGCCCTTGCGTGCTATCGGGTCGTAGACTATTCCCCCAGGTATATTTGCTGCTGTTGGTAACCTTAGTGACCATTATCTTTAGGATTCTACCCGAGGTGATGGTGGAGGGAAGATCCCACTGTACCTGGAGCAGACATCGGCTAGACTCACTTGGATTTTCCGGGGGGTTGACTTCACTCGAGACGATTAAAGTGGAGGAACTTGTGCCGGTCTATTCATTAAGCAGGTTGCCGGGGTAATTGTTCCACCCACCACTTCTGTACTGAATTCGGCGATGTTGGGCTTCATCACCAACTAGTGTTTTCGGTCCGGAAGGCTACTGTTTGTGTATGGTTTGACGCCCTAGATTCTTTAGGCGTGTGATTCGAATTTGTTTGGTTCTTTAGAGACTTTAGGCGGTTTGCTTTGAGATTTTACTTTGTTTGCGTGTGCAGTAGTTAAAAGTTTTTAACTGTGGCGGAATTACCGAGACAGTCCCGTAGACTTCGGGGCCAGTCTCCTGAGATTGTTACCGTGGCCGATTTGTTGAGGAAGTCCCGTAGACTTCGGGGTGAACCTCCTGAAGACGTCCCGGGTCATTACGAAGGTTTGAAAGTCCTTGTAACTCCTAGTGGCAGTAAAGTAGGTTCACCTGAAGAAGGAGAGTCTTCGTTGGTAGTCCATCCAGATTACCAAAGTCTAGAAACAGGTTATAATCCTGAAGCTGTTGCAGTTTCCGAGCTTGCTGGTAGTTTTTCATCTACTAGTGATATAGGCGAAGAACCTGAAATATCTGAACCTGTTACTCCAACTTCTAGTGTTCCTGATTCACCTAGGGTAGAAAGAGTCATCACCGAAAATCTTCCTTCTGGTTTGATAGCTATTGAAGAACTTGCTCCAAAAGAAGAAATAGGCGTCCCTATCCCTGAAGATCAACCTACTATTGATATAAGGGAGCGTGATTCCATTTTTTACAGTCCACCTAGAAGTACTACTTGGTATCTTTCGTTAACTAACTATTTGGACAACTCAGGGTCAAGTTTTTCTCCACCTCGTACTCCTTATCCACCCGGAGGTATTTATACTCCTGTAAATATGTCTGGTCAGTCGTCTATGTTTACTCAATCTCCTGAATCTTTCTTGTACGGCGGTCCTTCTGTTCCTGCTGGGTATCAGTCAGTTTCTGGTACTTTTGCGGGAGCATCTCCTCAACCCATTGAACATGGGTTATTAACTGGAAACAATGGTAATAAACCGTTGGGCGTAGGAGACATTTACATGATGTTAGGTTCAATTCCCAGTTCTCAACCTCAAGGTGGCCAATTACCGCCTGGGGGGCAGCCTCAACTAACGCCTGGGGGGCAACCTCAAGGTACACAAATTGCGTCTGGGGGGCAACCTCAAGGACAGTATGTTCCCATGGTACAGTACATTCCTCAAGGTCAACCCCAGCCTCAATATGTACCCCAAGGTCAACCTCAATATCAATTTATGCCTCAAGGTCAACCCTAGTATCAGTACTTACCTCAAGGGCATCTACCCCAAGGTCAGTACTCGAGTCAAGGTTATCAACCACCCCAAGGTCAATCTTATGTTCAAGGTATGGGAAATGTACCTTTCAATTATCAATCCTACCCTCAATCTGGTTATGGATCTCAATACCCTCAACCTATCATGGGTCAATACCCCGGAATGAACATAGTGTGGGATCCATCGCAAGTTCAACAGGTGTCGCAGCCAAGCGTACAGTTGTCATCCCAAACTGGACAACCTTTAGTTTCTGGTCCACTCCAGCAACCAGTCCATTCTAATGTTCAAACTTTTGTACCTTCGGTAGTTACTCAGTCGCCCATTGCATCTAGTACTCCATCTCAAACGACTGCTGCAACTACCGCAACATCTGTTCCATCCACCACACTTACTTCTGGAGTATCGATAGCTCCGGTTTCTACTGTCTCTACCACTACTCCTCAGACATCTTTACCATTGTCTGGATCCATGATTCAAACTACGGTTCAGATGCCTATAGGACAGCCTGGTTTAAGTACGGTTGTCACTAGTCAACCACAATTTGCTTATCAACCGTACCAGGGACAGTACCAATACGGGCCTGCTATCCAACAACCAGTTTACCAGTATCAACCATATCCTGGGTACACTTATCAACAACCACAACAACCCCAGTATGGTCCGGTTAATCCTGGTTTTCCGGGAGGATACAATATCCCGAATGCGATTCCTATTCCAAGTTATCCTGGATATCCTCCTCCTGGGACTGGTCTTATGACCCAGAGTTTTAGGGATCCTAATCGGCAATTACCGTTTATCGCAACTTTGGATTTACCAGACTTGACGCGCCTAACGAACGATCCAATAAATTATCTTCCGTTCTGGCCGCCAATGCCAAATAAGTTGCCCAGTGACATTCCCAAGTTCGAGGGTAAGTCTGGAGAGGACCCGTCGAATCATGTGATGACTTACCACCTCTGGTGTGCCTCAAATTCTATCTCGGATGATTCGATCCATTTACGTCTTTTTCAGCGTACGCTCATTGGTCTCGCAGCCAAGTGGTACATTGAGTTACCACGGGCCTCTTTTTATAATTTTAGTCAGTTAGCTACCTCGTTCTTAACTCATTTTCAGTTGCCGGTCAGATATGATAATGGCACGGAGTTACTAACTTCATTAAAACAGTCCACGTCCACTTATATTTCCGATCATATTCATGAATGGAGATGTCGAAGGCGATTAGTGAAAGTTTTTATCCCGGACCAAATCTTAGCTGAATGGTTTGTTAAATCATTATTACCGAAGATTACTGAAGATGTAGCTAAGGCCGGAGTAGTTACTGAGGAGCAAGTGATTGCTCAAGCACAGTACCTTGACTTAGTTTATACTCAGTCAGGTATGTTACACGAAAAGATCCCAGATCTTCCAAAGTCAAATCAAATCGCTGCTGCTCCTTCGGGATCTCATGCTGCTGATGGCATGATTGGTACGGTGAATACTAAAAGCAAGAAGAAGTCTTCAAAGAATTCTTCGCCCATTATAACCTTACCAGACTCCTCGACAGGAGAATCTTCTGCTGAAGTTCCCACTGATATTCACGCTGTATAGTCATCTACGGCTAAATCAAAAATCGGTGGGAAGAAGAAAGGCAAGAAGAAGAATAAAGCAGACAAAACTCCAAAGGAGAAAACAGAAAAGTCGGAAACCAATGACGAAAAGCGCAAACCTCGATATCCTTGTCTTATTTGTGAAGAAGATCATTTTACAAGAGATTGCCCTCATCGGGCCGAAGTTGTGAAAATCGTCAAGGGTTCCCCAACTCCTGCTGTTTTGAAAGATCCATTTCCAAAGTAGGAGAGTAAGATGATAGGTTCTTCCTCGAGTGCCAGTGAAGAACCCATATTGATGATGTCTCATGTAAGGATTGCGACACGATCGCAAGATTATGGTAGTAAAAGTCCTGTTGATGGATCGAAAGAAGCAGAATCTTCTCATTCAAATCATCAACCTCATCTCCCAGTTCCGATCCACTACAGATCGAGAAACCTAACCCTGACTTAGTAATCAAACCACCGGCCAAGGGTGTACTTCGAAGGTCTGCTTTCAATCCACATGCGAGAGCAGCCCAGAATTACAACATTGTTGAGGATTTAGCTGTTTCACCTTCAGCAATGTCGGCTTTGGAAGTGCTGCAATCATGCCCAGCACAACGAAAATTACTTTTGTCGGCTATAGGAGCTGTTGATGTTCAGGACCTGAACCTAATAATCTTTGATCTAGAAAATAGTACACTGCGTTTACCTCATCAAATGGCTTTCCAGATCCCAGTGATAGTCAAAAACAGGCCTATTCATCGGACTGTAATTGATGAGGGAGCTTCCACGTGTATTATGTCGATACAGTGCTGGAGATCGCTTGGTTCTCCTTCACTAAATCAATCCCCGACAATTCTTAAGGCCTTTGATGGCCGTGGGTTTCATCCGTTTGGAATTCTATAGGATTTGCCTATAGGAGTTGAAGGAAAAACCGTTAGTCTAGATGTGGAGGTGGTTGATGCCCCTCTAGACTACAACCTTCTCTTGGCTCAAAGTTGGTCTTACGCTAAGACAGCGGTCGTTTCATCGGTCTTTAGAGTAATAAAGTCTCCACATAATGGCAAGATCGTAACCATAGACTAGCTGGCTTACTTTTCATCCGACCCAGCCTCTTCAGAGAGTATCCAGCATGTCGGTAAAACGACTATCCCTTATAAGGATGTTGGCGTAGGATTAGTTAAAGATGCCGGTTTACTAGGAACTTTTCCTTTTCCTCCAATCAATGCCATGTCTTCGTTTGCATCCATTCATATGATTACTTCAGACACCATTGTTTATGACGATCCTTGGATCGTTCCTTCTGAATCTGAGATAGACTCATTTGGTGATGCTATGCCTTTGAGTCCATATGAAATTGCCTATGAAGCCGTGCAGTCTTTTACCGAACCACGTTCAACCAAAATCGACCAAATGAATGTGGTCTGTGAGGAATCACTTTTCGCATCAACCTCGGAGTTAATAGCGTTTCCCGAAGTTGTGTCATCTGACGAACAACTTTGTGAAGTCCTGTGTGTAGACGATTTACCATGGGAAGATCTCCATCATAGATCTTCGTTTTTACCTGAGGATGATTGTTTTGAAAACGATTTCTCATCAATCTTTACCGCTGAATATGTCAAGGAAGCTCAAAGTCCAATGAAACATCCTGATTCAGAGCTGAATTTGGGAAACATCTCTCGCACTGTTCCCATTGACATTTCAGTCAAGCCCGGAATCATTGAAAACATTCATATAGGTGCCTCGTGTTCAGATGACGAAATTCAGATATACAAGGCCCTATTTCAAGAATTCCACGACGTGTTTGCCTGGTCCTATGAGGAAATGCCAGGAATTAATCCCGCAATTGTTGTCCATGAGATTAAGACTTACCCGGACGCTAAACCCGTCCGGCAACGTTTGCGTCAGATTCACCCACGAAAAGTGGCTGCAATAAAAGCAGAAGTTGAGAAGCTGTTGAAAGCAGGTTTCATTTATCCGATCCCGTTAACGGATTGGGTATCGAATATTGTTCCGATTAACAAAAAATAAGGAACAATAAGAATATGCATCGACTATAGGGATATCAATCGTGCTTGTCCCAAGGACAACTATCCAACACCCTATATCGATCAAATAATTGATGATTGTGCCAGCAGTGAAATATTTTCCTTTATGGACGGTTTTTCCGGTTACAATCAAATCAATATTCTACTTGCCGATCAACCAAAAACGGTTTTCATTTGTCCATGGGGGACATTTTCTTATTGTAAATTACCTTTTGGGCTTAAGAATTTCGGAGCCACTTTTCAAAGGGCGATGTCTTATGCGTTTCATGACATCAAACACATTGTGCAACCATATCTCGATGATTTGCCCGCTCATTCATTACATCGAGCTGATCACCTTGTCCATTTACGAGCAATTTTCATGAGCTGTAGGCATTATCGTATACGGTTGAACCCACACAAATGTGTCTTCTGTATAGAAGTGCGACGATTGCTGGGATTTGTAGTTTCAAAAGCCGGAATTCGCGTCGATCCCTCGAAGGTAGAAGCTATCATCAAGTTGCCTCCTCCTTCGAGTCTTCGCCAACTCGAAAGTTTGCAGGGGAAAGAAAACTTTTTACGCCGATTCATTCCTAACTATGCCGAGATTACAAAAGGTTTTACCCGGTTGTTGAAACAGAACACTCAATTCTCTTGGGATGAGATAGCTCAGAAATCTTTTGATGCACTCAAGCACGCGTTGACCCATGCACCGTTGCTGCATCCTCCCAACTACAACCAGGATTACTTTTTGTACCTCGCCGCTGCTCATTCCACCATTGGAATGGTGTTAGTTCAGGAAGATGAATTCGGAACGGAACATGTGATATATTACCTTAGTCAGACGTTAAATCCAACTGAGCTCAAATATTCACATGTGGAGAAATTGGCTTTGGCAGCCGTTCAAGCTGTCCAACGTTTTCGTCACTACATTCTTCTCCGTAAAACTACAGTCATTTCGGATTGCAACCCTATGATCTACATTTTGACTAAACAATTGCTAGGGGGCAAGTACTCCAAATGGATTGTTATCCTGCAGGAGTTCGACTTGGAATTTGAAAAATCTAAGTCTAAGAAATCTTTAATTTTTGTAGAGTTGATGTGTGATTTCCCGCGTGCTGACACAGAAACTATGGCAGAGGAACCCATTGAGGACGAATCTTTGTTTCTCATTAGCACTTTAGATCCGTGGTATGGGGATATAATCGTCTATCTCCAAACCCAATCCTTTCAGCCCGAAATTTCAAAGTCGGAACGTCGGAAAATTGATTCAAAATTATTGGAGATACTCTTTATTGCCGTGGGGCAGACTTGGTTTTCTGACGTTGTTTAACTCACGAAAAAGCTGAAAGGGTTTTGAATGACTGTCACTCTAGAGCGTGTGGCGGTCATATGTCTGGGTATGCCACAGCCCAGAAGGTGTTGCGTGCTGGCGGCCGTCCATGTTTAAAGACTGTATTATTGCAGTCCGGAAATGCCACAACTGTCAAGTGTTTGATCGCAAGATGCGCGCACCACCTGCTCCTCTCCACCCTATAATTGCCGTTGGTCCTTTTACCAAATGGGGTATCGATTTTATTACATGTAACCCTCACTCGGCCGGGGGGCATGCGTATATCATCCTTGCGGTTGATTATTTTACTAAGTGGGCCGAGGTGATGCCTACATTCGAGGCAGACGACAAGACAGCTGCAATTTTTGTATTCAATCACATTATTGCTAGGTTTGGTGTCCCACAAGCGATAATCACTGACCATGGGCGCCATTTTCGAAACATTATGATGACAGAACTTACAGGCCAGCTTGGTTTGCGTCATGATAGCTCAACTCCTTATTATCCACAAGCCAACGGTCTGGTTGAGTCCATCAACAAAGTTTTAGTTATCATGATCCGACGAATCATTGGTATTCATCGGTCGAATTGGCACAACATGTTATTTTCCGCGCTTTGGGCATACCGAACCTCAGTGAAAACATCAACAGGGTTCACTCCTTTCCAACTAGTTTATGGTTTGGAAGCTGTGCTGCCCATTGAATGCGAAATCCCGTCACTTCAAATGGCTGTCGAATTACTTCCAGCTACTTCCGAAGAGGAGAAGCATTTATTATACTTAGCTCAATTAGATGAGACTCGACGTGATGCTGCATTAGTGATCGAGACTCATGCAAAACGAATGAAAGCTCAGTATGATGGAAATGTGACCCCTCGAAATTTTTCGGAAGGAGACCTAGTACTATTATATGATCAAGCTAACGATAAATTAGGTGCTGGAAAATTCATTCCTATGTGGCATGGGCCTTATATTGTCAAGCGAAAGCTAGCAAAAGGGGCCTATGAGCTAGTTGACTTTGACGGGGACTCTTTGGGTAAACCCAGAAATGGACTTTACCTAAAGAGGTATTATGCTTAAATGATGGGTATGGAGATTTTAGTTAGGATAGGTTTTTCTTTCTAGCTGGTGTGTTTGTTAGTTTAGACAGTGTGCTTAGCTTAGAAAGTGTGTTTTTCGTCGTTATTCTGCTTATCTTGGTTTTACGCTTCATGCTTGCAGATGTCGATGCCTCTCCAAACATACATTGGATTCGCTAATGGTGCTTGTCGTAATACACGGAATATCTCTTCCGCAGCTTGGGTTATCTATTCCCCCTCTGACGAGTTAGTTTCTATGCATGGGGTGAGCCTCAGTCAAACAGCAAACAACATTGCAGAATACAGTGCAGTGATTGAGTTATTGTCTGAATCTATTTCATTTGGGATTCGGAGTTTGATAGTGAGGTTAGATTCTGAACTCGTTGTATTACAGCTTAATAGAGTATATGCCATTAGAAATCCAGTGTTATTAAGGTTATTTTTGAGAGTGTGTCTCTTGGAACGTGAATTTGATTACATTGAATATCAGCATATTCCAAGGTCTTTAAATACATTAGCAGATGCAATTGCTTCTCGAATGTTAGACAGATATTTGCGATAATCATACATGTAAATTTAAAAACATTTAATCACACATGTTTAACAAGATAAGCCGGTAATAATGATATATATAGATAGGAGTGTGTCAAAAATACATCGTCTTCGATCATAGGTTGCAAAACACCTTATGATCGGCAAAAATGATAAGTACAAAAAACCAAAATGTCACATGTGTCTACAAAAATGACCATCCAATCACTGGTGATGATCTCTATATGACACCACTGCACGGGCTACCCTACACAAGAACCTCCTAAAAGGTCCTGGGACTGCGACTACATAGCGCTGAAGTCTGATAGGAATATCATCTATAGTAGTCTCTGGTATATCCGCCGTAAGACGCTCTAGGTCTTGTTCCAACTCAGCTAAGGTCTCTGTGGCCGCGTCCTGTGGGGCCGGTGCCGGTGCAACTGGTCGTCTCCTCTCGAAAGGCCGGAGATTGGCTAGACGGTGTGGGCCTACATCTGCATTTTGAAAATTATTACTGTCAGTTTTGAGACGATATAAAAAACAAAAAAAGTAGATAATTTAAAAACTTGTGAAAAATGAAGTACCTGTGTCATCCCACTGTTCTCCCGGTGGAAGAATCATGTCCGGATTTCCACGAAAATCAACTCCGGCATAAGGAAAATCCTGTATCGAGAAGATCTGGTTCTCCAACCAGTGAAAATACTGCGGTCTAAATCGGACAACCTCCGTGCCCTCGTCAGGATGACGGGCCATCACCGCAACCCATCGCATCAACTTAGGCTCTCGGGGAGGCCCAACCTCAACAGTGAGCTGTTGTGGGATCAACATCGGAACCCTCTCTAGGGAAAAACTCACAACTAAAGGCCCATAACCAAAAGTCTTCAGCTGTCCGTTTTTGGTCCTAGTCAGTTGGCCCTTTAAGTTGGCCAACACAGCATCGCACCAGTTGAAAATGGTGCCCCGATAGCAATCAATCGCCATCCGCATCTGGGATCCAGTGGCAATGTGCAAAGCGGCAGCCCCGCAAATTCTGGTAACTATAAAGGCAATTACCATAAGTTCAGGTCGGGATATCTTTTTAATCTCTATCCCCTTCTCCTGGTTCTGATTATTGCACCACTCTAGTCGGAGACTAGCAATGGACTGGCCACCCAGCCTAGTCTCGGACAAAGTCAATTGTTTGCCCCTCTTGGGCAAACCAGTGAGAAAGTAAATATTTGAGGGCTCTATCTTGAGCTGGTGCCCTCCAATGTAAAAGCACTGATCCTAAACGTTCCACCTTTCAACCAGCCACTCTAGAAAGCACACCTGGGCCCTCATGCCAGGTATGGCCCAGTATTTGTAAAGGCCGCATGCCTTCAAAGCATCAATGGAAGGTTGGTGATTAATGGTGGCCAAATCAACATCTTCGTGTTCTCTCTTGCGCCAATCAAGCATGGTGGGCAATCTACACACCATAAAACATCTGTTAGAGTCCATAAAATTAAAATTTTTTGGTTCATTTTGGAGAAATGGGGGTTTGAAAATCCTCTCCGCGGTGTACGCAGCCCGCCTTTAGAGACAGAGTGTGTGTACGCAGGCACTCTTAAGGCAAGCTGCGTACGCCCGGCATTTTCCCAACTGAGAAAATGTCGGGGTACGCAAGTCACCAGTGGAGCACCTGCGTACCCTGAAAAGCGGACCTTGAAACCCCAAGGCCTCCAAAAAATGAAACTAAAGCTTGAAAACAAATTCTAAACGGATGGAAATGCAAGGGAGGATGTTGTAGAATACCTGATGAGACGGCGTTCGGTTTCGACGGTCAGATTCTCCGTAGTGTCCACGGGAAGTTTCTTGCCAAAAGCCCTTTTTCTCTCCTCAACAGTAAAATGGTAAAAATGAAATGGTAAAAGCCCTTTTTATAGGTTTTTTGAGTAAATAAATGTTAAATTTGTTTATTTTCCACCGTGAAAAGATATTTTTCAAAGTATTTTTATCTATCTTTAAACAGGTATGAGTAATGTGTTGTTTTTTGTGCAGGATAAAGGGTTTTCAGCGAAAATTGCCATTTTTCACAAAAAAAAAACATCAGAGTCATCTTTTAAGCCCTTTTCTAACTCCTAAAACATGAAAAGATTGCCCAGCGTTTCTTTTACACTCGTTAAAATGGAATTAAAAGACGGTCCCCTTATAGCTCTTTTCTGACCGTAAAAACAGGAAAAGATTGCAGGATTTTTGTCATTTCAAATTCGATACTGGAAATAAAACGACGTGTCCTTGATCGCTTTTTACTTTTCAGGTCAAAGACACTAATCATGAAAGTACTCCTTGGTCGCAAAATCAAGCGGTTCTCTCAAGTATTATTTTATACTTTTTCGGGCTTGGGAGACACAAATTTACGAAAAAGTTCAACCCTGGAGTCTTCTTAAGTTTTTCAGACTCTCTAAAATTGAAAAACGCCGAGTTTCTCCTATACTGGACTCGTTAAAATTTCACAGTAAAGGACCTGTTCGATTACAAACAGGAATGGACCACTCCTTCTTAGGGTTCGAATCTAAACTAAGTTGGACTCATCCGAAGGATGAGCTTATAATCAAGCATATGTTATCCTCCTCAAGCTTGTAAAAAATAAAGAGGTACTTGCCAGAAATGGTGGGGGAAAAGAGAGAAAAATGAGCCTATTTGTTATCCTTTGTCTCAGAAGAAGCCTTATCACCACTCTTGAACACGACACTTTTCATTCACCTGGGTTGGGAAATCCTTTGCCTAACAGTTGATCAAACCACATTGAAAGTCTTCAGCCGAGTATTAACTTTGGGTCAATTGTCACCAAGCCATCTGTCATGTCGTTATGTGTTCAAGAGGTCACTGCAAATAAACCATTCATCTGCAAAATACCTGTCATCCATCTCGACCATCCCTGAGTCAGTCCTTACAGCTACATTTCTTCAACTTGATCTATGATTTCGTGTTGTGGGCTTGCCTGCAATGGGTCGCTTTCTATCGACATCAGCACATTATCTAGAAAGATGACCTAGAAATTGTCAGTACCTTGAAATCTGCATGCATCAATGGCAGGTTTCTCGCCTTTGACGATGGTTTACATCATTGACTTTCGATCGAAGGATTCCGTGAAATGTTCGACATCAACACATTCATTCACATCTCATGGATTGTACTGGGTACTTTGAGAACCATTGACATCACTGGTGGTCTCTCTCACACTTGTTAACAGTTTACATCATCGACTGGTAATCAAGTGGTTTCTACCATCTTCGACATCAACCCATTTATTCGCATGGATAGAATCGTACTATTTCGGGAAGTAGAAATGAAGACCCTGGATCTAGTTTCCACCATCCAGGCTGCGAGGAGTTTTGTATTCATTGTACAGTAGACTAATCATAAACAGATGGCTGCGTCCATACTGTGTCTACACAAGTCTATGGTTATGATGTACTGCGAAATCATTCCTGTATCAGAGTAGTAGTTAGTTTGTTAGTTAAAGTTTTTGATCTGAGTATGGGAATGCCTACCTCAGCGATGATATGATCTTATATATGTATTTTGTGTTGAATATTTGCAGGTTCCGACTGGGCTCTCCACAAGATAATCCTTGAAATGATAAAGTACTTCACCCTTCCTAGATGATATGAAACCCTAATCTACTACAGGCTTCACACTTTAGGGGGCAATCTGTTACACTAAAATTTGTCACCATGACTATTTGCAGTTAGTATGGCTCCATCAACTGTCATACTATCCTCCTTGGTAAGTCTTATACCTCTGCTCTTCATGTCAAACTCCAAGAAAGAGAGAAAGTCTTTAAAAATCTATATAACTCTGGGTACGCAGTTTCTCTTAGCCTTACCTGCGTATACGCACTCCAAGTTCACAATACCTGCGTACTTGTACGCTCTGTCTGTAAAGGGGTGGGTGTGTACTCCTGTAAAGGTCAAAAGGCGCAAGTTTCACTTCAAAAAAGTTACTTGTGGTCATTTCTAGAGCATTCTAGAAGTTTGTTTGACGTGTATTGAGCGCCTCCAGATGGTTCATGTATCCCTATGAAAGAGGAACTTATCCCATCAACAGGGGAGCTATCCCATTCAAAGAGGGGCTTACCCCATTGATGGTGGACCTGATTAACTTCCTCTAAAGCACTATAAATACAGGCATTGGGCTAGAGGGAGGGGAGGTTGAAAGCTGAAGATTCCTAAGGGTAGATGCTGCTGAAATTAGGACTCCCTTATAGAGCTTGAGAGGAGAGATTCTCATCCTTTCTTAGCTTCATTTGGAAGTGGGTGAGCTGATCAAAGTAAAGGAGAACTCTTGGGGGACCCTGGGAGGGACCTGCACAACACCAAGGCTCAGGTTGTAATGGTTTCTTTTATTTCCACTTAATACAATTAAACTCATTTTTCTCAACAAGTTGTTATACATGATTTGTTTCATATACTCCTTGGTCTTTATGATGAATATGTTTTATTTTATGAGTTATTCAGGTGCTATGTAATTGTTTGCTTGTTAGTGAATGCAGGTTTCGAAGAGAAGGAGGAGCTCATCCGGATCGGCGAGGCTGGGCTACTACAAAGCGTTGGACTAAAGGTATGTTATAAACACCTGATTACTTGTATTCTAAATGCATATTTAGGGAAAGATAGTGTTTAATTGTCTTGTTTGTCACTAGAAAGCCTTAGCTTCTAGGGAGGTCGGTTTTGTCCGCAAAATTGACTCTTTCCACATGACAATGGGCAGAACAACTTCAGGCGAAGTTGTTGTCAAACAACTAGGTTGATCTGTAGCCTTGTTGTTCAACAAAGGTGGAGTCCCATAATCTTTATTCCTTGTTGATATCAACGCATCATTTTTTTGTTTTGATATGGATAGAATAAGCACTCAATGGGATGGGGAAGCATGATTGATAGCAACCAAATTGGTTTATGGGCTCGAAAATGGATCAATCAACATCGCTGAGGTACTTGAAGTCTTAAAAAATTTCACAACCTCAGCATTATGTGGACAATATTTCGTGAAATGCTCATCGTCGCATATGTAACATGGATAACGAGGTTTCTGTTTCTTGGTAGGGTTTTGAGAAGATTTTTCAGGAGGTGAATTTTCCTGTTTCTTCATATTATTTTTCTCTTTCTTCTTTCCCCCTGGTTGCTTTAGATTCTTGCCCTTATCAGATGACATGAAATTAATCTCCGAGGCAAGAGGTTCTTCATTTGCTTTTTTACTAGAAACTACAAGTGCTTTTTTAGATGGAGCCTTTGAGGTTTTCATTCCTGTGGTACCGATCATGCCATGACTGGCATGAGAGTCCTTATTTGTTTTAAGAGGTGGAGGAACAAAAAATTCTGGACTAGGAGTGTCAGGAATTTTGTCGTAAATCATGCCACACTGAGTATAGATCAAGTCTAAATATTGTGCACGAGCAATGACTTGCTCTTCAGTGACAACTACTCCATTAGCCACATCCTCAGTAATAGAGGGCAATAATGCCTTAAGAAACTATTCAGCTAAAAGTTGATCAGGAACATACATCTTTACCATTCGACGATGACGCCGCCACTCATGAATATGATCAGATATGTGAGTGGTTGTTGTCTGTTTAAAGTTGGTAAGGAGTTCTGTCCCCGTTTCATACCTTATGGGTAACTAAAAATGGGTTAAAAAGGTAGTGGCAAGGGTGTTGAAGTTATCAAATGAAGCTCTAGGCAGTTCAATATACCATTTTGTTGCTGGACCAGTGAGCATTCTCTGAAAAAGGTGAAGTCTAATCCAATCATCATTTAGGGTGTTAGATGAGCACCACAAATGAAAGGTCATTACGTGATTTGATGGATCTTCACTTGGATTTCCATTGAATTTAGGAATATCGGAGGGAAGTTTATGAGGAATCGCTGGCAACCAA